>CM022706.1:15378704-15931204 GCA_012295165.1 Asparagus setaceus | reverse complement strand
TGCGTAGGGATCCCTGACATTACCTTCGTTATCGGCTTAGGTCATTTTCACAAACTTCCGTTAAATTCTGTTAACGTGGTGGTGACGTGAATCTGCCATGTCACTGCCACATTAGCAAATGTTAGTGGAAGTCCAAATTTGTTCTTTCATATCAGCCAAAAAAAAGATAGTGAAATTACATGCTTGTCCTGCCGCATCAGCAAGATTTAAAGAAAATTTATAAAAATAACCTACACTGATGACGGAATTAACGTCAGGGACCCCCATTGATGACTTCCAAACTCTAAGAACTCAAATAATATTTGGGCAATACATCAAGGACCTCCACTAAAATTTTACCAAATATAAGTAATTATCAGAAAATATTTTCTACCCCGCAATGCCTAATAGATAATATGTGTATTCTCTCTCTCCAAAGACAATTAATGAGATGCTAATCAGTTCAGATCAAATTAATCTGTATTGATATTAGGATGGACTGTATTAATAGTATTTGGTGTATGTATTTTTGTCCTTTGAAGGCTGGGGTTTCTTTAAGAACGGTGTGACAAGAAAACCAATAGTAGATGTTAGAAAAGAATCATGCATGATTACCTCCAAATCTCTACAGTCTAAACAACGAAAAGATAGAGTATTGTCTCTTGGGTTTCAAGACTACTCCGAAAATTATCCACCATGAGTGACCTAGATGGTTAGGAGGTTCCAATATGATTCTCACGGTCTTGAGTTCAATTCCGGCCAGGGTTGAGTTAAAAAAAAAAAAAAAAAGACTACTCCGAAAATTAAAAAGAAAGAAACTATTTAACATCCTAATGTACTGATATCCCTATGGAGTGGAGAAGTCGTGATCCTCGGAAGAAACAAGACTTTACTGCCATTTCCATATACAGGAAAAAAAAATAATATTATCAAGGCTAAAATTGCATATCAGAAAATCTTGAGTAGACACAGCATTTACTTTGAGAAAGGCATGTCATTTGATGTAAGAACTCCATCCCCTATTATATTACAACATTCAAGATACTCCAAAAACTTTGACAAGGATTAAAGCAAAAAAATTCCAGAGAACAGGAGACAATTATAGTTCTTCACCTAAGCAACATTTCGCATAAAATGGAAAGACAAGTAGACTGATCCGCCGAAATTCCATGTAAGGCCTGTCCATGAACTGCCACTACAGTCACTCATACCTGGAAATCTGATGTGAAATTTTGTGTACATAAGCATATGGATAACATAGCATGATGGATTGATCAGCTTGACGAAAAGGATTTGAAAGAGTAATCAGCCAAACATCAATAAATGAGGCTTACCAGTCTCTTGATTTTCAAAGCTTATACAGACAGCAGTTCCTGAGTACATGATGACCACATGTGAAAAAGATCAAATCATGAACAAAGAAGAGGATAAAACATTGTGGAACTGTGTTGTGCATCAGTGAAATATTAAGGCTTATTTCTGAAGAAGATGCCTGCACGCAGTATCTCTCTATAAAGAAATTCACAAAATGTATGGCCATGCATATGGATCCTACAAAGCTGGAATTAGATCTCCAGAGACCAGAGCAACATGTATTTTTCAAACAGGATAAAGCAAACGAGGTAATCTCACTTCAGAAATGTTACATGAAAAGCAAAATGAGTTAATTTAGTGACAATTAGGAGCACTTCAGATATGTTACATGAAAAGTAGCCTCATTAACCGGCACTATTAGAAGAATGTGTGAAGTTTGTGTTGGAACTGACAGAAGAATATGAAAAAGACTCATCAATCACTCGACCAATCATTTTGCACAAACAAAAGAGAGGGTGGGAATCAATGTATGTGAGGATGTAAAATCAAGGCAAATCTTCACTGTAGGTCCCTAATGTATTAGCCAAATATCATTTGGGTCCTTAACGTTTGAAAGTCATCAACAGAGGTCCCTAACGTTTTCTCCGTCATCAAATTAGATCCTTTTCAAATTTTTCCGTTATCTCCTGCTGATGTGGCAGCTGACTGGACTATTTTTTATCTATTCTTTTTGCACATAACCCCCTATAAGTTTTAAAAATTATAAATAACACCTTAAAATTTTTTTAAAATTACAAATAACACCCTATAAGCCGATCGCTTGTAGCTTTTAAAATTTTAGGGGGATATTGTGATGTTCCAACTAAAAGGTTGTTTATTTATAATTTTTAAAACTTTTAGGATGTTATTTGTAATTTTAAAACTTTTAAGGGGTTGGTTGTAATTTTTTTACCAAACCACTTGTACCTTTTGAAAATTTTAGGGATATTTTGAGAGTAATTTTAAAAAAAAATTACTATAATTTTTAAAACTTTCAAGGCGTTATTTATAATTTTTAAAACTTATAGGGGTTATGTGCAAAAAGGAGAGATAAAAATAGTCCAAATACCGCCACATCGCAGGAGATAACGGAAAAATTTAAAAAGGATCTAATTTGATGACGGAGAAAACGTTAGGGACCTCTGTTGATGACTTTCAAACGTTAAGGACCCAAATGATATTTGGCTAATACATTAGGGACCTACAGTGAAGATTTGCCTAAAATCAAAAAGCATTCCAAATGTAATATATGAGAAACTTATCTGAAGCTAACCTTCTCCTTCTGTTTCTGGATTGTCTCAATCTTCTTCATGTACACATCAGTCACCTTCTGCAAAACAATCAGAGAAGTTTATTCCATTCCACGTGTTAATCTCTCAAACAGAACAAGTATAATTTTTTTCTTTCTAACAATTGTTATAGAAAAGGTAACAAAAATAAATATGCTAAATTGCGGTAGTAAGAAACTAGTAACCTGCAAATCACTTGACAGATCTTTGACATTATCCTCTGAAAGCTTTTTCTCCTGTAAGAAAGGCAGAACTTTTAGTAGGTAAGGCAGAAACTTCTGAACCACATTTGTTAATTAATGGATAGAAAGATATTCACAAAATTAACCCTCTGTCTAGAAGAAAAAGAGACCTTCTCAAGTTTCTCATAGGCTTTTATTGCATCTCTCCTTATATTTCTTACAGCAACCTGTAGCAAGAAATTTAGAAGCATATCGATAAATTGATGGAGCATAATTATAATGCAGATGAACCAATAAAAGCACAAGGACAACACCAAGCATCTAATTAGTGTAAAAATTGACTCTAGAACATCTGACAGAGAGATGTATTTAACTTGTGTAAGAAATATGATCCCACTGTAGTATAAACCAGTAATACAAGCAAACAAAAAGAAATTAGGGAAATTTTGAGGATGTGCTAGCATATTCATTGCTTCCTGGTATACAGCAGAAGCAGTGTATTTCGTATATGCACAGCTTGGGGCCTGATAAAACTTATCTTCTTCATATATCAAACACCTTGAAACCAGAAATGAATACTGATGAATACATTTTTACAGAGGGACATAACATATGATGAAGCTACTCAACTTCCTACATATAATGTGGTATGCAGTAGATTTCTGATCTCGTAAATTATGTGAGTCATGTGAGTTATGCACTGATTCTCATTTATGTACATGTGTGGTATACATGGAGGAGAATTGAACTTGACAGAGAACTCAAAAAGTATCTGAACACACTAAATTACACATAAACGATCTTAACATATGCTGTTAGGAGCGATTAAACCAAAGAATAATAAAAATCAACTCATAAACAGAAAAAACATTCCCTAAAAGTTTAAAATAATACCTTTCCTTCCTCAGCCAGTTTAGCAACTACTTTTGATAACTCCTGCATCAAAAAGGACAAAAGATCAAATGATTGATATATATTGCATAGCCACTTCTGAAGATAGTTACTTTAAGTTCCTCCTCACAGTTTTTACTTAGAAATAATGTACCATGGAAAATTAGCAAAAATCAGTCAGTTGGCCATCACTTATATATAGGAATCCCAGTGGGGCCTGATAACCATACGGATCCTAGCAGGTTTTTCTGGTTGTATACCTAAAATATATCTGAATGGGAAGGTTATGGATCCTAGAAAATATCTGCAAGTGGATATCATTATGCACCCTCTAGGCCATAAAGCTGATAGACCCAAAAATTATGTGTTACAATGTTTACCGTTTTTAGCCTAATGAGAGGACTAGCCAAAACTCAAGCATGAAAATTTCCACAATAACCCCCGCCATTTTAAAAACAGAGCAATGCATGAGAATTTGTTAGCTAAAGTCAAATAATATGGCAACAACTACAACAATAACATTCATTTGGTGACAGAAGCTTCTGCTGACCTCCATATATTTAGTACCCACTCTAGAACTGCATACGGATATCCAAAAACAGAGCACCACGCCTAAGCGTCACATCCAAAGCCTAGACAGCAAACTTGGTGAAGTTTTTCGTTTTTAATTTTTGGGAAAATGGCTGATATATATTTGTTAAAAATGTTGCCACTTATACATGAGTTATTGCTGGAGATATGACTTGCTTAAGGGAGATATGAATTGCTTAAGCAGTTTCTCTAGCAAGCTTTTAGTGAAGCACATATCCTAAATTTGCATGTTCCAAAGTATACTTTTTATTACAACCTTACAAACTATGTCAAACACATGATAATGCATTATTTGTTTTTTTTTTTTAATAACATAGGATATAGGATACAGAGCAGAACTGACCTTTCTTCTCTCAGAAGTCAGTTGAGGGATGCTCAACCGTATAACTTCGCCATCATTGTTTGGGGTTAAACCAAGATCCGAACTGACTATGGCCTTTTCAATAACTTTCATGCTGAAAACACATGGAGACATTAAAAGCATGGAAATGCTTTCTTCAAATAACATGAATTCATGAAGGAAGTTCACCTTGACTTGTCATATGGTTGTACGAGAAGAGAACTTGCATCTGGAGCGCTGATCTGAGCAATGCTCTTTAAGCTAACTGGACTTCCATAGTACTCAACCTGGAAAAACAATAATAAATATGTTGTAAGAACCCGTTGATAGAAGTTACACCAATATAGAATCTAATGGAAAATTTGCAATTAAAGTCTACTAGCATAGGGATGTTCAATGAAGATGAAACTCAATATCTGACTTGAATTGTATGTATTAATCCAGAGGAAATTAGCCAACAAGTTGCATAGAACTGATGAGCATGTCCATAGAAATATTGTTATTATTCCAAAATAAGATAAGAAAAACAAATTAGCAGGCAGAATTTTGCTTTAGAGGAAACTCAAATGACTTTAGGCAGATCTTTACTTGAGCAGGAACTCAAAAAGATTTTGATAGTTAACATTTTTCCCACAAATTTGATTTGATTTATTTCCATTTTATACACTTGAAGTTTTAAAATCTAATGCTTCAATCCTGTAGTCTTTTATCTGGACAGCTGATGCATATAGAGCTAGTGATTGCTGGCAAACATAATATTTCTGGTTAAGGTGGATTAGAAACTCAAAAAACTAGTGCTACTTTACTAATCTTTCTGTAGATATGGAATGCAAACTTGAATTCTATAGCTTTCAGGATTCTTTTGTTAGCTATATAAAAGCAGAAAGTTTCTCTAACTGTCTAACATAAACTATGCATTGATCAATTCCTTACAATTTATTCCAAATGAATAAGATATATTTATAAACAAACTAACACACCAATCTCAATCCATTAGAAGGGCCAGATAATGAAGATGAATTGGCACCAGCTCATACCTCAACACGGTCAAGCATAGAAGGATTTGCTCTTCCTGTCCTCACTGCATTAAAATTCCCAATAACTGTTTCTATGGTCTTTTCCATCCTCCCTTTCTGAAAGACAAAAGATCAGTAACAATAAAAAGATTTGCTAATTTAAATCACATTTCAAAAAAATCACAAGCAGACATACGACATCCTTCTCAATCAAGGATTTCTCCGCTTCAATTTCTTCAATGGTTGCAAACCTAATAACTCCTGCTCTGAGGAAAAGGCAGTGACAATATTATACAAAGTAGTCCTTTGCAGTTTCAGATAAAGTAACAACTAGAAAATCTTCAGAATAGTACACCTGCCTCTTTTTAACAATTTGTTTAACAGTCGGGGACCTGCTAGAGAAAGCACCAGCACCCTCTTGTAATCTTACACAGTTTGCAGTGGAGCTCAGTACTTTTGCATGCACACAAAGATATCTGGTGTGGTTTTCTCTTCTTTGATAGGGATCTGAATTTGTGTTCTTTCGTTAGTATAAGCAAAAGAATGACAATATAAATTACAAGAAGGGGGAAAAAATTTAATACTTCCAAAGGGAAATAAAACTCTATCCTCTCAGAACAGGCTACTTCATTTGTGCTTATTTAGCTAAAAAGCTTTTCAGTTATAAGATAAGCAAACAACAAAACATGCAGTCACAGAGAATAAAACAAGTTATGTTCTTCAGAAAGACGAAGAGGGCATTAAAATCCTAGAGGCTCCAGTACTTACCTATAACCTACTATGGAAGCAGAAGCTTACACTCCAGAAAGTGTATGTACAATCAATTAAATAAAAAGACTATCCAATAAAGCAGTAGAAGAAAATTAAAATATTCAGACAAGCAAAAAAGGAAGAAAGAAATAAAAATCTGTATAGAACTATTCCTAGCTGATGAACAGCAAATAACTAAGAACACACCAACAGTTTGATAGGCCACCACTCTGCGAAGGACACATTTCTTGCAAAACTGAACTGAGAGTGGCATTATCTTCCTTTTGTTGATGCAGGTCGAGTGATTAACTAGAGCATACTGGGAAATGTACTTATACATATGAGGCAATCAACAAATACTTTCTGCACTTTTTTATATTGTTTACATGCTTATGAATGTTCTAATAGTCTATTTACTAATATGGGATAAAGTCTTTCTCATTGTTTCTGTTGTTAATGTTAGGTAAAGAAGTTTTAGATATGATAGTAATCACAGACACCAAGCACCGACAGGAGAGAGGTTTAAGGAACAATTTTTTTTTAAATACCAGGTCTGATTGCTTTTTAGTACATTTGGTTAGTGACTCAGAGTTTGCATGAAAACTAATTTGCTATAGAAAAACAAGGTTGCCCACCAGTGTTGAGGAAAATAGAAGGAAAACGGTCTTCTCTGAGATAATTACTAACCTTCATTAGTTTTTCAAATCCTTTTCCGTGTTCTCTTTACGTGTCTTTTTCCTTATTCCTTCTTAGTTCATATTATAAACATCAGAGAGCTATAGTTCCAAAATTGTTGATTTCACTAAACATCATGAGCTTTCCCAAAATCTCAAGTAGCCTTCAAATGCTTTCCCTCGTATAAAGACTGCCTATGAAGTTGGAGAATGAACCCATTATTTATTGAAATAATAAAAGGTTAGTTTTAAGATAAAATCACAATCCCTCTAACCTTATTAATCTTTACTAACTAAAAGTTCCTCTGATAAATCTAGTTCATATGTGCATATCTTATTTGTTAACCCAAAAAGTACTACATTACGATTATAAATCCATAACAGTGTTTCATCCGTCTCCTAACTCTCATCCTCACCCTAACCCAGACTACCCAACAATCCCATCTACTTCACCACCATTTCCTTCATCTCTTCACCTTTCAGGATCGTAAATGAATATATTGAAACCCAAAACACCATATCTATCTCTTTTAGTCTTTTTATCATCGCCTTCTTTCATTTTTCCTCTAAAAGGCCCTGTCGCTCTCCTGGGCCTCCTCCCATCATAAAACAACAAAAAATAACGCGGAAAAACAAAAAATATCCGATCCTCCATGTCATGGTGCACTAAACCAGACACTGTTAACCACCAAAAATTGCTAGCTCACAAATTCTATTCATGAAGATGACACATTGTCTTAAATAAAAAAAAATATGTTTGTTTTCTAAGATACCATTACTATGATTGTTCAAGTTTTGGTACAAGAACAATTGCAATGTCAGCATCAAGTTTACAATCTAGGTCTTTAATTTCTTAGATAAGGGGATTAAATTCTTTTTTAAAAAATCCAGCAAGCAGTGACTTCTTCTACATCGTTCCAACCCAATAAATCTCAGAATCAAAGGTGAACATTTGAATTTGACACTTAGAGATGGAAATTGGGTTTAACTACATAACAAGAAATAATTGATTGAAGATAAAAATATAGATTAAAGAAAGGGGGTTTTGGGGAAATTAACCTGTTCTTAAGGGTAAGGATGCAAATATTCTCGAGTGAAGAGACCGAGTTGCAGTCGCAGCGGGTGAGAACGGTTGCAGCGCCATGGCGAGAGCGAATATGAGTAAGGGCTCGGAAATAGATGGACTGGTTGGATAAGGGAAGCGAAGGGGAGGGAGGGACAACAAGTAATTTGATCCTACTTACCAATGGGCTAATTTGGGCTGTTTAAGGGTAGGCCTTTCAGAGTAGTTAATATGATGAAGGGCCCATGATATCCTTTGTTTTTGTTCCGAGTTAATGAAGGGCCCACAATATTCTATTATGCATACAAGTATTATATAGAATAAGTACTGTGGACTTGGTTGTGGGAACTGAACCCGCATCATTAGCTTAAAAGGCTAGATGTGTGACTTTTTTATATCTAACTTGTTCGGTCTTTATGTGTTTCTTCTTTAATTATATGCATGTCCTTTTAAATTAAATTGAACTAATTTTTTTATTTAAATTCTAACTTCTTCTTTTCTGTTTTTGAATATACTCTATTTTTATGGATATGAGCATACAAATGACTTATGCCAATAATTTATAGCATATGGATTATTGAAATTAGATAATTTGATCTAGAGATTTTTCTTGAATGTTTTAAGACTTAAAAGAAATTAAAAATAAGGATTGATGACTTTTATTTTAAAATTTGAAATTAAAAATTATAAGGTTTAATTGTCAGCCTCTCCTTTACAATATTCCTCTTTATGTATAATATTCTAATTAAAAAATAAAAAGACTTTTCGGCTAGTCGATTGAGCATGGATAGTCTTTATTTCAAAATTTCAAATTTAAAAGTAGATAGTTTAACCATCAAACTCTCCTTTGTAATATCCCTCATTTTTCATAATATTTAAAAATAAAAATAATATAAAAAGTCAGCAAAAGCCATCTTACGTTGGCGTTTATTATTAAAAACTCTTGAGATTTGGTATGAACTAAAGAGTACATTGAGTTTAACCCGCAACATGAAACAATTAAATACAACATCGTAATTTGATGAGATATAAGTCATTCACACAGTGATTTAATCCTACTTACCAATGGGCTAATTTGGGCTGTTTAAGGGTAGGCCTTTCAGAGTAGTTAATATGATGAAGGGCCCATGATATCCTTTGTTTTGTTCCGAGTTAATGAAGGGCCCACAATATTCTATTATGCATACAAGTATTATATAGAATAAGTACTGTGGACTTGGTTGTGGGAACTGAACCCGCATCATTAGCTTAAAAGGCTAGATGTGTGACTTTTTATATCTAACTTGTTCGGTCTTTATGTGTTTCTTCTTTAATTATATGCATGTCCTTTTAAATTAAATTGAACTAATTTTTTTATTTAAATTCTAACTTCTTCTTTTCTGTTTTTGAATATACTCTATTTTTATGGATATGAGCATACAAATGACTTATGCCAATAATTTATAGCATATGGATTATTGAAATTAGATAATTTGATCTAGAGATTTTTCTTGAATGTTTTAAGACTTAAAAGAAATTAAAAATAAGGGGATTGATGACTTTTATTTTAAAATTTGAAATTAAAAATTATAAGGTTTAATTGTCACCTCTCCTTTACAATATTCCTCTTTATGTATAATATTCTAATTAAAAAATAAAAAGACTTTTCGCTAGTCGATTGAGCGCATGGATAGTCTTTATTTCAAAATTTCAAATTTAAAAGTAGATAGTTTAACCATCAAACTCTCCTTTGTAATATCCCTCATTTTTCATAATATTTAAAAATAAAAATAATATAAAAAGTCAGCAAAAGCCATCTTACGTTGGCGTTTATTATTAAAAACTCTTGAGATTTGGTATGAACTAAAGAGTACATTGAGTTTAACCCTGCAACATGAAACAATTAAATACAACATCGTAATTTGATGAGATATAAGTCATTCACACAGTGATTTAATCTAAAATAATCTCGCGTTTAAACCTTGATCTCATAATGGTTGCATTAGAATTTTAACTTGATTATAAAAGTATATGTGACTTTAAAATATCCATAAAAATTATCTTAATAATCCAAATATTTATTCCTAAAATAATCTTAAGAACCGTTAGAATTTCAATCTAATTATTAGAAAAAATGTGATAAAGTGGGATTCAATGTAATATTTTGGGTAATTTAGTAAATGATTTATTTATTTTTCGCGGATCACGAGATAATATTTTTGTAATGAAAAGTTTTAAATTTTATAGATCTTTACATATTATATGTTTCTTATGGTGTCTTGTGTTCAATTAATTAATATTTTAAAGAGAGACATAGTGAACCAATAACCCTTCTTTATAAAAATCAAGAAAGACAGGATCTCAAATCAATAAATAATAAATTTGACCAATTTATCAACAATATTTTAAAAGGAAGACCAATCCATCAACTTTAAATATAAATTTACATACATGATTTTACGTTTAATTTTAGAAAACCCCTCAACTATGGTGAATGTCTCACAAAATCCTCCTCAACTATTTTAATTTGAGAAAACTCCTTCAAGTTTGGCAATATTATAGATAACTCCACTCAACTTTGAAACCTATAGAAAATCACTCTCAACTATGGAGTGTCTTACAAGCCCCTTAATACTTCACATTTTTCTCATCAAACTCCCACGGCGTCATTTTAAAATGTAAAATAACTAAAATTCTCTTTTGAAAATCAACCCATTCGGTTACAAAGAAATCCCCAACTGGTCAAAGAGATCTTGATCAATTTATAATTTTTTCTCTTTGTCCTCTTTTTCTATTATCCTTAAAAGATAGAGTATTTTTTTCTTATTGAGTGGTTTTTGTTCTTCACTAACCGGTCGCTATGCCATTAGGGGTGGTCAATTGAATACTAAAGTGTTCTTATTTGTATTTGTTTAAAATTATCAAATTTGAACCCGAATTTGAATTTCTATATTTGAAGTTTTTCAAATTGAACTCGAATAGTCAGTATTAAATAAATACTCATAAAAATCATAAATATTTATCGTATATAAAAGTATATTTATTGCACTAAAGAATTTGATTTTCAAATACTATTTAAATTTATAAATGAAAATTATTCCTTCATAATTATGATGTATATATATTTTATTCAAATATTTCATTAGCAATATGATTTATGATCATTTAACTATCTCAAAATCAGTGTATAGAACTTAAGCAAAAATGGTGAGTGGGTTGAAAATATAGCATCGAGTCGTAAATTATTAGTGATCAAAATTTAAATGAATATTTGATAAGCAAAGGAATCAAATATACATCTTGTTAAATTCTATTCATTAATGACTTTGAACACTAAAAATTATTTGTTTAGTGTTAAATGAACTACCAAATCGAATATAATCGAATAGTTACTCGAACAATTAATGAACTACTTGTTAAGTATTTGGTTCGTCCCCACTCCTAATTGGCATGAAATGCAAAAATTGTTGATGCTTTTATCTACAAATTATCTTTCTTCCTCTTCAAGGATGCTAAATTTCTTTTGGTTTGTGATTGAATGGTGTTTGAAAATTTGGGAGCTAGGTGAGGTTTTATGTATTTGTAGAGGATTAAGGTTTGGTATTGAAGTAAGCAATGTGAGGATAGTTGACATAAAATACATGATCATGAGTCTGTCATGAATGGAGGAAGGAAATTGATGATGCTTTTATGTGATCATGAATTTGTCTTGATTGAGACTTTCCACATGAGTTTCTTCCTTTAATTTCTATATCTAAATATACAATTATGAGAATTTTTTAAAATTATGGATAGTTATAATCTGATTGGAATTACAAAATAATTGATTATTAGAATAGTTTTAATTTAATGAGAATTATTAGGCGAATATAAGATTAGGTGTCCACATGTAATATCGATAGGATAGAGAGACGTGTGGATAGTTATGATATGACAAATGTCGGTTTTGTGCCTATATAAAATGAGACATGTAAATTTTATATGCCTTTTAAGAGTTGCACCAATTTCTCTTTATATATAAAGGAGGAATTACTAGCATTTTGATTCGTACAAAAACTAAATTTAATAGAGAAAATGTCCAAAATGAATACAACACAATGCTAATATTTAAGGTGATATAAGTTATCTTTTCTTTTCTCATGGATTTACTATTTGACTCCATCAAAAGTAAATGAAATTTTCCTTTTTATTAACATTCTCTACTTTAATTTATATTTTATATTTTTCTACAACGAGTTTTTATATAGGATGCTTTTTTTCGTTAACTTTAATATTTATAAATATAGTAAAATAAATAGGTACATATATCATACAAATGCTAGCTTAGAAAATAATTTTATTTATATGGTCTGAACAAAGTCTTTTTCCCCTCTATATTAAAAACTAAGTTGAATAATCTTAATTAATACAAAATTTTGAAGAACATAGCTAATAAAACTATAGTATTCAGTGTGTGGATGATCTCAATTAGGGTAAAACAAGAGAAAATGACAGATAGTTATGCGTATTGGATGGGGAGGGATCCAAATTTATTTTCACTTTAGGAGACAGCTGAACTTGACACAAAGTATACACTTATTAGTCCCTTCTCATTTACTTTCTCAATTTCTTTCTTTTGCCCTCTCCTTGATCTCAAAAACCATAGTCCTCTATAAAGAAAGGAGACGGAGCAGCAAACCCGCACCTCTCCAAACACTGTACTCGACTCTGGTTACTTTCCTCAGTCACCACCATCGCAGGCTGTGGCTGATACACCAGTGAGTTATTCACTCCAACTCCCACTAAGTTGTAGTTAAAGTTAGCTACATTGTCAACCATACCAAAGCTCTGCAATCTAGAGCTTTGATCACAACTATTATATTCAAGATTCATCATTGATGCCATATAGTCTTCAGACTGTTGATTGTTTGCATCTCCAATATTCTCATCCAAATCTTGCAGCGATTTCACGTAGTACGTCTCCTCCTCCTTCGCCACGAAACCCATCCAAATCTTATTCTCTTTCGCGGACATCCTATGCTGCAGCCGCTTCGACTGCCTGATCACCGCGGCAATCCTGGACGTCTTTGGCATCAAATGCTTTATCACGGCAGCGAGAATTCCCGCCTTCCAAGCCTTCTTCAAATCGTGGGGCTTCTTATACGGAACCGGACCTTGATCGGTCGGGAACCCAGACGGGGCCCACCAATCCTCCTCTGTAGTGGGCCACCACGGCGGCGGAACCCCTTTCTTCAAGGGGAACATTTTCTGCGGAGGATCACAGTATCGAATCAGTGCAGAAATCATAGATCCTAAAGTAGCATCCGATAACTCCATCAACGACTTTGGTTCTATATCAGTAATTGTACTATCTATGTTATAGTTTGAGTTGTATCTGGCGATTTGTTCGGGGCCGGCGCGTGAGAAGCAGACGGTCTCCTGCAGCCACCCTCGAAGGGCGTCGGAGGACGCGGTGACTACCGAGCCGTTGTCGTTGACGATGCCGTAGAAGAAGCCTTGGGCTTTGAAGCGGTCCATTACGTAGAGGAAGAGCTTGAGGATTTTGTCTTCGGCTCGAAGCATTCGTTTTCTGCGCGAGTTTCTGCTCGGTCGAGGTTGGGTTTGGTTCGAGGGCTCGGTGGCGGTCTTTTGTTGTTCTTTGGACTGCTTCAGTTTTTGTTGGAGGTGTTTGATTACGGTTCGAATTTGTTCCTCGCTGAGGTTCTCTGTGTCGAGGATTTGTTGAACTGGGTCCATTCTTTTTTTCGGTTCCTCCTAAATTAATAAGGAAACAAAATTGAAATGATATTTAGTATAATGTAGTTTCATGCATGTATGTGCGACTCACATTATTTATATGGTTATATCAGGATAGATTTTCAAATAGTAATGCATTTAATTTGTTGGAGCGGATACGTATTTTATTTGTTTCTCGAAGTGTTGTTTGGAAGTAAAGACTCTAGGATTAAATTTTTTTAATATTTATTCATATTTATACTAATTAGAAGAAGAAAATTATGCTAAAGGATTGATTATAAGACTGGAAAATCTCTCTAGATTGTGAAAAAAATATATCTATAATAATATTAATAGACTTCTTTTACAATATTGTACTATTCGGATAGTTTAGACAATTTCGGCGGAAGTAATTGAATTCTATAAAATAGGTGATGATTAAGTTACATGAATTTTCGAGTTCATGAGTGGACTAAATCTGATACTGGTAATAGTTAAAATAAGGTATTATGAATTTATCGTTATTGAAAATGTTACCAAATTATAAACTATATATGCAAGAGGCAAAAACGTTCCTACCCGTGTATCCGCATACGTGTAAATGAATGAATGCTTGGACGATAAAATAAAAGAAAATTAAGAGGGAAATACGAGGATTATAGTTCATATAAAGTTTTTTCCTAAGGTATTTACGTGAATAAGATACTATTAGTCATGCATCGTTATAGATTTTTATCTTAAAACATTTATGGACAATGAAAATATAACAAATTTGAAATTCGCATGTTATGGTTCATGAGTATAGACCGATGATGCAATGATGGAGAAATTGAGATGTACATACCACGGAAGATATTTGTTCTTGGTATGAAAAAGCAAAAATTATCTGCGAAAAATTCGAAAATACTTATACCATGAGCCTAACCTTACTTTTAGATGTTTGAGATTCGAAATTTTCTTCACAAGAGCTGGATATTGATCTTCACAAGCTTAAATCACATACTAATCTTCTCTGCATTTATACATAGTCTTCAACTAATTATGAAGTGTATAGTCTTCAACTAATTATGAAGTGTATCTTTTCTACTTGCTGAAAGGTCCACTAAACAGTATAGTAAGATATAGTCCATCAATTTAGTTATATGCTGTTAGTGTTCAAGGTATATGAAAACAGAGTATCTGTTAAGTGTACGTTCAAGGCATGTGAAAAGAGAGTGTTGTGGTTGTAAAAAATTTTGCAATGTCAAAAATATGATGGTTATAATTATAGAAGGACCTCTCAAAATATCCTTTTATAGTGAAAAGATTTTATTTCTTTAGAGAGATATAAAGTTAGAAGGAGAGCTCTGGCGTAACGGTAAGGGCTATTATCGTGTGATACAGAGATCACGGGTTCGAGTTGTGAGAACAACATCTTGTAAAAAATTACAAGATATATAAGGCTGCAAGTTGTAGACCCAAAGCAGTTTGACCTCTCCCATATGCATTCGGCTCGCTTGGATCTGATCCGGGGGTCAGGTTTGACCCCTCTCATATGCATTCGGCATGTTTGGATTCGGCTTGTTTGGATCTGATCCAGTTCAAATCAATCCACATATGTCAACCTCGGTCAAATTAATAAGCATGTTATCCATTGATGTCCAATCTAAAACTATTATTGGTTGATTAATTGAATATAAATAGTTATTCAGTTTTGCTAACCATTGTTCTTAGAGTAATGGTTATTGAGAAGAGAGATAAAAAGAGGTGAGCGTGAGTGGGACCCAATGTTTCTCACTAACTCTTCCCTATTATTGGTTGATTAAGTGAAGGATGTTCATAATAGGGTTGAGCCAACTTCTACATGAACTTCAAACTAATGGAAATAATCCCTCCTTTATATATAAAGAGAAATCACAAAAAGCTAACATGTGCCTTATCATGAATATCCACGTGTCTCTCTTTCTATCAGAAGATGACATGTGGACATCTAATCTTATACTCACCTATGAATTTCTTATCAAATTAAAACTATCCATAATTACAGAATTCTAATAATCAAATATTTTGTAATCCTTATCGATTATAACTATCCATATATATTTTTAAAAATCTCATAATCATATATTTAAGGAATTAAAGAAAAATATCATGTAAAGAGCCTATCTACATAAAACCATGGGTTAATTTAAATATTAAAAAAAATCCAAAGATAGGGTGTGCCTGAGAAACCCTCCTCACCTATTTTAATTTGAGAAACCCTCTTAAGTTTGAGCATACTGTAGATAATCCTCCTCAAGTTTAAAAAAACCATCATGAACTCTTTTCACTTTACCCCTTAAAAGCTAACACTGTTAAGTTTAGCATATCACATGACAAGTAGGTGACTGAGAAAAAATGAAAATACCCCTCAATTATAAAAAATTACTCTGATTTTTTGGGATAAGAGAAAGAGGGTAGAAAGGGGGGAAAACATTATAAATTAATCAAGATCTTTTTTTTACATGTTGGGGGTTTCTTTGTAACTTAATGAGTTAACTTTTAAAATGACATTTGAATTATTTTACATTTTAAAATGACATCAGAGAAGTTTGGTAAGAAAAGTGTGGGAAAACTAGGGAGGGTGTTGTGAGACACCCTACAGTTGAGGGGGGTTTTCTCTAATTTTCAAAGTAGAGTAGGGTTATCTATGATAGGCCCAAACTTGAAGGGGATTTTCTCAAATTAAAATACTTGAGGAGGGTTTTTTGAGATATTCATCACGTAAAACTCACCCGTGCGCGCACGGGCTAAGTACTTATAGTTAATTATGGTAGTTAGCGATCAAAATTCAATCAATTGACTATCAAAGTAAAAAATATAAATTGAACCAGACAACACCACGTACACGTTATCACACATGCAAAAGAAAACATCAGACCATGCTTAGCACAGGTTAATACTAGTGTTTGATTATGTTAATACAGTGGCAAATAATTCCTTTATTTAATTATTAGTTTTTATAAGTAGCTAATAGATATATATACAAGTACTGCCTAATCTTATTTTGGTTTTGATGTTAATATGAGCTCTGTGATAGCTCTAAACAATATATACTCTCCCTTCTATCCTCGTCTTGAACTGATTAGTCTAAGTTCTCTTCTCCAATTTTTCTTTTCCCTTGTAATAGGTGACAGCTATGGTCCTCTCCCTATTCTTCGGTTTGGACTAATTGGATTCGTGCTCAAACTACTCACTTCAAGGTTAGGATAGGTTTTTTGGCTACTTAATGATATATGAACAGGGCATCTCACCCTGTTTCTTTCTGTCAAAAAGTAGCTAATAGATACCATCCGAAACAAGAGCTAATAGATAATGGTTTTACGTCCCGGAGAGATTGATGTTTGGAAAGATTTATGATTTCATAACGTTGGTTCCTCTCATCTTGGGACAAACACAATAGGCAATTTTTTGGTTCCGTGCGAGATTAGGAATGGGATTGTAACTAAAAAAACTGGAATGGGATTACCACGTTCAAGGATTTCAATCAAGTTCTACGTCTGGCTCCTACAAAAGTGTGACAAGGGCGGGAATGTAAGATTTCCAGTGACCATTGTCCCCATGCCTTTCCACACCATTATTAATGTACTATGAATTATTTTATATTATTAAAATATTATAGTTACTACATTAGTATATTGTATTTACTATAATTGTTATATTTATCATATTAATATTAGATATATTATGAATATATTTAATGAGTAAAGCTCCTATAAACTTAACTGGATAGAGTCATTTGTCCACCAATTTTTTATCCATTAATTTTACATTGAGATTTGTGCTAGCATGTAATACAAATAAAGACACAAATCTCAAAGATAGTATTGATGTGTAGCACAAATCTCAAAGCATAATGAATGGATAAAAGTTTGGTGGACAAGTCTCCTATTCACTTAAGTTTATAGGAGCTTTACTCTATATTTAATATATTATTACATTATATTTATATATTATTTTCTAATTTATCATTAATATATTATTAGTAACAATATATTATATTATAATTATTGTATAGTATATTATACTAAAGTTTTACAATATTTGAAGTTACAAAATATCCACCTCCTATCCTCTAAAAGCGAATTTACAAAATCTTTCACATTCCTCTCCCTCACTCTCTACCCCTATATATAGCCTAATCAACTCATGTCAGCCCTTGGATCAAACTTGGGCTACAAGGAGTCAAAATCAGCCATAGACAGGTTTCTGTTGCATTCTCATCTGTGAGGGGCTCATCGTTGGGAATTTCTAGAATCTGCCAATGCAGATGACTCCGTCTCATCGGGATAGGCAATTTTCATATATAATATGTTAGATTCTGCTTTCCGGATTGGGAGATAGTATCTTTATTTTGCGATTGACCATCCTAAATACAAATTTGATTTGATTTCTTTTCCTATTGGATCTTTGGTTCCTCCATTTAAATACACTATGCATAACCCCCACTCACTCATGAATTGAATTCATGATTGTACTTTTGTAACCCCTATTATCACATTAATCCTCATTCAAACTTATTGAAATCCCAAAGTCTTTCTCTACCGATGCACTATAAAAACATAGATAACCTAATTCAGATTCCACTCTTTCTCCACCATTCAAATACATATTGGCAAGGGAGCTTATGAGGTCAGGCTATGTCATCGAAGGTATGGCACACCTTTGGCTTCTTAACATCTTCAAGAGCAACAAATGCAAACGAATTCACAAATGAAATGGTGAAAAGTTCTCTAATTATTTAGTGTGCCCGATCTAGTTGCAATACCTGGGTAGACTGTAACTTGTTTTCCCCTTACCCTTTGTCTTTTTTGGTGAGCATGTATGTGGTTTATTGTAGTAAAAGAAATAAAGCAAGTCATCTTGGTATATATTTTTTGTGAATATAGTTTGACTTCAAAAGAAACTCGAGCTTTAATTTCAAGTCTAATATTTCCTACAAGGCATTCAAATTAATACTATTATTATTGGATTTGTCTATATTCATCTATTAGGTTTCTAATTCAATTTTTCTAACTTAAATAGAGTCAAAATTGTCTTTCTAACTTAAAATTATCCTTCAATATTTGGGTCAAATTGAAGGAGAAAGGTTTGGGTCAAAATAATATGAGAAGGAAGTGAAGATTATGGTCAAAATGAAATGTGATGCTTTAACTCTCTGACATGTCAGAAAGAAATAGATAAATAGTATATTGCAATAGTTAATTCTCTGATAAACTGTAATTTCATTTCATGCTATAACTTTAGGATCAAAATAGATAAAATGCAATTTGATACATATTATACATTTTATTTCAAAAACCTTTCCAATCCCCACAATTGTATATAAGCCCCTCAAGTTTAACCTTATAAATAACCCCATATAAACCCTACTTCTATGCAAAACCTCCACCCTATTTCGATGCAGTCACCTCTACAAAACCTCTCCCTTCATCTCGAAAACGGAGCCTTAATTACCCTCTATCCCTCTCAGTTCGACAGCTCCCATACTACATTTGTGGCGGCATCAAAATGAAATGTGATGTCTGGCTAACCTTCTTCTTTGTGGCAGTGTCAAAATGAGATGTGATGCATAATATCAAAGTATTTGAGTGTTGCTTACACTTTTAAAATATTTGTTATATTTTTGTTAATTGGTACTTAGCTACTTGCACTTAGATTTTTACCAGGAGGCAACTTCAGTCTTTTTTTCTTTCAGATTATGAGTAAAAAGAGGTCCTCTGGAATCAGCTATTTACATTCAAAGGCATGTTTAAGACACAAACTTCTTATTGTTTTAGGAATTAGTCATGTACTATTGTTCCTCTCTTTAAATAAAAGAGTTATGCTAAATTATTGAAACATTTAAATACCGCTTTTGTAGTGGTGAAAATGAGTATATGTGCAACACTCGTGCGCACCTAGTATAATTAAAATATATTATTTATAATGTAATATAATATATTGTTATACTTTTAGGTTCATGGAGTTTCATCATCCTATTGTTTCACAATGCCATGGACAAATAAAAGTAAAAGAAATAAGGAATTCAATAAAATATTATTGGAAAGGGTGTTCATAGTAGGTTAGAACTTTAAATTGATTCAACCGTCCGATTTGTTTGATTGAGTTCGAATTTTTCTCATATTTGGCATGGTTTCATTTGTTTTCTTGGTGTGTGCCCATTTGTTGTACCATCCCGTATTCTGGTCTAAACTTGTTTTTATGGTCGAAATACTCCAGTTTTGTTAAATGATCTGGATTGGAATATTTGGGAATAAGTAGCCCAGCTTTTATAATTGGGCCACTTAGGCCCAAAACGAAGAATACCACCCGATTCAAACATTTTTTTTCCCCTTTTCTTTCTTTCTAATACAAGGAGAATCGGGAGGCAGCTGTAGCCTTTATTGTCAAAGACTGTCGCGGAAAATTGATACTAGGAAAGAATATTTATCTCGGTATAGCTATTGTCACCATTGCAGAACTAAAAGGATTATGGGAGGGACTTGGTGAGATTCATTCAATACTACCTGAATGAAAGTTGGGTGGAGGGAGACTCCAAAGTTGTTATTCAGAGATCACCGGATGTATTGAACTTAACACGATCTGTCATGATTTTGATCGAGGATGTGGGCGTTATGCTGAATTCTATTCAATTGACTAAAGTTTCTCACATTTGTAGAGAAGGAAATAGGGCTTCTAATTTTGTAGCAAATTCAGGTAGAATCTAGCGGAAGTCTTTTTCCTTAGTAGACGACGTGCCCAGGGAACTCTGTGAGATTCTGTTAGATGATGTACAAGGGGTTGAGTTTGTGAGATAGTTGACCTATGTTTGAAATTAACAAAAAAAATTCAAGGAGAATCCTCGGTTAGAGGAGCTCATATCAAGAGAGGAGGCCAAAGTTCGAGTCCTGGCACACTCAGAAGCGACATCAAGAGGCATTATCACCTCGGACCCGAATGGAGGCAGAGGAGATCCTATCTCGAGACTCCTCTAAAGCGACCTCGTACCCTAGACAAGGAAAAACCGAGTATTTAGATCCCACCTTAAATCCCTCCACGTGAATGGAATGGGATTCCAACTCAGGCACTTGGGTGTGATATTTGCACATCCCAACCATCTGAATGGTCCACGGTGGACAATTTGGTTTCATTTAGTCATGTTATCAAGGCCATTCAGAGCTTATACTGCAAGTTTTATGCCACCAACTATTTGAGTGTTGCTTACACTTTTAAAATATTTGTTATATTTTTTGTTAATTGGTACTTAGCTACTTGCACTTAGATTTTTACCAGGAGGCAACTTCAGTCTTTTTTCTTTCAGATTATGAGTAAAAAGAGGTCCTCTGGAATCAGCTATTTACATTCAAAGGCATGTTTAAGACACAAACTTCTTATTGTTTTAGGAATTAGTCATGTACTATTGTTCCTCTCTTTAAATAAAAGAGTTATGCTAAATTATTGAAACATTTAAATACCGCTTTTGTAGTGGTGAAAATGAGTATATGTGCAACACTCGTGCGCACCTAGTATAATTAAAATATATTATTTATAATGTAATATAATATATTGTTATACTTTTAGGTTCATGGAGTTTCATCATCCTATTGTTTCACAATGCCATGGACAAATAAAAGTAAAAGAAATAAGGAATTCAATAAAATATTATTGGAAAGGGTGTTCATAGTAGGTTAGAACTTTAAATTGATTCAACCGTCCGATTTGTTTGATTGAGTTCGAATTTTTCTCATATTTGGCATGGTTTCATTTGTTTTCTTGGTGTGTGCCCATTTGTTGTACCATCCCGTATTCTGGTCTAAACTTGTTTTTATGGTCGAAATACTCCAGTTTTGTTAAATGATCTGGATTGGAATATTTGGGAATAAGTAGCCCAGCTTTTATAATTGGGCCACTTAGGCCCAAAACGAAGAATACCACCCGATTCAAACATTTTTTTTCCCCTTTTCTTTCTTTCTAATACAAGGAGAATCGGGAGGCAGCTGTAGCCTTTATTGTCAAAGACTGTCGCGGAAAATTGATACTAGGAAAGAATATTTATCTCGGTATAGCTATTGTCACCATTGCAGAACTAAAAGGATTATGGGAGGGACTTGGTGAGATTCATTCAATACTACCTGAATGAAAGTTGGGTGGAGGGAGACTCCAAAGTTGTTATTCAGGAGATCACCAGATGTATTGAACTTAACACAGTCTGTCATGATTTTGATCGAGGATGTGGGCGTTATGCTGAATTCTATTCAATTGACTAAAGTTTCTCACATTTGTAGAGAAGGAAATAGGGCTTCTAATTTTGTAGCAAATTCAGGTAGAATCTAGCGGAAGTCTTTTTCCTTAGTAGACGACGTGCCCAGGGAACTCTGTGAGATTCTGTTAGATGATGTACAAGGGGTTGAGTTTGTGAGATAGTTGACCTATGTTTGAAATTAACAAAAAAAATTCAAGGAGAATCCTCGGTTAGAGGAGCTCATATCAAGAGAGGAGGCCAAAGTTCGAGTCCTGGCACACTCAGAAGCGACATCAAGAGGCATTATCACCTCAGACCGAATTGGAGGCGCCCGAGAGGAGATCCTATCTCAGACTCCTCTAAAGCGACCTCGTACCCTAGACAAGGAAAAAACCAGAGTATTTAGATCCCACCTTAAATCCCTCCACGTGAATGGAATGGGATTCCAACTCAGGCACTTGGGTGTGATATTTGCACATCCCAACCATCTGAATGGTCCACGGTGGACAATTTGGTTTCATTTAGTCATGTTATCAAGGCCATTCAGAGCTTATACTGCAAGTTTTATGCCACCAACTATACGGTGTGCAACTGTATCTTTAACACCACTAATGATCAGAATTTGCATTTAAATCTTTAAACCATTAATTGTCACACAAACACCTAATAAAAGCTCAACTTACTACTATGGAACTTGAGAGTTCCACAAGTAGCGTCTTTCATTATTCTATCTGTCTATTGCCCCCATCTCATGATCATGAATTCAGACACATTAGCTTTTGATATTATATACGTGATGCAATCCAAACGTAATGCATAGCTCTCCTCAAAGAATCTCGCCTTTACCCTCTCCAACAACTCTCCCCAAACCTTGAAGTTCCATTTCAATTCTACTCCCCGCACGCTTTAAAGCACAAATCCACGTGCTTTCCTAACGTTAAAAAGTGCTTTTGTCTTGCCACGATTGCTGTTTGTATTGGGCAGATCATTGTCATGGGGGTCGCCATTTGAATGAGATAACAGGATGAAATAATGTTTTCCAATATTATGAAGACAATGTTGTGGAACCCAGCCTACACTGAACTTTAACCTGTAGATGATTCAGTATTTTGTCGTTCAGCCATCGATTAGGCCCGACATATATGGGAGAGGTATGTTGGGATTTGATTTGTAAGTACAGTGTCGGCTATGTTGGAATGTCTAAAGAGTTTTTTTTTTTTTAATTCATGATGTGACTTGTATCAAAATTTAAAATCCTTTCATAAATAATTAGCTAAATAGCACTTATATACCCAATTATTTCACCAACTTCTCACTTGCATACCCCAACTTGTATTTGAGAGCAAAAAAATACCTTAAATGTTTTTAAACTTGCACTTATATACCTTAACTTTTTTTGGCGGCACCTAAATACTCTAAAGTTTTTACAACTAGCACTTAAATACTGTTGGGCGCGCGGACCGCAGAACCGTCGAGAGAAACCACCACAAACGATAGCAAAAATACAATAAAAGAGTAAAGACACGAGATTTACGTGGTTCGGCAGGTTGCCTACGTCCACGGGGTAAGGAGGGGGGATTTTCACTAATAGAAAGAGAGAATACAAATTAGGATTACAAGTTCTCACAAAGAAACCCTAAAAACAAACCTCTCAATCTCTCAAAAGATCTCCTCTCCAAAGATGCACCAAACTCTCTCAAAGGCTGCTCCAAAACGTGCTTAAAACTTACCCTAACAATCAGGTTAGGGGTTATTAATAGCCTCTAAACGAATTGGGTTTAAAACCAATTCCTAATTAGACCCGTTTGAATCGCTTGATTAGTCGACTACAACTCATATTAGTCGACTAATGCACTGTAGATTAGTCGACTACAATACAGATTAGTCGACTACTCAGACCCAACGCAGAAATACACCTTTCTGTCGTTTACAGTGTAGTCGACTACAACTCATATTAGTCGACTACTCAGTTCCCAGCCCGAAAACTTGCTTTCTGTCTGCTACAGTGTAGTCGACTACAATGCCTAGTAGTCGACTCTTGAACCTGAAAAACTGTTTGTGCATGTTTTTGTGCATGTCCTACAATTCTCCACCTCGTGCATCATTTGATTCACCTCAAATTTTGGACGAACACCAAGAACACCAAGAACATCTAGAGAGATCACCATCACCAATCCAGCCAATCCAAATGCGTCACTACACCGGGCCTCATGCCTCCACGGATCAAGCTCACCGTAGTTCACCTCAAATCATTTCCACCTTACCCATTACGCCCAGAAGTCCATGCCCTCTTGGGCAAATCAACAAGAGCGATATGAAGCAAGTCTAAGCAATGCTTAAACTTACTACCGTGACCACCTTGGTTAACATGTCCGCGGGATTCTCATTCGTGTGCACCTTCATGAGAGAAATATCACCTCCCTCTATGACATCCGCACAAAATGATACGACATCAATATGCTTGGTACGAGCATGATGAACTGATTCTTCGCCAAGTGAATTGCACTCATTTGTCACACCACAAGTTCACGTTTTCTGCTCAATCCCCAAATCGTCTAGAAGACCCCACAACCACAATGCTTCCTTCACTCCCTCTGCCATGGCCATGTACCGACCTGTAGTAGAAAGTGCCATCGTAGCTGTAACATCGACGCCAACTAACCGGAGCTCCATGTATCTTAAATACATAACCAGTAGTAGATCGCCGATCTATCTAGTCGTTCAGCCATCGATTAGGCCCGACATATATGGGAGAGGTATGTTGGGATTTGATTTGTAAGTACAGTGTCGGCTATGTTGGAATGTCTAAAGAGTTTTTTTTTAATTCATGATGTGACTTGTATCAAAATTTAAAATCCTTTCATAAATAATTAGCTAAATAGCACTTATATACCCAATTATTTCACCAACTTCTCACTTGCATACCCCAACTTGTATTTGAGAGCAAAAAATACCTTAAATGTTTTAAACTTGCACTTATATACCTTAACTTTTTGGCGGCACCTAAATACTCTAAAGTTTTACAACTAGCACTTAAATCTTGTTGGTAGCGGACCATGAGAACCGTCGAGAGAAACCACCACAAACGATAGCAAAAATACAATAAAAGAGTAAAGACCACGAGATTTACGTGGTTCGTGAGTTGCCTACGTCCACGGGGTAAGGAGGGGATTTTCACTAATAGAAAGAGAATACAAATTAGGATTACAAGTTCTCACAAAGAAACCTAAAAACAAACCTCTCAATCTCTCAAAAGATCTCCTCTCAAAGATGCACCAAACTCTCTCAAAGGTCGCTCCAAAACGTGCTTAAAACTTACCCTAACAATCGGGTTAGGGGTTATTAATAACCTCTAAGCGAATTGGGTTTAAAACCATTCCTAATTAGACCCGTTTGAATCGCTTGATTAGTCGACTACAACTCATATTAGTCGACTAATGCATCAGATTAGTCGACTACAATACAGATTAGTCGACTACAATACGATTAGTCGACTACTGCACTCCAACGCAGAAATACACCTTTCGTGGTTTTACGGTGTAGTCGACTACAACTCATATTAGTCGACTACTCGGTTCCCGGCAGAAAACTTGCTTTATGCGCTTTCAGGTGTAGTCGACTACAATGCCTAGTAGTCGACTCTTGAACTGAAAAGCTGTTTGTGCATGTTTTTGTGCATGTCCTACATTCTCCACCTCGTACATCATTTGATTCACCTCAAATTTTGGACGAACACCAAGAACACCAAGAACATCTAGAGATCACCATCGACCAATCCGGGCCAATCCAGTTGCGTCACTACCGCGGCGCCTCACGTACCCTCCACAGGGATCAAGCTCACCGTAGTTCACCTCAAATCATTTCCACCTTACCCATTACCGCCAAGGGCCATGCCCTCTTGGGCAAATCAACAAGAGGCGATATGAAGCAAGTCTAAGCAATGCTTAAACTTACTACACAGTGACCACCTTGGTTAACATGTCCGCGGGATTCTCATTCGTGTGCACCTTCATGAGAGAAATATCACCTCCCTCTATGACATCCGCACAAAATGATACGACATCAATATGCTTGATGCGAGCATGATGAACTGATTCTTCGCCAAGTGAATTGCACTCATTTGTCACACCACAAGTTCCGTTTTCTGCTCAATCCCCAAATCGTCTAGAAGACCCCACAACCACAATGCTTCCTTCACTCCCTCTGCCATGGCCATGTACTCGGCCTCGTAGTAGAAAGTGCCATCAGAGCTGTAACATCGATCGCCAACTAAGGAGCTCCATGTATCTTAAATACATAACCAGTAGTAGATCGCCGATCTATCTAGATCGCCGCATAATCGAGTCCACAAACCCGTCAATCGACATGTTTCTCCACCAAAACACGCACTGTATCAACTGTACCCTTTAAGTACACGAGGACCCACTTCATTGCTTCCCGGCGCCTTTCTGGATTCGCCATGAATCTCACGACCACACTAACGCTGTGAAATATCGGTGTACACACCATTGCATACATTAAAGCGCCAATTGCACTAGCATAGGAACACGCTCCATGTGCGCCTTCTCTTCATTTGTAGTGGGAGATTGATTACCGAAGCCTAAAGTGTAGAGCCAATGGAGTCACCACCGACTTAGCACTTTGCATCCCGAACCTCGCGATCACCCGCTCTATGTAGCCCTCCGACTCAAGAACAATCGTCGATTAAGCGGCTCTCTTCTAATCTCCATACCCGGTATTTTCCTAGCGGCACCCATGTCCTTCATCTCGAACTCTTCACCAAGTTGAGATTTCAACCTATCTATCTCCACCCCGCTCTTAGAAGCAATAAGCATGTCATCCACATACAAAAAGATAGATAAAATTACCTCATAAAGCTTCGAATGTAAACACAACAATCATGATCGCCGGAAAACCCATGCTTCACATGTCCGCGGGATTCTCATTCGTGTGCACCTTCATGAGAGAAATATCACCTCCCTCTATGACATCCCGCACAAAATGATACGACATCAATATGCTTGATGCGAGCATGATGAACTGATTCTTCGCCAAGTGAATTGCACTCATTTGTCACACCACAAGTTCCGTTTTCTGCTCAATCCCCAAATCGTCTAGAAGACCCCACAACCACAATGCTTCCTTCACTCCCTCGCCATGGCCATGTACTCGGCCTCGTAGTAGAAAGTGCCATCAGAGCTGTAACATCGATCGCCAACTAACCGAGCTCCATGTATCTTAAATACATAACCAGTAGTAGATCGCCGATCTATCTAGATCGCCCGCATAATCGAGTCCACAAACCCGTCAATCGACATGTTTCTCCACCAAAACACGCACTGTATCAACTGTACCCTTTAAGTACGAGGACCCACTTCCTTTGCTTCCCGGTCGCCTTTCTGGATTCGCCATGAATCTCACGACCACACTAACCGCTGTGAAATATCGGTGTACACACCATTGCATACATTAAAGCGCCAATTGCACTAGCATAGGAACACGCTCCATGTGCGCCTTCTCTTCATTTGTAGTGGGAGATTGATTACCGAAGCCTAAAGTGTAGAGCCAATGGAGTCACCACCGACTTAGCACTTTGCATCCGAACCTCGCGATCACCCGCTCTATGTAGCCCTTCCGACTCAAGAACAATCGTCGATTAAGCGGCTCTCTTCTAATCTCCATACCCGGTATTTTCCTAGCGGCACCCATGTCCTTCATCTCGAACTCTTCACCAAGTTGAGATTTCAACCTATCTATCTCCACCACGCTCTTAGAAGCAATAAGCATGTCATCCACATACAAAAAGATAGATAAAATTACCTCATAAAGCTTCGAATGTAAACACAACAATCATGATCGCCGGAAAACCCATGCTTCAAAGATGAAGGAGTCAAATCGCTTGTACCACTGCCGGAGATTGCTTTAATCCATACGGTGACTTCCTCAAACGACACACATGATTCTCCTTATCCTCAACCTTGTAGCCCTCGAGGTTGATGCATGTAGATCTCTTCATCCAAGTCTCCGTGTAAGAAGGTCGTTTTAACATCGAGTTGATCCACTCAAAATCACCATGAGCAACAATACTCAATAGCACTTTCGAATAGAAGTATGTTTCACCACGGAGAAAATATCTCATTGTAATCCACACCCTCTTTCTGTGCAAAACCCTTAGCCACTAGCCTCGCCTTGTATCTTACACCACCGAGCTCTGAAAGATCTTCCTTTCTTTTATACACCCATTTACAACCAATAGCTTTTCTTCCTACGGGCAATGGGACCACCTCCCATGTTTGGTTCTTCCGAAGAGATTCCATCTCTTCCTCCATCGCAGCCAACCAACTCTCACTATCCTTGTCCCGAATAGCTTCCTTGAAGGAGACCGGCTCGTCCTCCTCCACCCAGAGTCGTATTCAACCATATTAGCACGCCCATAGTGCTTTAGGGGTTGATCAGCCCCGGCTTAGACTGCTTGTATGCTCGCTTTGGCCTAGTGGAAGCCAAATTATCCTCAGTTCTTTGTTGTTGTAGTGCACGTGTATTTTCTGCTGAACCTCCTCCTGCTCAAGCTCATCATCTACCTGACTTCCCACTTGAGCACGATTAGAACCTAGTTGGTCTTTAGGTTCTATTTCAATAACCTGAGACTTAGAAGTCTCACTAGTCATAACACCATCATCCTTGGACCCCCTAACAATCATGGATTTCTCATCAAAGGTAACACCCCTGCTGACCACGAACTTTGAATCTTCCGTACACCAAAGGCGATAGCCTTTTACGCCTTGCATATCCCAAGAATATTGCCTTCTTGGCCCTCGCGTCAAGCTTTCCCTCGTTGGCGTGATAGTAGGCGGTACATCCGAAAATTCGAGCCTATCATAATCGCATGCTCCTGACCACACCCTATGGTGTATCACCATCAATGTCGAATGTGGTGACTGTTCACAATGTAACAAGTTGTAGCCACCGCTTCGCCCACCATTCGTTGCCCAATCACGCATAAGATCGCATACTCACGCCTTTTCCGCGGTGTTGGTTCGATCTCTCCGCGACCCCATTCTGCGTGGTGTAGACTGTTGTCGGTGTCGAACAATTCCCTCGATCACGGAACTCCTTGAAAGCACCATCGTATACTGCATGCCGTTATCGGATCTCGGCGTCTTCAATTTCTTTCTGTCTGTTCTCAACCATTGTTCTCCACTTCTTGAATGTCTCGAACACCTCATTCTTGTGCTTGAAAATAAATCCAAGCATACCTAGAATAATCATCAATAAGCGAGACATAATACGGAACCACCCTTGGAAGTTGTGCGGCGGACCCCAAACATCCGTGTGCACATAATCTAGTATCCCTCTGCTCTTAGACTTCTTTGTTGAAACTTGACCACGTGTGACTTTCCATACACACAATCCTCGCAAAAATCCATGCTAGGTTCCTTGATTCTTCGCCAAGTGAATTGCACTCATTTGTCACACCACAAGTTCACGTTTTCTGCTCAATCCCCAAATCGTCTAGAAGACCCCACAACCACAATGCTTCCTTCACTCCCTCTGCCATGGCCATGTACTTTCGACCTGTAGTAGAAAGTGCCATTGTAGCTGTAACATCGATCGCCAACTAAGGAGCTCCATGTATCTTAAATACATAACCGGTAGTAGATCGCCGATCTATCTAGATCGCCCGCATAATCGAGTCCACAAACCCGTCAATCGACATGTTTCTCCACCAAAACACAGACCGTATCAACTGTACCCTTTAAGTACGAGGACCCACTTCCTTTGCTTCCCGGTCGCCTTTCTGGATTCGCCATGAATCTCACGACCACACTAACCGCTGTGAAATATCGGTGTACACACCATTGCATACATTAAAGCGCCAATTGCACTAGCATAGGAACACGCTCCATGTGCCTTCTCTTCATTTGTAGTGGGAGATTGATTACCGAAGCCTAAAGTGTAGAGCCAATGGAGTCACCACCGACTTAGCACTTTGCATCCCGAACCTCGCGATCACCCGCTCTATGTAGCCCTTCGACTCAAGAACAATCGTCGATTAGCGGCTCTCTTCTAATCTCCATACCCGGTATTTTCCTAGCGGCACCCATGTCCTTCATCTCGAACTCTTCACCAAGTTGAGATTTCAACCTATCTATCTCCACCACGCTCTTAGAAGCAATAAGCATGTCATCCACATACAAAAAGATAGATAAAATTACCTCCATAAAGCTTCGAATGTAAACACAACAATCATGATCGCCGGAAAACCCATGCTTGACATGAAGGAGTCAAATCGCTTGTACCACTGCGGGAGATTGCTTTAATCCATCAATGACTTCCTCAAGCGACACACATGATTCTCCTTATCCTCAACCTTGTAGCCCTCGAGGTTGATGCATGTAGATCTCTTCATCCAAGTCTCCGTGTAAGAAGGTGTTTTAACATCGAGTTGATCCACTCAAAATCACCATGAGCAACAATACTCAATAGCACTTTCGAATAGAAGTATGTTTCACCAGGAGAAAATATCTCATTGTAATCCACACCCTCTTTACGTGCAAAACCCTTAGCCACTAGCCTCGCCTTGTATCTTACACCACCGAGCTCTGAAAGATCTTCCTTTCTTTTATACACCCATTTACAACCAATAGCTTTTCTTCCTACGGGCAATGGGACCACCTCCCATGTTTGGTTCTTCGAAGAGATTCCATCTCTTCCTCCATCATGACCAACCAACTCTCACTATCCTTGTCCCGAATAGCTTCCTTGAAGGAGACCGGCTCGTCCTCCTCCACCGAGAGTGCGTATTCAACCATATTAGCCTGCCCATAGTGCTTTAGGGGTTGATCAGCCCCGACCGATGCACCTTGTATGCTCGCTTTGGCCTAGTGGAAGCCAAATTATCCTCAGTTCTTTGTTGTTGTAGTGCTGTGTATTTTCTGCTGAACCTCCTCCTGCTCAAGCTCATCATCTACGACTTCCCACTTGAGCACGATTAGAACCTAGTTGGTCTTTAGGTTCTATTTCAATAACACGAGACTTAGAAGTCTCACTAGTCATAACACCATCATCCTTGGACCCCTAACAATCATGGATTTCTCATCAAAGGTAACACCCTGCGACCACGAACTTTGAATCTTCCGTACACCAAAGGCGATAGCCTTTCATGCTTATATCCAAGAATATTGCCTTCTTGGCCCTCGCGTCAAGCTTTCCCTCGTTGGCGTGATAGTAGGCGGTACATCCGAAAATTCGAGCCTATCATAATCGCATGCTCCCGACCACACCTATAGGGTGTATCACCATCAATGTCGAATGTGGTGACTGTTCACAATGTAACAAGTTGTAGCCACCGCCGCCCACCATTCGTTGCCCAATCACGCATAAGATCGCATACTCACGCCTTTTCCGCGGTGTTGGTTCGATCTCTCGCGACCCCATTCTGCGTGGTGTAGACTGTTGTCGGTGTCGAACAATTCCCTCGATCCGCAGAACTCCTTGAAAGCACCATCGTATACTGCATGCCGTTATCGGATCTCGGCGTCTTCAATTTCTTTCTGTCTGTTCTCAACCATTGTTCTCCACTTCTTGAATGTCTCGAACACCTCATTCTTGTGCTTGAAAATAAATCCAAGCATACCTAGAATAATCATCAATAAGCGAGACATAATACACGGAACCACCCTTGGAAGTTGTGCGGCGGACCCCAAACATCCGTGTGCACATAATCTAGTATCCCTCGCTCTTAGACTTCTTTGTTGAAACTTGACCTGTGTGACTTTCCATACACACAATCCTCGCAAAAATCCATGCTAGGTTCCTTGATTCTTCGCAGACCCTCTTTACCAAGCGAACTAGACCCTTCGACATATGCCCAAGCCGCCTATGCCATAACCGTGTGTGCTCACATGGGTCTCCACCACTTCGCCAGTTCCAACATTTGCATCTCCTGTCACCGTCGTGCACGAGAGTATATAGATTACCGTGGCGAACACCCTTCATCACTACTAAGGAACCACGAACAACCTTCTTCACTCCGTTTTCGTCACAATCCGCAATCAGGAGTCCAAAGCACCAAGCGAGATAAGATTCTTCCGCAAGTCGGAACATGCCTCACATCCGTCAAGGTTCGAACCACTCCATCATGCATCTTGATTTTGATATTACCTAGCCCCACTGTTTTACAAGCATGGTTATTCCCCATCAATACAGTTCCCCCATCAATGCCTCTGTAGGTAGTAAACCACTTCCTATTTGGACACATATGGTAAGAGCAACCAGAATCAAGTATCCACTTCCGGAGATCTCCTCGCCACGGTGGCGACATAGCATTCCTTATCGCTCCCTTCCTCGAAGCGTAGCTCGCTTCTTCCTTGCCCTCTCTCCTCTCGGTCTTGTTGTTGTTCTTCTTTCCACCTACTCTCTTATTTGGACGGTCGACTTTGAAATGCCGGCTTCACGCGCTTGAAACATCCTTTTCCATAAGAGGTCTTGATTTAGATCTAGACTTTCCTCCCTTGCCTTTTCCTCGCTCATTGCTCCTTCCTCTTGCAAACAATCCCTGCGCTTGTTCCCTGTTACCGCCAGTGGCCATGTCACTAGTTGCAGTCTTCCGAAGATCGTCCGCTAGAAGTGCCGTTCTAGTCTCATCCATCTTGATTCTCTCCCACAAGCCTCGGTGTTTGCACGAGGTTCTCATAAGACTTGTGACGAGTAGTAGAAGCGCTGATCCTCGTCTCCTACTTTAACATCTATGTCTTTCAAATCGATATGATCCTATCAAACTTGTTGATGTGTTCCGGATTGATGAGCCCTCCTCCATCTTGCAAGTATACAATTTGGATTTTAAGTAGATCCGGTTAGTTAGACTCTTCGTCATGAAGGTACCCTCTAACTTCTTCCACACGCGGCCGTTTCCTCTCCATCTACCAAGAAAGCTACATCCCTCTCGAGGCATAGGATAATCGGCCCGTGCTTCGGATCCAACTCCTCCCAATCCTCATCGGACATATCCTTGTTCTTCTTCTCCTTTCCATCCAAAGTCTTGTGCAATTTTTGCGAAATTAGAAAATTTTTCATCTGCATCCTCCAATAAGAAAAATCGTTCTTCCCATTGAACTTTTCAATCTCGAATTTTCCCACTTTGGTGATTTCTTGGTTGGCCATCCTCTGTTTGTCTTCGTGAATCCGCTTCTCTCGGGAATCACCGAACACCCCTCAAATTAGAAATTACACCACTTCCAATCGAACAATAGCTCGATACCAATTGTTGGTAGCGGACCGTGAACCGTCGAGAGAAACCACCACAAGCGATAGCAAAATACAATAAAGAGTAAAGACACGAGATTTCGTGGTTGGCGGGTTGCCTCGTCCACGGGGTAAGGAGGGATTTTCACTAATAGAAAGAGAATACAAATTAGGATTACAAGTTCTCACAAAGAAACCTAAAAACAAACCTCTTAATCTCTCAAAGATCTCCTCTCCAAAGATGCACCAAACTCTCTCAAAGGTGCTCCAAAGCGTGCTTAAAACTTACCCTAACAATCGGGTTAGGGGTTATTAATAACCTCTAAGCGAATTGGGTTTAAAACCAATTCCTAATTAGACCCGTTTTGAATCTGCTTGATTAGTCGACTACAACTCATATTAGTCGACTACAACTCATATTAGTCGACTACAACTCATATTAGTCGACTACAACTCATATTAGTCGACTACAACTCATATTAGTCGACTACAACTCATATTAGTCGACTACAACTCATATTAGTCGACTACAACTCATATTAGTCGACTACTCGGTTCCGGCAGAAAACTTGCTGCATGCGCTCACGGTGTAGTCGACTACAATGCCTAGTAGTCGACTCTTGAACTGAAAACTGTTTGTGCATGTTTTGTGCATGTTCTACAAATACCTAAAGTTTTAAAACTTGTACTTAAATACCCTCAAGTTATGCAAACTTGAGGGTATTTAAATACAAGTTTTAAAACTTTAGGGTATATATATAAGTGCAAGTTTTAATAACTTTAGAGTATATAAGTGCTACCAAAATTAAGTGATAGTATATAAGTATAAATTTAAAAACTTTAGGGTATATATATAAGTGCAAGTTTTAATAACTTTAGAGTATATAAGTGCTACCAAAATTAAGTGATAGTATATAAGTATAAATTTAAAAACTTTAGGGTACTTTCTTGCTACCAAATACAAGTGGAGGTATATAAGCAAAAGTAGAAACAATAAGGTATGTAAGTGCTATTTAGCCTAAATATTTTTCTCTATAGAATGCCCTTTATAGTACTTCATTTTTTTCCTGAACTTGGCAAGCCTATGACGGTCTTGCATATAGAACTTTTCATTTGTACCTACTAATGTTGGTAATCATATTGATGTTCTTTAATTGTAAGTCTACACCTAGTCAAGGGAGTACTTATTGAGTTTTTGTGGATTTCTTGAGGTATACCGAGAAAATATAACAAAATATTATATCTGATTCATAGTTTAGTTGGGTCGTCTCACGTTGCAAAGAGGAAGACAGAGTAACCTATTTATTTAAATAGAAAGTGTAAAGCACGTCCTGACAATTTCATATTGTGTTTGACAAACTTTTAGAACGGGGTTAGGATGGCAAAAACTTTGTTTGGAAAAAAGCAGGCGCTATTATTGGCCTAGTTTTCCAATGTTTTAAAGTTAACCGGTTGTTACCCGTGCGATGCGCCGCATAAAATTAATATTCTTGTATGTACATTAGACTTTTGGGTAAAGAGAGAGAGGATACAAATAAGATATTATTGGAAAGAGAACAATATGAATGATTTATAAGAAATTGAAAGATAAAGAATAGAGATTTCCAATATGTAAAGGGAAGTAGATTAAGATGAGATGGTTGAAAAAGATTATTAATTATTAAATGTTAGAGCCTTTAAAATTTGCCAAGTGGCAAAAACATGCAACTAGACTTTTATTTTATTAGTATAGTATTGATTTGGTTTATTCTGTCCTAGTTTTGCGAGGGTTATTAGACATAGCCGATTTTAAGGTATTTTGGTTCAACATTTGGTTAAAACTCGTTTGATCTTCTACGGCCCCATTTCTTTCCAATCAAAGACTACAATGTGTGGGATTTGGATCCTCTCCATAAGAGTACCACTATTTTTTATTATAGCCGTTGATTTATTTAGTGAGTGGTTGTGAATTGTCTTTGATTGCAAATTAGAAATGAGTACAGTTTATAAAGGGTATGGTTAGTGCTAGATTTAGAATAAATCATGACCACTCACTAGACAAGTTAATGACTATGATAAAAATAATTACCTCTGCATTATTTTATAATAGTGGAGAGGATCAAAATCCGTTTGCGAGTGATATGATAGATTTCACCCGCATAGACTTTCTTTTTCACCACAATTGAATCGGTGAACCAATAGGAATATTGATCATTAGGGAAAATGGACTTCTCTCCCTCTCCCTCTCCCTCTCCCGTCACTCTCACTCCCTCTCTCTACATCCCCCTTCTCTCCTCTCATTTGATAGATTTTTCCTTTTGATCCTCTTAATATTGCTAGTCACATTGTTACTTTACACTCGTCCGATTAGATCAAGTTAGTGAAATACCTATGATTTTTCGTGTATTGTTGAGGTATGTTCATAAATAAAAGAGAAGACTAGTATGATTATGATTCATACTTGAGTATTCTCTCAAGTATCGAATTGCGAGAAAGAGTAATGTATCTAAACAAAAGTCCGACAATTTAGATTTAGGTTAATTTAATTTTCAACCCAACTTATTTTCCGATTTCTCCCTAATTAAGCAAAGACCTACTTATGTGTAATACCTATTGATAATTTCCATGGTGTATATGTTTCTCTTCCCCCTTTTTTTTATTTTTTTATTTTTACCTTCACTAGAATGAGACATATCAAACAATGAGAATATAGATCACTCATAAAGTTGACTCTTTCCTCTCTTCGTCACCTTGGACTCACCTAGGATATTCAAGATAAACTGCCCGTGACCCCGCCAGCCGGGTTCAAGGCCGGGGCAGGTCAGAGTGGGCCGGCCCTACTTCTTTTATCCTGGGTCTGGGGTTGGACTCGTCACGGCCCGACATTAAAGCGGGTGGTCGAATGGCCCACGACCCAGCAATTCACCCATAGTTTTTTAATTTTTTCCTAATTTTTTCATTTCTAATTTCTAAACAATATTTACTTTGTATTCATATCTATTAAATTATATTTAAATTATTTTTTTTCCTATTTCACTCTTTATTTAAAATGATATATACACACACACACACAAAGATAAACATCGCAAACACAAAGATATATGTGGTTCGGACTTCGAAGGAAGACCTACGTCCACGGGAAGTTAATAACTTTCATTTAGTTTAAATTTAAATTACAAATACAAGAGGAAAAAAGAAAAAAAATGCTAACCATTAATGTTCAAGGAGTCGAATTCCTCCAATTTATATTCGTCAAATTCTTCAAGGAAATGTTTTATTTGTTGTACCATTGTGATCATTCTTCTACATCGAACTAGGTGAATGGTGGGCCGAACTGGGCCAGGCCGGGTCATGATCCATGGCGGGCTGGGCCGGGTCAGCCCGTGGGTCGACCCGGCCCACGCCCAACCCTAACCAACCCACGCTAAACCTACAGATAACAACAAGTAGTTTCATGACTTCATCCAAAGCCTCAATTCCTCCAAATCTATACAAAATTTTGACCCCAATGTAACATTTACTGCGATATAGCTGGGTTTGTATTTAGCCTACATATCTTTAGGGAAGGGACTAACCCTATATAGCTTGGTTCGTGAGGTGTAAAGCATTGTCCCCGGGCTTGCTAACATAATCACGGTAACGTCAATGCGCTATCGATTTTGAAAATTTGGAAGAATAATATGCAGAAATTTGTCTTGAAATCTGTAGATAATATGTTTTCGTTTGCAAAGTGACCATCAAGAATTATTCAATTTTCGTTTGAATAATTGCCGATATCAAATATAAGGAAAAAATCAATAAATAAGATTTGACAATTATTTTATATATTATTGTATTTATATATTTATTTGACCAAAGTACTCATAGTAATTTTATTTATTTATAATCCAACCCGGAATAGACCGCGTAGTAAAATTTTAGATTTAAAAGAAAATGAGTTTTCCAAATTATTAAAACTATGGTTGCATGAAACTAGCTACTGATTCATAGTATTTTGAAACAAATTAGGAATTAAACTTTTTAAATAAATAGCATCTATGAAATTCTATTAAAACAGAAGACTTTTCGTGCTTCCAAGCACATGTAATTTTTTTTAAATATTAGAGAAAAAAATATAGCTTAAGTAATTATATAAAAAAAATTCATTTCGGTTTAGGTTGTAGTCGTACCCAGAACTCTCTTATGGCCGTACCACTAAATATATTATCAATTTATTACTATAATAATTTAATAATCTCAGGCATCAAGACTTTCATAATTAATTCCAGATACATATACCTTCTACATACTCCAGATACACAAATCTCCAGATACCATATTTTGCGGAATTGATATCGATTTGAAATAAAAACGAGAAAAAGCTCTGCACCCGTCTATTCCCAAATATAACGAGGCCCAAGCCCAACCGACCCAATGCCAAAAGGAAATTTTATATTACCACGTCAAATTAATAATCTTCACCCACCATATGTTACCCTTTTAGTATATCAACCGGCTGTAGCCGGTTACAATTGGGGGTGAGAATATTAGTTGCCCATAAAGGCCAGCAGTGGCTTTATAAAGAGAGGAGAAGAGGGGAGAGGAAAATATTGAAGAGAATTTGCAAGAGCCGTGAATTTCTCTTTGATTTTTGCTTTTTTGAGAGAGATGGCTCCTTCTTCTTCTTTAGCTTTCGGTTGCTTGTTCATGGTTTTGGCTTGTTCATTCATGGGCTTGGGCTCTGCTACTGTTTACAAGGTTGGTGATGCTGTGGGCTGGACTGTTGGCAAGATTGATTATGGAACTTGGGTCTCAAAGAAAACTTTTCATGTTGGTGATACTCTCTGTAAGTTTTCCAGTTATTTCTTTTTCTTTTCTTGTCTTGTTTTGCTTTTAGGCCTTCAATTTTTTCATGGGTTTACTGTAAGATTTGTGAATATAATATCTTTACCTGTTTTTTCTTTTCTTTTTTCCTTTTTTGAAAGTAGTAGTTCTTTTTGAAAAAAAAATTATAAAAGAGAATTTATTTTTTCCATAAAGGGTAATTTTCTTATAGGGCCAGAATGACTATTGCACGTGTATGATTCTTCTAGTGTTGACCATAGCACGTGGAGATGGTGGATGAGAGTGTACGAATTATTCATCTATTTTTTTTATTTTTGACTGTTCGAAATTTGATGTTTAAATCGAAAATATTAATAACTTATTATATGTTTATTTTGATATTGATGGTGATTTTATATGAAGATTGTGTTCTCTTTCAGGAAATTTTATCAGTACACCTACATTTTTCCTTTTTAATAGAAAATACGCTCAAATTTTAGTATTAAATAGCCCCATTAATTAATTATTTAAAAATAAGGCTCTATTTGGTTAATTGTCGTTGGATTATCATTATATTGCAATTTCAGATATAAATTTTGTAGTTCCAATTACAAAACATACAAAATAGAATTGTGGTGGCAATTACAAAATTTTGTTTTATTGTGGAGCTACTTTTTGGAGTCAAAAAGTGACTGTAGTTCCAACTACATATTAGAAAGTGCACTCTAGAAATTATGTTAAATGTTTTTTTTTTGAGGTAAAAATAGGGCAAGATGCCCTATCAAAATTGTATTAAAACCAGATAAAAAGTGAATACAACTAGTATCTAGGATTGATTTCAATGGAGACGTCCTGAAGGAAGAGGAGCGGACCTATGTCGTCACTCTTCACTCCTTGGAGGAAACCAAAGAAAGCAACCCTAGATAATAGGAACAAAAAGCCTATACAACCAGGAGATGTTACTTATACACAAAAGACTGTATCAAAATAAACAGAGTCTGTGATCGTTCCTTCATAACCAAGGGCTCAGAGAAACTAATGGTTGGTGCCTGCATCGTTGCTCTCCTCGCTGGAGGAGAGGTCTCCCTGACAATGGCCTTGAGCTCCAAACCCTTCTTAGTTGCCAATTTTGTTAAATGTTATCATCACATTAAGAATTAGCAATTAACGTAATAAGTACATAGTATTATGAAATATTTATTTGATGTAGCTGAAGCCAACTACTGTAAAATTCATGACATTGCAAGTATGTTACTTTTCTAGCAATAAGTAGCTAGATACCTTGCATCAGTGGGATCTAAATGGGGTATTTTCTAAAGTATTATTTTTCATTTCTTTTTTCCCCCCATACTTTGTGTTTCTTAAGGACAAAAAGTTGTAAAGCCTGAAGTTGTGGAGAGCTGAAAGCTCTTGGTCTGAAATTGGTGGCCTAGGCATGAATGCATTTATCTTTTTGTCCCCACAAAAGTTCAAGTTGGAAGTATTTAAAACTAATTTCAATGTTTTTTTTAATCTTATTTCTTTTCTAGTGGAGATTGACCACATGGCTTCTTCTTAGGATCTTTCAACTTAATTTATATTTTATGAAGTCTATAAGATTCTTTACACTCTTCAACAATTGTAGCTTTCCACGCTTCATTAAAAATTTAACAAAATTGACCCTAAGAGGAAAGGTAGCTCTAGGTTTCTTTACTCTGAAGACACTAGGTGCCAGTTGCCACTTAATTTGTTGCATATGAGTCCAAGCTCACAAAGTCATAACCCAGCCTTCACTTTGGTTGCATCTGTGTGGATACATGTTGATAAGATCACCAATTAACTTTAGCTGTATTACTTGTGACAATTGTACGTAGTAACTTTGAACAAATTGTAAATTTCTTCTTTATCCTCTTTAAAGTAGAAAAAGGTGTATATGTGATGAAGTGCCTTCTATTATTTCATCTTTACAAAAGTTTGGTTATTTTCAAAGCACGATATTTGTACGGCGTTGAAAACCTAGCCAATGTGATGCAGGACATCCAGACTAATGTATTTGGTGGAGTGTATTTGTGTAGATGTCGATTCGTAAACATTTGTCATGTTGGACATAGTAGTATGACTCTTAACTACTGAAACTTTTGTGTAGTTTCATTTTTATACTTTTTGATGAAAGTCAAGTGCAATCTTTGCAATCACTTTCACACAAAACTTTTTCTCCAAAAAGATTATTCTCTGTTCTAATTAACTTCCCCATTTACACCAAATGCTTGGATTGCAGGACTAACGATTCTTTGGGCATAATATTGTACCTGATGAAGTCTGTTTTCATAGTAAATAGGTAGTGGTCTATTTTTTAATGATCCATGAGGGACCGGCACAAGTTACTTTCATTATATACTTTTTAATTAATGAACCTAAGTGCATTCTTTGCAATCACTTTCACGAAAAATTCTTTCTCTGAAGATATTATTCTCTTTGTAGCTATTAATTTCTAACCTGATGCCCATTAACACCAAATAATGGATTAGATGACTACTGATTCTTTATGTCGATCAAGTTCTAGATTAATTGTCCAATGCACATTTGATCAGTTGTCAGTAACACCAACTAAAACACTCTTCCTCTATCTGCAGTGTTCTCTTACAACAACTCATACCACAACGTCGTGGTAGTCAGTTCCAAGTCCGACTTCGACGGATGCCAAGTCAAGCCCGTCACCACCTACACCACCGGCAACGACTCCATCGCACTCAAAGCCCCCGGCGACCACTTCTACCTCTGCGGCATCCCCGGCCACTGCCTCGCCGGCCAAAAACTCAAGGTCACCGCCCTCCCGAGCAAATCCTCCTCCTCCTCTGCTGCCCCTTCCCCTTCCCCTTCCCACTCCCCCGCCGCATCCTCAGCCCCAGCTGCGGCCCCCACCGGCAGTGGCAGCTCAGCCACCGCGAGCCCGTCGGAGGCTCCGTCTTCAGCTGGTTCCGCTGCTTCGGCTGGTCCGGCCTCGGCGCCGAATTCAAGCAATGCTGCTGTGGTTTGTAAAGGGTTGGGCTTGGTAGTGTCTGTTATTGTTTGGTCTATGGTTATGTAGGCGATGTTATAGAGTATGGTGTAGGTTGATGATGATTGAGGTATATTTTTATTTTGGGTTAGTTTTCGTTATGTTATGGTTTTGTACTTTTTTTTATGGACATGGTTTGATTATGTGATGATTTTTAGACATGATATTTGAGTTAGGGATTTTGTTGGGATTTGTCATGTGAGTAGGATTTGAATACTGTTTTTTTATGGATTGCTGTTGGCTTAATATGGGAGACTTGTTGCTTAATTTGTGCCATGAATTGCGGATTTATGATGGTGTTAGAATTTCTTATGCCTAAAGATTTGGGGTGCTATTTCTTTTATCTTAACTAGTCTTTATCCGTCCATTTGGGCGAGTTAGTACTCTTTGTTAATTGATAAAAAAATCTATGATTCATTTTAATAAAAATTATAAGATTGTTTACTCGATATTTCTATTTCTATAAATGACCCATATATATAAAATATTATATTATGATATATGATGAATTTATTTTAGTTGAATGATGATCTTAGAAATAACAATGTAAAATATAATAATTGCATTGGTAAATAATACAAAATAAGAAATAGTTAAATCTAGTGGCATAAATATAATTTAAACATGGTAAATATGACATTCATAAAAGATTTCAAAACAAAGTTCAAATCCCATTTGCCAAGCATTTGATATGAAGTATTGAGCGAAACTCACGATGTCGGTTGCTAGAGTATAATATTATAGACCTCAACTCTCATGACAATTCCATAGTTCAAATCCCATTGGCGAAGCATTTGATATGAATCAACTCTCGTGACAATTCCATAGTTCAAATCCCATTGGCGAAGCATTTGATATGAATTTAAGGGGAAAAAAAGAAGAAAATAAGCAATTAGGACTCTAGGTTAATTGCATTTGTCCTATGCAAATATATTTAAACTTTATTTTTTTTCCACAGATCGGTACCAAAAACATATGGAACACGAAATAGAAATAAAATTTTCTCATATAGAGAAGTTCAAACAAAATAGTGAAAATAGTGTACAACTTTGTACTTGAAAAGTAGTCAATCACGACATATAAATAAAAAGACGACTTCCATATAAAATATCAACATTTGCATCGTCATCACATGCTTGTTTTCAAACTGCAATATGTGCTCCCAAATGTCAATGCCTTCACGAATTACCTAGTGATGAAAACCTACATAATTATCAAAAAGTGGTACCCAAATGTACCCAAATGTCAAGACAATTGATGCTTAAAGTAGATCTCAGCGAGATAATTAAATACATAGAGGAAGTTCTACTGACAGAGATTGACACAAAGAAAAAGCAAATAAGGTTAAATGAGGTAATTTAAAGAAAATATGGCTAGTACATCAATAAAGATATAATTTATTCCTATTCTCAAGGACTTTTACAATTATTCAGTCAAATCAATTTCAAAATTTATGTAGTACCATGTGTTAAAACTACATTATACAAAACTGGGGTTTCTCTTCATACTGCACTATTACTCACCTCAATGAAAGATGCCTTGACATGAAGATTGCAAGCTACAAAGTAACTACACAAAGATACTGTCTACAGAAAAAAGAATTCACCAAACTAACTACAAACTCTAAGCTAGGCAGAATTTAAAAAGAACCCAATAATAAACTATCCAAGGGATCTTTTTTCTCACCAAAGTAGCATGACTTAGGTCAACAAAGATGACCTAGTAGAATTAGTGAGAGGCAAATTACCAAATGCTAAAAGTGATTTAGCAGCTTATAAAGCCAATATAAGCCCATAAAAGTTTTAGCTCTTAAGTGTATCGCTAGTAAAGATTCACTTCGTACTTGCATGATTCAAGTTTCTTTAATCAATATCACATCTTTTCTTCTTCTTTTTTCTTTTTTCCTTTTCTTTTTCTTTGTGAAAAATATGTTTACAATTATATAATACATGAAGTACCAACAATGAAATCCAAAGGGTTAGTTCAAGGCTGTTTGGACTTATTCTTAGTTGATGTGCAGTTCGAGCTTGTTGGACTTATGCCATACGAAGCTTTTGCCTGAAAATATTGAGGATGACTTAAGGCATCATGATATCTAATAAATGATTTATCTTGCTCACCATAATATAGCTGTACAAAGATAAAAATGGTAGAGGACTAAAAATATGAATACTTTTAGATTATACTCTTAGTATAAACTCATCAAAATTTCATCAAGTTAACAAAAAGTTCACAGGAAGTATATGATATACCTTAAGTTATTGGATGGTTGAAATCTTGGATTGTAAAGACTTGATTCTCGGTTTGATCTATAAAATTATAGCAACAGTTGAAACAATTAAAAACATAACATAATAATTAAAGCAAATAAAAAGCAAATCATAAGTTGTTAGTTATTAATCCTAATTATAGACGGACTCTAAATTAATTTTATTTAGAAGATTTTACTTATTAGAGTGGTTTCTCTCGTCTATAGAACTTCTTATTAGATAAGAATTCTCTTGAAACAATTCCTCATAATTACCATATTTAAAAATATTTAAAAGCAACATAATAAATGGCATTGAAATATAATGTACGAAATCAAACATCAATAAAAAATTTCCTCAACAACCTTTACAATTTGAATTAAGGCATATCTAAAAGTATTTGAAAGCAGACATAATAAATTGTTTTCGATATATAATGTACAGAAATCAAAGATCAATATAATGTTATAAAACACACTTTTTCCCATGAATAATTTTTCTACACATGAACTGCACTTTAGAAACAACCCATTTATACTTTAAGGATTATTTCAGCTATCGTTCCAAACCCATCATCTATCGGTGTTATTTTCTCGTGATTAACCGATGTTTCATGTAAAATGTAAATCAACAAAACAAAAAAATCTCTAAAATAAAAATGAAACCTCAATATGCATGAATTTACCTCATAAGCTACAAAAGATCAAATCTCAATATGCATGGATTTTTCTCCACATGAACTTGCACCTTAAATAATTAGTAGATAGCAATTTTGCATTACTCAGGCAAATAGGGTAATGCCTTACTATGGTGTTGGATGAACAATATTAAAATAAAGATAATGAAATAAATTTTAGGACAGTTCAATACTAAATTTACATGGAGTCTTACTTAAAAATAAAATATTTGTAAAATACCCAACCTAAAAATCACAATGTAATTTTTAGGCCAAAAAATAGGTAAAAATATTAGCTTACCAATATTCTAATTATCACATCACTCGACATACGTAAGTATTATATATAATGACTTAATTGAACAAAATGATAACAATTCTACACCTTGATATGAAATATTATCCAAATTGAGGAATTCATAAATATAGAAGTTGAAAACTTCACCTTGAGGTGTTGCTCCTTAACAACTCCACCACTCTCTGTAATCATCAAACCAAAACACCCAATCAATAACTCCAACTAAACCCAATATATATTGCCAAAATAACATAAACTGAGAAATAAATTAAAAGAAATGATATTCACACTTATATCCTTCCATCTTGGAATTTCATACTCAAAGGAAGTCGAAGTTGAAACAAAAGCAAGTAAATCACTCTGAGAATTTAATTTAAGAGCCACAAACTTTACATGTTTGAATACTAACATGTATATAAGCTTTTACCACATAAAAAATAGGTTGCCTGAATAAATAGCGAGAATAAAATATGTACAAAAATATTAGTTGCTTGAAAATGTAGCATGACATATGGTAGTATAACATGTATACATGCTTGTGAAAGACTAATATGTACTGATATTTGTATAAACCAAATTTGATACATCAATTTTATAAAAGAAAACACTTATTTTCTTTCATGAAGGCAAGATATTTGTATAAGCTAATTGATTTTTTTTCTTTGTGATACCACACTCAAAGTAAAGCAATATAAAAAATTACCTTTGGCCTATTCGTAAGGGATTAATTGCCAGTAATTAGAAATCCTTAACGAAAGCATAAAACCTAAATTAATATTGCATAACCATATATTAGAATTAGTAATTCTTGATGTATCAAATATTTTTCCATAATAAAATTAACTGTCAAATGAAATTTCCAACTAACATTCCTTTAGGAAAAGAAAGCCCAATGTAACTTGGAAACTAAAATAAAATTAACAAATACCATCAACATGGCAGTCTTACCCTTATCACCAAGACACACCACCAAAATGTGCATCTCTTTCACCGAAAAAATAGTAAATGTTTGATAAAATAAAATAAAACTACCATGCCCATAACTTGCTCGTGGCATGATCATAAAGCTGATTCAAGTAAATAAATCGATCATAGGTGGAATCTTTGTTTATAAGTAACTAATTTTGTGTGTTGTGGGTGTATGAATGATTATGGAATAAGAACCCAAAAAGATTCATGTAAAAGGAGAAGGTATAGAAACTATGAGCAATATTTTCCAAGTCGCGAAGTTTATTGAATTAGCATAATTTTCTCACTTGAACATGCATGGACAGAAAAATTGTCCACATGGATTGGAATATTTTTACTCTTTGTGAATTAGGCATATGGTTTGTGTTAGATACTTTGAAGGTTCTTACTATATAAAACTTTTTTTGTTTGGTTTGAAGCGAATTTACATGGATATTGTTAATACATATAAAGCGTTCTCTAATAGAGCAACAGATATGTAAACAACCTAGCTTATCAATAGTATGAAATATAAATCATGTCCAAACCAATAGCCAATGCAAATGTATACTTTCTACACACACAAAATAAGGCATATAAGTCTTGATCTACACACCTAAACTAAAATAAATTGGAAGGGCTTGATAAATTTTGTTGGAGGTCTACGATAAAAGTTCCAAGGCTACTATTATTGAAGATAGTCCTTTCAAAAAGTTAAAAGACTATATAAAAATTTATCAACATAGAAAATGATAGATATTCAAGATTTGAAAGGACAAAAGTAATTAAATTAACATCGAATTGTTTCCCAACAACAGACTAATTTAATGAAACTAACTTTGAAAATAGTTTCGACAATAAACTAATTTAATGAAACGAATGTTGAATTAAGAAAATAACGAAAAGAGTGTAAACTTCATAAAATTAGGCAAAATTTATCGGCTAGTCAGCTACTATGGGTAAAATTTATATGAGATCATTTGTTGGATTCAATTAACAAACAATCAAATTATCATTGTGAATCAAGCTATAACCCTAAAACATTCACATAATCTCAAGCTAAAACCCTAAAATATTCACATAAACTCAAGCTAAAATGCTAAAACATTCAATCAACGTACTAATTTTTCGTCAATCATATGTTTTACCTTCCAAAGTCTTCGCACTCCATATAATTCCTAGAAATAGCAAGAGGTGAAAATCAAAATCAACAAACTTCAATCAAAATATTGACCAAACAAAGGTGAAAGAAACCGATAAAGAAATAAAGATACAATAAAAATTGCTGAAGCCATTGGAGTAAGTAGGGAGGATTTGAAGTTTTGCTTCTAATCAAGATAAGAAAATCTTAGATTCATATCCAAATACTCAAACATCAAATATAGCATCGGCTTCCCATCCTTATCCAAACGTTCCACACTCAACAATCTATAACAAAATAAGACTTCAAAAGAAGTATTACTATGAACTTAATTACCAAACACTCAAACAAATCATCAGCGGCAATGCGGTCATCATCCACTCATAAAAGAATAATTAAAAAAAGGTGAGATTTTGATTACAATTACCCTCTTCTTGTTGACCTCGCTGAACTCCCATGGAGTCGGATTATTATGCGGCGAATCAATATGCTGCAAAAATCCCCCAAAAATTAAAAAAATTACAAAACCTCACCAGCTCAATCAATTCAAAGTTTTGAAAGTTATTTACATAGTTGAGAAAATTAGCGAAAAGTAAGTGAAAATTGGAAGGAAAAAGAGTAAAAGATTAGATTTTTGAGCTAACCTGAGTAGATTTTAGTTACCTCCGATAGTTCCGCCTTTGGATTCGATCGAAAGAGGAGGAGCAGATATTGGTCAATCTCATGAAATTATCAACCCATCTAACTGTATAATTGTTTGAAATCACCAACATTTCTCAAAATTGTTTGAAATCTTAGCGATTGAAGGTCGAACCCTAAATAATAATCGACGACCTCGAACAACAATTTCCTCAACATACTACCAGAAAGCAACAATCTCACGGTTAAATTCTTTTATTGAGAAATGTGAGTGATCTTTGAGGATCAACCAACAGATCTGAAGATATTAAAAATTATCCAAAACCCTAGATTAATAAAAAAATCATAGAGAGAAATTACCTTGAGTTTTGTCCTTTCTAAAGAGGAATCGAGTTTAATACAACATCATTGCTACCTTTTGTAAGATGGAGGAACGGTAGCGACAACGGTCGAGGATGTCGAGGAGGGTGGCCGTGACTGGTGAAGGAGTAGGCGGTCTTGGAAAACCCAAAATTTTAAACATAAGGTTAGAGGGAATTAGGTTTAGGGTTTTGAAGGGAGAGGAGAGAGACTTACCGCTGTTGGAGGAGGCGCGAACGACTGACGCGGCGAGGTGGTGTTAATGGAGGCGATGGAGGACCAAGCTGGGGTTGGGCGGCAAGACTTTGCATGTGAAGGCTTTGGCGGCAAGGTGGATCTGGAAGCGGTGAGGGCTCAGCATGAAGAAAGTGGCGGCGACAGTTAGGCGAACAACGGATTTCTGCGGACGGTGCTAACGAAGTGGGGATGTTGGGTCGGATTTTTTGAGAGAGAGAGAGAGAGAGAGAGAGAGAGAGAGAGAGAGAGAGAGAGAGAGAGAGAGAGAGAGAGAGAGAGAGAGAGAGAGAGAGAGAGAGAGAGAGAGAGAGAGAGAGAGAGAGAGAGAGAGAGAGAGAGAGAGAGAGAGAGAGAGAGAGAGTTGTTGACAGAGAAAAGTGTGATATACAGCTGTTCCACACTTGATTTTTGAATTTTGAAATTTGTTTACTGATGTGGCCCAAAAATACTGTAGATCCTGAGGGAGATGGGGCCCAACGAAAATTACTGTACAATGAACAGTGCGGATTGAGGTTTGCCTTTAGTTATATAGGTAGTTGATTCATCAATATCAGTGTCAAATGTCAATGAATGGATAATTTTTGTATTTGTAAGTCCTTTTGAGGCACGGTTTGCAGAATACCAAGTCTCAACATTATTGCGAACTTTTACAACTTAGTTTGGTGATATCAATATTGTGATCATAAATGTATAGCAACCAACTAGTAAATAGTTAAAATTTACATCAAGAAAGCAAGTAATCTTCTTACATCTTTAAGCATATCTAATGCAAAGAAAACATGGTCAACCAATTCCAATACATAGCCAACATTCACATGTGCGCTTAAATGTATACCAAACAAAGCTCTATTCTCTATTCTTTGAGGCAGTGGAGCATTCAATTCTTTCACTTGATTAGTTTTTTGTCCTTCACATTGGCTTATAATATACGAGATCACTGACAAAGGAAAGACCCATGTTGAAGATACAAGCGATGCATATATTCAATTGAAGCAAGGAGAAAGGAACAGGTTCGGACATTCAACTTGTATCTCTAGTGTGGTCCTCGATGTACATGCCAGCTTCATTACTTTCATTTTTATTCTACCAATGTTTTTCAGTCAATTAGAAATTTGTATTCTTGCGTCAGGCTTCCCTCATACAATCATCATAAAGAAGTGGCAGGATATATTGAAATTGAGTAGAAAATGTTAACAATCATAGATTTCTAATGTACATCTGATATTTGAATCTGAAACAAATGTATGAATTGCAAAAGAAGTAAGGTAGCGTACTGGCCATTTGATCTTCAATGGCAGAGACCCATAGAGCGGTGGGGGCAATAAAATGTAATAAAATTCACTAAAATAAATGCATTAAGATATTATAATATCAAAAGAAAAGACATTTTATAACTTTTAACGACTAGTTTTCATATTTTGTAATATTCAATTGGAGATAATTAGGACGAAAGTTAAGTTTACTTAATGAGTATTTGGGTTTAACTAAACGGGCCTCATGAAAGTCCCATTGCAGCTAATAGAAATTCAACTATGTTTGATAATATCCGCCACTACCTAATACATGTCATGATAATACGAAATATAATTCATTTAAACCTACAAGTGACTATAATGAAACAAAATGTCATGTGTACAAAATATTAAGTGTGGGCAATATTAAGCCTATGTCTAAATAATAAATAAAACTTATGGTATGTATAATCTTTTTATTTTTAAACTACTGGAGGCATATGCTCACACTATTAGAATTTTCTAAGCCACTGATCACTTTTATTTATGAGGGAGGTTTTGAATCTGGAGAGTTTGAATTGAACTTTAAGCCGAAAAAAAGAAAGAAAAGAAAAAATTATCTACACAAATATCTGTGGAAATTTATGTATGTATAATAATATTACATTTACGATGAAGAGTCTCCAGTTACTGATATGGCACAGAAAGATCTTTAATAAGAATAAGATCATTATCAACAACTTGCACAAAATCTGTCCTGAAAACTACAATGCAGCCATAAATATGACAAAATGTTCATGCACTCAACATCTAGCTATGTGGATAAACTACCCATGTTATCAATCATCTATCTGGTGTAACTAGCTATAAAAATTTTGCATCCAATCAACATTTGGACCACAATATAGAAAAAAAAAATGTTAAAAGCTTTCAAAGTCTCCAACTAGTTCCTATTTATATGGAGGATCATGTGCATGATAAGTAACTTACTAACACAACTAGAATATAACTGAGGAAGCTTTAAATTACTTCAATATCTAATTTCAGTTGATTTTTTCCTTTTTCTTTTTTTTTTGGGAGGAAGGTTTAGTTAGTTATAGCTGGCTAAAATGATGTTATAACTGTTTGTATGTAGCACCCAAAAAAAAAAAAGGCAAAAAAGAGGCTAGTAATGTCTAAAGGGGCATGAGCGCTAATGATGTACACAGGATTTTAGATAGCAATCATGTGCTGCTTGCTAAATAGGATTCCTTGTAATCAAGAAGTTCAGATAGTTTATCCTATTTAGGATATACCTATCATGAATGAATGAAGATAACTAAACATGAAATTGACCTCAGTTCTGATAAAAAAAGTTCATGTGAACTTATTGACTTGCATCTATTTATGTAGGCTATCTAAAAAACTAGAAAGCATATAAGATAGAAAAACTAATCACCAATCAAAAATCTAATGTCAAAATGCTTCAAAGTTCAAACCATTATCTTAAGAAACCATATAAGAACTAACAATGAAGTATCACTTGTCTAAAACAGGGTCCATAAGGCCCCCCAAATTTGACAAATAAGGTTCTATCATCTCCATCGAAGAAATTGATAACCAATAAATAAACCTAATATCATGTTCAAATGGGGGGAAAAAATTAGTTTCAAAGTCAATCTTCATCGCGAATTAAATCACCTAGAAGCCCCTCTCTCCAACTTGTTCACTTTCTTATCGTCATTTTTACTGTCATTCATAAAACGCTTCCAAAACCAATGGTTCTTCCAAACTCTATCTACCATCTCTTCAATAGGAATATTCTTTGTCTCGGGCAAGAGGAATATGACGAAAAATGACATAACAAGAATCCATGCAGAAAAGAAGAAGAATATGGATGCTCTCATATGACACAACATGGAAAGAAAAGCTTGAGCGATGAGAAAAGTGAAGAGCATGTTCGTGCTCACTGCACAGGCATAACCTGCTGTCCTCGTCTCCAAAGGGAATGTCTCGCTAGGAATCAACCAACCGAGAGGACCCCATGACCACGCAAAACTTCCAACATAAATGCACACAAATGCGACAACTGCCACAGCCACATTACGATCAAGGTTGTTGGTGGATTTCAAGTATGCTTGAAGAATGCCTCCAATTGTTGTCTGCAGACGGTATGAAGATAAATAAATAAGAACTTAGAATATGAGAAATTTCAATTTGATCAGTAAATCATTATATTAAAAGGGTCTTCTCTGATTTATGAGAAAATATTTGAAATCTCTAATTTTGGATTCTCTAATTGGATAAGAGTTTTAGTTTGTCGTTTTCATTGTAAAAATATGAGATATCTACAAAGTACAGAAGAAGAGAAATTAAGACACTAGATTACCTATAAATATGCATGTTTTCAGATAATAATTGTTTCACAACTAAGCTTGGCCTTCTTTATTCGAATCTCGGAACAAAACAACAGCTTAATTATTAAAGAAGTCGGTAGACAAACCTGAGCAATCAACATAAGCACACAAGCAGAGAGAAGTAAAATCCTCCTTCCAGCTTTATCCACATACATAACAGAAACTATGGTGCAGCCCACATTAACAGTACCCGTAATGACTGCAGACAACAAGGATGCATTGTTCTGGAATCCAACAGTCTGAAATAAAACTGGCGCATAAAACATTATGGCATTAATCCCTGTAAACTGCTGAAATATCTGCATCCAAATCCCAATAACCAACGGAGGACGATTGGATCTGTGCATGAGATTCTTGAACGGATGCTTCACTTCATTAGCAACTTCACAGGCAAGAACAATTTCATCATATTCTGCAAGAACATTATCAGTTCCCCTAATTTTTTTGAGAGCAGCGAGTCCTTGTTCATGTTTGTTTCTTTCGATGAGGCTTGTTGGAGTTTCTGTGATTATGAAGGAACCGATGCATAATAAGCTCGCGGGCACTCCAGCTAAGCCGAGGGCTAGTCTCCAACCCCAAGGGTGGATGCTTGTTGCTCCATAGTTAATGAGGTTAGCGACGAGGATGCCAATAGTTACAGCGAGTTGAAATAGGACGTTGAGTCCTCCTCGGTGTTTTACTGGTGCAATTTCTGATAAGAATAATGGGATTGCCTAACAAAAAATAAATTAAAAGAATTAAACGTAAGAAATAAAATGGAATCCTTCAAGAGACGTGAATTGTATATGACTAACAAGTAGTATTCGTTGAGATAAAATTTGAGAAGGTCAATAGTCTAAAATAATAGGAAAAGACCTCTTTATTGAGCACAAAAGACACAAGATCAAGAAAAATATATATAACCAAAATTTAGTCACAAACTCATATGATATAAAATGTCTTTTAAACAAGAAAAATGGAGAATGTTGTGAAAGAAAATTAGAGATTGTAGCATAACATAGCAAAAGACTATATGGGGCTAGCTATCCAAATATCACACAGGTATCAAAATGAATAGAGAAACATAAACGAAAAGGATAGGATAATTTTGTAGGTAATTTAAATATTGCTATATCTTGAGACCTTGGTAAGAAATAAAAGGACTGAAATTACATTGCAAATCTGATAATGGTGTCGCAAATACAATATAAATACAATGCACTACAAATGTAAAATGCACACTTCCATAGTTTAGAACTAATTAGAACATACACATACCAATATAGATTCCAAATCTATGATAAAAGAACTTTTGTACTAATTTAAAAATTGGAAAATTTACCTGATTTGCACAACCAACACCAAGGCCAAGAAGAAGTCTCCCAGCGATGAGCATTGCAAGATTCTGTGCTGAGGCATTAAGGATTGTTCCAGCTAAGAACAACATAGAGGCAGCTTGCATTGTTAGTCTCCGACCAAGTTTTGTGCAGGTCTTCGAGGCAATGAAACTGGAAAAGATAGCTGCAAGATACAGCGACGAAGTAAACAGTTGGAGTCCATGGTTGTCATACTTGCAATAATTGTCCTCGTAAGCTCGGTGTTTCTTTATATAGACTCTATGGAAGAATTTCTCTAAGAAATCGTCCATTGATGTTACTCCTCCTATCAAACAAAATTTACAGGTATATGAGATTGCTGATGTTTTTATACAAGAAAGATAGTTCCTATATGATATAGAACTACATGAACTAATAAAAATAGAATATCAACAAATAACAACACCAAATTATGTTAAAACAACAAAATGCGAAAATATTCCCAAACAAAAATTTATACATTTCTCCCAATAGTGATCTAAATGAAAAAAAAACATCAAACTAATAATTCGACTTTTATGCAGGCTGAGAAATTTCTCCATACAGGCTCTGATGGAAACCAACAGATCTTTACTCTCCACTCAAAACTAACAGAAAGGTTAACTCTGAAGGGGAAAAATAACTTTTTTTTGAGAAAAATAACTTTTTAAAGTAACCCAGACTAAAGATCAAAGATCAAAGCTATCTTTACTTTTATATCAAACTTTTACTTTTATATCAAAAATTTATTAGTCGACATCCATGTGAAGGTTGCATGTAAGATAAAGAGAGATCATACAGAGCATTAGCTTGTGATGCATAAGCTTTTGATGAACTTATATGGAAAAATCTAAAGCAAAAGAGAAAAAGGGAAAAATTATGGGGAAAAAATAGTGTGCAAGTTAGTTTTTGTTAATAGATTCAACTAATGAAAAACTCTCTGGTCTACTTAGAAAAATGAAGAAAATAAAAGTTATGTATTAAAATTTATAAAGCATGTAATCTCTTAACATGAAATAGAAATGGACACTAGATCTACGTAACTAAGAGTCTAACGTATAATTCCAAATTAAAATTAAACATTCATTACTTACTTAAGTTGCATAGGTATTACTCCACTAAAAAAGGTCCACGATTAAAAGAAATAGATCTAAACTTTACACTTAACCATATAACTACAAATATACATATTTAATTAGATCTTACTCATCAGTGTTTTCAAATAAAAAAATAGATCTTATTTATCACTATTTCAAAAACACCCTTTTGGAAGAAGTAAACATATTATACTCATCTTATATTATAAATTTATACATTAGTTATCTCTCTTTAACCAAAATTTCTAGTTCATAATTAAGATTTCATAACTAAGATCTAAAGCCAAAAAGAAACAGAACATCTTATACTAATCTTGTATTAAGATGTAATCAACCACAGATCAAACCGGAAAAATTATAATAAACTCAAAAAGTGTTTTTATTTTTAAAAAAATACATGGAAACGAACCTGATATCCCAACATCATAACCAAACATAAGACCACCACTGGCTGCCATAATCGCGCAAACCACCACGTAGAAGGTGATCTTCCCCTCGAACTCCTCCTTCTCAATGCCCGACGTTACTACTGGCGGTGCCATTTCTTATCACACAAAGCTACAACCACCAAAGTAACTAAGAAGAAGAAACAAGAGATTTTTTTTATCCTAAAAGACTTTAGAGAAATCAAAGAACAGAGGAGATAATAATTTATATCAAAGAGAAATGATTTTGATGAGTAGCATAGACTGCACAAAGAGAAGGATACTAGAGGATATTTGACTGTTTAGTTCATGATTAAGGTTATTTATAATTATTTCTGGGGGAATGGATACGATATAAGATTTAGTTTGTTAACAGTTACTTATAAAAGTTAGTTGCGGAACTCTATCGGCTGCGATTTGCACCCGCTGCCACGTACCCCTTTTCCCCTATTTGGGGCTAAATTATGTAGATCCCCTTAAACAATTCCATTTTGCAACCGGTTGCAATTGTACAAAAAGAAGAATATACTTCTCTACAATGACTAGCACTACTCATTTTAAAAGTTAAGTAAACAGTATCGTATCCCAAAGTATTATGTGCTTGCATATTGATTTTTCTCTTTAGCGTTGCTTGATAAATCATGCTAAGCAGAATAACAGTATCCTTCATTGATACTCTAAAATTCTCAAATGTTGAGTAAATAATTAAGCAGATACTGTTTGTTGTGGTTAGTGCATTTTACTATATACTAACTGAGCTACCAGAGCTATTACCATCACCACGAACCATGGATTGATTACTTCCAAATAAATTAATGACTATAAATAGATTTAAATTTAAATTAAATTCCTCTATAACACACTTAACATAATACAATTAATTTAAAGGATGAATAAGACCTACTTAGAAAAATATGGGTTAATTGCAAATAAACCCCCAGTAGCATCGCTCAATTTCAAATAGACCCTCTTTAGTTCTATTTGTGCGAATAGATCCCCTTAGTATTGAACCAAGTGTGAATTCACTTTGTTAGTGATTTTTTTATTACTCTTTTATGAGTTAAAAAAATCAATAATTGGGGATCTATCCTCACTAGTAGAACTATGAGAGGTCTATTTGTCTCCCCGAAACCTTTTTGACTATTTTAAGAATAGAAAAACTTTTCACTTAGGAAGTGTATTCACACAAATAGAAGTATAGAGGTCTATTCGCAGCTAGGCAATACTAAGGGGATGTACTTGCAATTAACCCAAAAATATTTAAATTATTACGAACAAAAAACAACATAAAAGAGAAAAATATAAACATATATCTAAAATTTAAAATTCTTAGTTGTCTTTAAAGTGATATTCTTCTCAGTGACGTAGCACTATTCGATAGCAAAGTGAACTCACTAATTGAAAAAAGATGAAAATTTGGCAAAGGACGAACTAATGATCAGATTGGAAGAAGGAAAATGAGTTTTTGGGATTAGAGGGGAAAACTCACATATGCGCCAATCCAGGAAAGGGGGAAAAACCCAAATCGCAATCTTTAGAAAGTCCAAGGGTGAATGTGTAAATTTTCCTTTTTATCTGTTAAAACGCAGAGAAAATACTTGGCAGCCAATGGAATTCGGAATTCCTCATAGTTAGTTATATAGATTAGAATTTATTTGCTAACTTAATTATCATTTCACGTGTGTATCCTTTATAAGTTAGCGGATTTTGCTTCGGTACTCCAGAAAAGAAATTTGGAGTACCGATGGCATGTCGCGCAATTTTTCAACCGGAAATAATTTAGTATCTAAAAGTATTAGTAACATAGATAAAAACAGATTATATGGTGAGTCATATTATAACTTTTCAACTATTCGGTCCCCGCAGTTCCGCATGATTAGTTAGAATTTTAAACACGTATGCTCCTTGGTCTTATCATTAAACCTGCATTTTCTTTTCCCGTAAAATTTTGGCATTTATTATTCTCTATCATAATTCCTTTTTTTTTTGGGGGGGTTGTCCCATCATAATCTTAAGTTCTTTCCCCTCCAAAGTACGAAGTTTTATTAATATTTATTTTATGGTTAATTATAGAAATTTCTCGTGAACTTTTGGGGAGTTGCAATAAACCCTCATCAACTTTTTTTTTGTGCACAAAGCCCCCATGAACTTTTAGGGAGTTACGCATAACCTTCATAAATTATTTTATTTCACTAAATTTCATATAAAAATTTCTCATTTAATCTCCAAATTAGCATCACCATTCCTAACATCTCATGTGATAAGCATGTGCCAGAAAGAAAATGAAAATAAGTTCTTAGTCCAAAAAATTTACCTATTTTTTCTTTTTAATAAAAGGTTATTTTTTTTTGGACTAAGAAGAAATTTTTTCATCATTTTTTTCCATGCTTACCAATGACACAATAGAGTTGATGGCGTTATATGAGGGAGTAAAAGATAAATTTTGAGGTAAGATATAGTGAATAAAACAAGTCATAGGGGGTATGTGCAACTCTTTAAAAGTTCATGGGGTTTAACGTAAGAAAAAAGTTAATTGAGGTTTCTTGCAATTCCCAAAAGTTCATGGGGTTTTCTACTATTAGCTTTTAAACCCTTAGGCGGGGTTAAGGAGAATGATTAACATAGTTAGCCCATTCGATAAGAAGGACTAAATTATTAATCCGTTATATAAGTTTTATTTTAGTCCTTGTGATAATTTTTAGTGTTTGGAATAACAGGAGTTTTGACTATTTTCTTTATAATTAGAGGGTTAACTCTTAATCCTTCTAAATAGGAGTATTAGTAAACCCCTCATTTTGAGGGGTTAACTCTTAATCCTTCTAAATAGGAGTATTAGTAAACCCCTCATTTTGAGGGGTTAACTCTTAATCCTTCTAAATAGGAGTATTAGTAAACCCCTCATTTTGAGGGGTTAACTCTTAATCCTTCTAAATAGGAGTATTAGTAAACCCCTCATTTTGAGGGGTTAACTCTTAATCCTTCTAAATAGGAGTATTAGTAAACCCCTCATTTTGAGGGGTTAACTCTTAATCCTTCTAAATAGGAGTATTAGTAAACCCCTCATTTTGAGGGGTTAACTCTTAATCCTTCTAAATAGGAGTATTAGTAAACCCCTCATTTTGAGGGGTTAACTCTTAATCCTTCTAAATAGGAGTATTAGTAAACCCCTCATTTTGAGGGGTTAACTCTTAATCCTTCTAAATAGGAGTATTAGTAAACCCCTCATTTTGAGGGGTTAACTCTTAATCCTTCTAAATAGGAGTATTAGTAAACCCCTCATTTTGAGGGGTTAACTCTTAATCCTTCTAAATAGGAGTATTAGTAAACCCCTCATTTTGAGGGGTTAACTCTTAATCCTTCTAAATAGGAGTATTAGTAAACCCCTCATTTTGAGGGGTTAACTCTTAATCCTTCTAAATAGGAGTATTAGTAAACCCCTCATTTTGAGGGGTTAACTCTTAATCCTTCTAAATAGGAGTATTAGTAAACCCCTCATTTTGAGGGGTTAACTCTTAATCCTTCTAAATAGGAGTATTAGTAAACCCCTCATTTTGAGGGGTTAACTCTTAATCCTTCTAAATAGGAGTATTAGTAAACCCCTCATTTTGAGGGGTTAACTCTTAATCCTTCTAAATAGGAGTATTAGTAAACCCCTCATTTTGAGGGGTTAACTCTTAATCCTTCTAAATAGGAGTATTAGTAAACCCCTCATTTTGAGGGGTTAACTCTTAATCCTTCTAAATAGGAGTATTAGTAAACCCCTCATTTTGAGGGGTTAACTCTTAATCCTTCTAAATAGGAGTATTAGTAAACCCCTCATTTTGAGGGGTTAACTCTTAATCCTTCTAAATAGGAGTATTAGTAAACCCCTCATTTTGAGGGGTTAACTCTTAATCCTTCTAAATAGGAGTATTAGTAAACCCCTCATTTTGAGGGGTTAACTCTTAATCCTTCTAAATAGGAGTATTAGTAAACCCCTCATTTTGAGGGGTTAACTCTTAATCCTTCTAAATAGGAGTATTAGTAAACCCCTCATTTTGAGGGGTTAACTCTTAATCCTTCTAAATAGGAGTATTAGTAAACCCCTCATTTTGAGGGGTTAACTCTTAATCCTTCTAAATAGGAGTATTAGTAAACCCCTCATTTTGAGGGGTTAACTCTTAATCCTTCTAAATAGGAGTATTAGTAAACCCCTCATTTTGAGGGGTTAACTCTTAATCCTTCTAAATAGGAGTATTAGTAAACCCCTCATTTTGAGGGGTTAACTCTTAATCCTTCTAAATAGGAGTATTAGTAAACCCCTCATTTTGAGGGGTTAACTCTTAATCCTTCTAAATAGGAGTATTAGTAAACCCCTCATTTTGAGGGGTTAACTCTTAATCCTTCTAAATAGGAGTATTAGTAAACCCCTCATTTTGAGGGGTTAACTCTTAATCCTTCTAAATAGGAGTATTAGTAAACCCCTCATTTTGAGGGGTTAACTCTTAATCCTTCTAAATAGGAGTATTAGTAAACCCCTCATTTTGAGGGGTTAACTCTTAATCCTTCTAAATAGGAGTATTAGTAAACCCCTCATTTTGAGGGGTTAACTCTTAATCCTTCTAAATAGGAGTATTAGTAAACCCCTCATTTTGAGGGGTTAACTCTTAATCCTTCTAAATAGGAGTATTAGTAAACCCCTCATTTTGAGGGGTTAACTCTTAATCCTTCTAAATAGGAGTATTAGTAAACCCCTCATTTTGAGGGGTTAACTCATTTTAATCCCTCTAGAGGTTAGCTTAACCCTTGCCAAAGGCCACCTTATTTTATTTATGTATGAAATTTTAATCCAGACAGACAAATAATTTTGTGGATCCTTCCCTAATGTCATATATAGATCTATAGCAGAAAAGGGAAGAAGGAAATTCTATATAAGTTGTATATGATCATCTTCTAAGTTGTATAATATCTAATGAAGCAGCTAATCATTTTAAAGATCCTTTATGCTCCTGTTCTAGTGACTTGTTGGATTATATAGCAAATATTTTAACAATTATTACCTTAATTAATCACCCAAAGTTTGATCAGACACTCAAATTATGTGAGGTAGAAGAAATGATAAAGGGTTTGTGCCGAGCGAAAAGAGGAGGAGGAGTAGGAACATTGTTTTAGGAAAAGAGGGAAAACTCACATATGCGCCAATCCAGGAAAGGGGAAAACCCAAATCGCAATCTTTAGAAAGTCCAAGGGTGAATGTGTAAATTTTCCTTTTATCTGTTAAAACGCAGAGAAAATACTTGGCAGCCAATGGAATTCGGAATTCCTCATAGTTAGTTATATAGATTAGAATTTATTTGCTAACTTAATTATCATTTCACGTGTGTATCCTTTATAAGTTAGCGGATTTTGCTTCGGTACTCCAGAAAAGAAATTTGGAGTACCGATGGCATGTCGCGCAATTTTTCAACCGGAAATAATTTAGTATCTAAAAGTATTAGTAACATAGATAAAAACAGATTATATGGTGAGTCATATTATAACTTTTCAACTATTCGGTCCCCGCAGTTCCGCATGATTAGTTAGAATTTTAAACACGTATGCTCCTTGGTCTTATCATTAAACCTGCATTTTCTTTTCCCGTAAAATTTTGGCATTTATTATTCTCTATCATAATTCCTTTTTTTTTGGGGGTTGTCCCATCATAATCTTAAGTTCTTTCCTCCAAAGTACGAAGTTTTATTAATATTTATTTTATGGTTAATTATAGAAATTTCTCGTGAACTTTTGGGGAGTTGCAATAAACCCTCATCAACTTTTTTGTGCACAAAGCCCCATGAACTTTTAGGAGTTACGATAACCTTCATAAATTATTTTATTTCACTAAATTTCATATAAAAATTCTCATTTAATCTCCAAATTAGCATCACCATTCCTAACATCTCATGTGATAAGCATGTGCCGAAAAGAAAATGAAAATAAGTTCTTAGTCCAAAAATTTACCTATTTTTCTTTTTAATAAAAGGTTATTTTTTTGGACTAAGAAGAAATTTTCATCATTTTTTCCATGCTTACCAATGACACAATAGAGTTGATGGCGTTATATGAGGGAGTAAAAGATAAATTTTGAGGTAAGATATAGTGAATAAAACAAGTCATAGGGGGTATGTGCAACTCTTTAAAAGTTCATGGGGTTTAACGAAGAAAAAAGTTAATTGAGGTTTACTGCAATTCCCCAAAAGTTCATGGGGTTTTCTACTATTAACTTTTAAACCCTTAGAGGGGTTAAGGAGAATGATTAACATAGTTAGCCCATTCGATAACCGAAGGACTAAATTATTAATCCGTTATATAAGTTTTATTTTAGTCCTTGTGATAATTTTTAGTGTTTGGAATAACAGGAGTTTTGACTATTTTCTTTATAATTAGAGGGGTTAACTCTTAATCCTTCTAAATAGGAGTATTAGTAAACCCCTCATTTTGAGGGGTTAACTCATTTTAATCCCTCTAGAGGGTTAGCTTAACCCTTCTGCATTTTTTATGCTTGGCAAATTATGAAGGGTTAACTCACTTTAACCTTTGTATAGATATTTTGTGTTTGGCGGGTTAAGAAGGGTTAAGTCTCCTTAACCCTCACTTAACCCTTGCCAAAGGCCACCTTATTTTATTTATGTATGAAATTTTAATCCAGACAGACAAATAATTTTGTGGATCCTTCCCTAATGTCATATATAGATCTATAGCAGAAAAGGGGAAGAAGGAAATTCTATATAAGTTGTATATGATCATCTTCTAAGTTGTATAATATCTAATGAAGCAGCTAATCATTTTAAAGATCCTTTATGCTCCTGTTCTAGTGACTTGTTGGATTATATAGCAAATATTTTAACAATTATTACCTTAATTAATCACCCAAAGTTTGATCGGAGCACTCAAATTATGTGAGGTAGAAGAAATGATAAAGGGTTTGTGCCGAGCGAAAAGAGGAGGAGGAGTAGGAACATTGTTTTAGGAAAAGAAGTGAAATTAATGAAAAAATTAATTAAATAAGGACAAAATTATCTTTCTTAGTTTTCACCCTAATTTAAATTTTATGTCAATTTAAATTTTTTAAAAACTCTGTTTTCAGAGTACTGAAGCAATTCTCAGTAAATTGTTGCATGTCATTTTTTCTTTTTCAAATCATATGAAGACCGAGTGAGGAGGATGAAGAAGCATGAAGCAAGAAGAAGAGAGTACAACATGAATTCTATCACTAATTTTACAAATCTATCTGAGATAGATTAATGAATCTAATATAGGAGAACAGGTAAATGAAAAGAAAAAATTGTGAAAAACTTTGTTCATTTCATTGTTAAGCTCAATAGAGAGATAAAATTATTAATTTCTTCTGCAGATAATTGTAAAGAAAACCACATTATCAATAACATATAATGGATAATTTGATTGTCCTAAAAAATTAAAAATTATGAAAAATGAACAAAATTGGAGCAGGCGTTTTTTCTTTTTAATAAAAGGTTATTTTTTTGGACTAAGAAGAAATTTTCATCATTTTTTCCATGCTTACCAATGACACAATAGAGTTGATGGCGTTATATGAGGGAGTAAAAGATAAATTTTGAGGTAAGATATAGTGAATAAAACAAGTCATAGGGGGTATGTGCAACTCTTTAAAAGTTCATGGGGGTTTAACGTAAGAAAAAAAGTTAATTGAGGTTTACTGCAATTCCCCAAAAGTTCATGGGGGTTTTCTACTATTAACGCTTTTAAACCCTTAGGCAGGGTTAAGGAGAATGATTAACATAGTTAGCCCATTCGATAACCGAAGGACTAAATTATTAATCCGTTATATAAGTTTTATTTTAGTCCTTGTGATAATTTTTAGTGTTTGGAATAACAGGAGTTTTGACTATTTTCTTTATAATTAGAGGGGTTAACTCTTAATCCTTCTAAATAGGAGTATTAGTAAACCCCTCATTTTGAGGGGTTAACTCATTTTAATCCCTCTAGAGGGGTTAGCTTAACCCTTCTGCATTTTTTGCGTTTGGCAAATTATGAAGGGTTAACTCACTTTAACCTTTGTATAGATATTTTGTGTTTGGCGGGTTAAGAAGGGGTTAAGTCTCCTTAACCCTCACTTAACCCTTTGCCAAAGGCCACCTTATTTTATTTATGTATGAAATTTTAATCCAGACAGACAAATAATTTTGTGGATCCTTCCCTAATGTCATATATAGATCTATAGCAGAAAAGGGGAAGAAGGAAATTCTATATAAGTTGTATATGATCATCTTCTAAGTTGTATAATATCTAATGAAGCAGCTAATCATTTTAAAGATCCTTTATGCTCCTGTTCTAGTGACTTGTTGGATTATATAGCAAATATTTTAACAATTATTACCTTAATTAATCACCCAAAGTTTGATCGGAGCACTCAAATTATGTGAGGTAGAAGAAATGATAAAGGGTTTGTGCCGAGCGAAAAGAGGAGGAGGAGTAGGAACATTGTTTTAGGAAAAGAAGTGAAATTAATGAAAAAATTAATTAAATAAGGACAAAATTATCTTTCTTAGTTTTCACCTAATTTAAATTTTATGTCAATTTAAATTTTTTAAAAACTCTGTTTTCAGAGTACTGAAGCAATTCTCAGTAAATTGTTGCATGTCATTTTTTCTTTTTCAAATCATATGAAGACCGAGTGAGGAGGATGAAGAAGCATGAAGCAAGAAGAAGAGAGTACAACATGAATTCTATCACTAATTTTACAAATCTATCTGAGATAGATTAATGAATCTAATATAGGAGAACAGGTAAATGAAAAGAAAAAATTGTGAAAAACTTTGTTCATTTCATTGTTAAGCTCAATAGAGATAAAATTATTAATTTCTTCTGCAGATAATTGTAAAGAAAACCACATTATCAATAACATATAATGGATAATTTGATTGTCCTAAAAAATTAAAAATTATGAAAAATGAACAAAATTGGAGCAGGCGTTTCTTTTCTTTTTAATAAAAGGTTATTTTTTTGGACTAAGAAGAAATTTTCATCATTTTTCCATGCTTACCAATGACACAATAGAGTTGATGGCGTTATATGAGGGAGTAAAAGATAAATTTTGAGGTAAGATATAGTGAATAAAACAAGTCATAGGGGGTATGTGCAACTCTTTAAAAGTTCATGGGGTTTAACGTAAGAAAAAAGTTAATTGAGGTTTCTTGCAATTCCCAAAAGTTCATGGGGGTTTTCTACTATTAACGCTTTTAAACCCTTAGGCAGGGTTAAGGAGAATGATTAACATAGTTAGCCCATTCGATAACCGAAGGACTAAATTATTAATCCGTTATATAAGTTTTATTTTAGTCCTTGTGATAATTTTTAGTGTTTGGAATAACAGGAGTTTTGACTATTTTCTTTATAATTAGAGGGGTTAACTCTTAATCCTTCTAAATAGGAGTATTAGTAAACCCCTCATTTTGAGGGGTTAACTCATTTTAATCCCTCTAGAGGGGTTAGCTTAACCCTTCTGCATTTTTTGCGTTTGGCAAATTATGAAGGGTTAACTCACTTTAACCTTTGTATAGATATTTTGTGTTTGGCGGGTTAAGAAGGGTTAAGTCTCCTTAACCCTCACTTAACCCTTGCCAAAGGCCACCTTATTTTATTTATGTATGAAATTTTAATCCAGACAGACAAATAATTTTGTGGATCCTTCCCTAATGTCATATATAGATCTATAGCAGAAAAGGGGAAGAAGGAAATTCTATATAAGTTGTATATGATCATCTTCTAAGTTGTATAATATCTAATGAAGCAGCTAATCATTTTAAAGATCCTTTATGCTCCTGTTCTAGTGACTTGTTGGATTATATAGCAAATATTTTAACAATTATTACCTTAATTAATCACCCAAAGTTTGATCGGAGCACTCAAATTATGTGAGGTAGAAGAAATGATAAAGGGTTTGTGCCGAGCGAAAAGAGGAGGAGGAGTAGGAACATTGTTTTAGGAAAAGAAGTGAAATTAATGAAAAAATTAATTAAATAAGGACAAAATTATCTTTCTTAGTTTTCACCCTAATTTAAATTTTATGTCAATTTAAATTTTTTTAAAAAAACTCTGTTTTCAGAGTACTGAAGCAATTCTCAGTAAATTGTTGCATGTCATTTTTTTTCTTTTTTCAAATCATATGAAGACCGAGTGAGGAGGATGAAGAAGCATGAAGCAAGAAGAAGAGAGTACAACATGAATTCTATCACTAATTTTACAAATCTATCTGAGATAGATTAATGAATCTAATATAGGAGAACAGGTAAATGAAAAGAAAAAATTGTGAAAAACTTTGTTCATTTCATTGTTAAGCTCAATAGAGAGATAAAATTATTAATTTCTTCTGCAGATAATTGTAAAGAAAAACCACATTATCAATAACATATAATGGATAATTTGATTGTCCTAAAAAATTAAAAATTATGAAAAATGAACAAAATTGGAGCAGGCGTTTCTTTTCTTTTTAATGGGATTAGGCGTTTCTTTATTCCAGTGGTAAAAAAATCTCTAAATTAAATGGTAGGATGAATAGAGATCCCGATTACAAATATTCGAAGACAAACTTTGGATTTTATACTGAGCTAATTAATATATGTAAACAGATTGATGGGGGTAAAATAAGATCACAACAAGAAATCTCTGTTACAAATTTATTCCCTTCAAATGACAGGTACATATATCAATAGATCAAATTGCAACCAAGTTTAATATTCAAAAGTTTGACAAACATCAAGTTGGAAGAACATGAAAGTTGACAATAATATTCAGTTTCATGCATGCATGTATCAGAGATTCTGAATCTTGGAAACATTTTTTGTGAAAGAAGGATATGTTTGTACTTAAAGACAATATCATAAAGGAATAGATACTATGTAAAACCTTATAGTGGCAATGAAGGCATCTCTTTTGCTGTTTCGTCGTCAACACCAAATAGTCACTAATTGGAGGAGGGTTTGTAGCGCAAGAAAAAATATTTAATTCTATCACCTTCTCATTTACAAGTGAGTTGTGCCACGTATTCTTTTTCTATTAGTATGGTATAGTGCTCATGTAGCACCTAAGAATTTTTCTTAAAATAGTGGTGTCAACCTGAAATGGTAAAGACAATTGATCAAAGTAATTAGGATGCTCCATAATAATGAATAATATATTAACATACCCATATAAAGTACATAAATACATAGTTGCTATACCATGTATAACAGTTTACAACTTAAGCATAAGTAGTTAGAAAAACATTACCTTCATTGCATTTAGGTGAGTCTGTTGAGAAAAGTTTTAAAGTTTAAGAGGATTATGGGAGACACCCCAAAGTTCAAAAGGGTCACAAAGTTAGGGGATTATGCGAAAAACCCCCAAATGGGGAGGGTTGTGAAAATAACCCATTAATGTTGCAGAGAGTTTTGTAGAGAGTTTTTACTTGTTAAAATATATTTTAATATTTTAGATTACTCGTTCGTAACATCATTTTGCGCTAATACATAAATGCAAAGAATTTGTAGATTTTGAATGATCCAATAATTATCTATGGATTTTGGTAACGGGCAACGGTTAAGAATGAGAGAGATAAAGAAAGAAAGGGTGAGTGGGAGCCCTATGCTTCTCTCTCTCTCTCTCTCTCTCTCTCTCTCTCTCTCTCTCTCTCTCTCTCTTCACCCAAACCCCTCTCTATCTCTCTCCTCATTTCCATTGCCCTAAGGGCATGTTTGGATTTCATTGGGAGGTAGCAGAAGTTAAGGAAAAATAAGGGAGAGAAGAAAAGACAGTTAAGGGAATTCCCTTCCCCTAGCTAGGTTCCACCCCAATATTGTTTTTATTTTTGTTTTATTTTTTTGGGGTGGGGGGGGGTTCTATTGATCGTAAGGTAATGAAGGGTAGGGGTGGAAACGAGCCGAATCGAATTGAATACCATGGTGTTGATTCATATTCGGTTAGTTCTCACATATTTAAATTCAAATTTGTGTCAAATAAGGAAGATTCATATTTAGTTATGTTGGGCGCGCGGACCGCGGAACCGTCGAGAGAAACCACCACAAACGATAGCAAATACACAGCAAAACAGTAAAGACACGAGATTTACGTGGTTCGCAAGTTGCCTACGCCCACGGGTAAGGAGGGGATTTTCACTAATAGAAAGAGAGAATACAAATTAGGATTACAAGTTCTCACAAAGAAACCCTAAAAACAAACCTCTCAATCTCTCAAAAGATCTCCTCTCCAAAGATGCACAAAACCCTCTGAAAAGCTGCTCCAAAACGTGCTTCATAACTTCCAAATAATCGGGTTTAGGGTTATATATAAACTCTAAACGAACCGGTTTAAAACCAAAACCGTATTCGAATCGCCAGATTAGTCGACTAATACATCGTAGATTAGTCGACTAATACATCAGATTAGTCGACTACAATACAAATTAGTCGACTACTCGTTCCCGGCCAGAAGACACGCTTTACGTCATTGCAGTTAGTCGACTACAATGCCTAGTAGTCGACTACTCGCTCCCAACCGAAAACAACTTTCGTCGGCAGATTAGTCGACTACAATGCCTAGTAGTCGACTCTTGAATAATGTCTTGTGCATGTTTTGTGCATGTTCTACAATTCTCCACCTCGTACATCATTTGATTTACCTCAAATTTTGGGCCGAACACCGAAGAACACTAAGAACATCTAGAGATCTCCATCACCAATCCAGCCAATCCAATAGCCACTACACCGCTGCCTCATTCACCCTCCAGGGATCAAGCTCATCGTAGTTCACCTCAAATCATCTCCACCTTACCCATTACCAAGGGCCATGCCCTCTTGGGCAAATCAACACGAAGTGATATGAAGCAAGTCTAAGCAATGCTTAAACTTACTACTGTGACCACCTTGGTTAACATGTCCGGGATTCTCATTCGTGTGCACATTCATGAGAGAAATATCACCTTCCTCAATGACATCCCGCACAAAATGATACGACATCGATATATGCGAATGCGAGCATGATGAACTGATTCTTCGCCATTAGTATGGTATAGTGCTCATGTAGCACCTAAGAATTTTCTTAAAATAGTGGTGTCAACCTGAAATGGTAAAGACAATTGATCAAAGTAATTAGGATGCTCCATAATAATGAATAATATATTAACATACCCATATAAAGTACATAAATACATAGTTGCTATACCATGTATAACAGTTTACAACTTAAGCATAAGTAGTTAGAAAAACATTACCTTCATTGCATTTAGGTGAGTCTGTTGAGAAAAGTTTTAAAGTTTAAGAGGATTATGGGAGACACCCCAAAGTTCAAAAGGGTCACAAAGTTAGGGGATTATGCGAAAAACCCCCAAATGGGGAGGGTTGTGAAAATAACCCATTAATGTTGCAGAGAGTTTTGTAGAGAGTTTTTACTTGTTAAAATATATTTTAATATTTTAGATTACTCGTTCGTAACATCATTTTGCGCTAATACATAAATGCAAAGAATTTGTAGATTTTGAATGATCCAATAATTATCTATGGATTTTGGTAGCAGACAGAGTTAAGAATGAGAGATAAAGAAAGAAAGGGTGAGTGGGAGCCCATGCTTCTCTCTCTCTCTCTCTCTCTCTCTCTCTCTCTCTCTCTCTCTCTCTCTCTCTTCACCCAAACCCCTCTCTATCTCTCTCCTCATTTCCATTGCCCTAAGGGCATGTTTGGATTTCATTGGGAGGTAGCAGAAGTTAAGGAAAAATAAGGGAGAGAAGAAAAGACAGTTAAGGGAATTCCCTTCCCCTAGCTAGGTTCCACCCCAATATTGTTTTTATTTTTGTTTTTATTTTTTTTGGGGGGGGGGGGGGGGGGGGGGGGTTCTATTGATCGTAAGGTAATGAAGGGTAGGGGTGGAAACGAGCCGAATCGAATTGAATACCATGGTGTTCAGATTCATATTCGGTTAGTTCTCACATATTTAAATTCAAATTTGTGTCAAATAAGGAAGATTCATATTTAGTTATGTTGGGCGCGCGGACCGCGGAACCGTCGAGAGAAACCACCACAAACGATAGCAAATACACAAAGCAGTAAAGACCACGAGATTTCGTGGTTGACAAGTTGCCTACGTCCACGGGGTAAGGAGGGGATTTTCACTAATAGAAAGAGAGAATACAAATTAGGATTACAAGTTCTCACAAAGAAACCCTAAAACAAACCTCTCAATCTCTCAAAAGATCTCCTCTCAAAGATGCACAAAACCCTCTCAAAAGTCGCTCCAAAACGTGCTTCATAACTTCCAAATAATCGGGTTTAGGGTTATATATAAACTCTAAACGAACCGGTTTAAAACCAAAACCGTATTGAATGCCTTGATTAGTCGACTAATACATCAGATTAGTCGACTAATACATCGTAGATTAGTCGACTACAATACAAATTAGTCGACTACTCGTTCCCGACCGAAGACACGCTTTACGTCATTGCAGTTAGTCGACTACAATGCCTAGTAGTCGACTACTCGTTCGATCGAAAACAACTTTACGTCGGCTGCAGATTAGTCGACTACAATGCCTAGTAGTCGACTCTTGAACTGGCTGTCTTGTGCATGTTTTGTGCATGTTCTACAATTCTCCACCTCGTACATCATTTGATTTACCTCAAATTTTGGGCCGAACACCGAAGAACACTAAGAACATCTAGAGATCTCCATCGACCAATCGGGCCAATCCAGTGCGCCACTACACGCGTGACTGCCTCGCACTTCCCTCCACGGGATCAAGCTCATCGTAGTTCACCTCAAATCATCTCCACCTTACCCATTACGCCCGAAGGGCCATGCCCTCTTGGGCAAATCAACCGAGTGATATGAAGCAAGTCTAAGCAATGCTTAAACTTACTACTGTGACCACCTTGGTTAACATGTCGCGGGATTCTCATTCGTGTGCACATTCATGAGAGAAATATCACCTTCCTCAATGACATCCCGCACAAAATGATACCGACATCGATATGCTTGGTACGAGCATGATGAACTGATTCTTCGCCAAGTGAATTGCACTCATTGTCACACCACAAGTTCCGTTTTCTGCTCAATCCCCAAATCGTCTAGAAGACCCCATAACCACAATGCTTCCTTCACTCCCTCGCCATGGCCATGTACTCGGCCTCGTAGTAGAAAGTGCCATCAGAGCTCCGCAACATCGATCGCCAACTAACCGGAGCCCCATGTATCTTGAATACATAACCGGTAGTAGATCGCCGTCTATCTAGATCGCCCGCATAATCGAGTCCACAAACCCGTCAATCGACATGTTTCTCCACCAAAACACGGACCGTATCAGCGGTACCCTTTAAGTACGAGGACCCACTTCCTTTGCTTCCGGTCGCCTTTCCGGATTCGCCATGAATCTATCGACCACACTAACCGCTGTGAAATATGCGTGTACACACCATTGCATACATTAAACTACCAACTGCACTAGCATAGGGAACCGCTCCATGTCGCCTTCTCTTCATTTGTAGTGGGAGATTGATTACCGAGAAAGCCTAAAGTGTGGAGCCAATGGAGTCACCACCGACTTAGCACTTTGCATCCGAACCTCGCGATCACCCGCTCTATGTAGCCCTTCCGACTCAAGAACAATCATCGATTCGCCGCTCTCTTCTAATCTCCATACCCGGTATTTTCCTAGCGGCACCCATGTCCTTCATCTCGAACTCTTCACCAAGTTGAGATTTCAACCTATCTATCTCCACCCCGCTCTTAGAAGCAATAAGCATGTCATCCACATACAAAGAAGATAGATAAAATTACCTCCGCGAAGCAGAGATGTAAACACAACAATCATGATCGCCGGAAAACCCATGCTTCAAAGATGAAGGAGTCAAATCGCTTGTACCATCACGGAGATTGCTTTAATCCATACGGTGACTTCCTCAAACGACACACATGATTCTCCACCCCAATATTGTTTTATTTTTGTTTTATTTTTTTTGGGGGTGGGTGGGGTTCTATTGATCGTAAGGTAATGAAGGGTAGGGTGGAAGCAGGCGAATCGAATTGAATACCATGGTGTTGATTCATATTAGGTTAGTTCTCACATATTTAAATTCAAATTTGTGTCAAATAAGGAAGATTCATATTTAGTTATGTTGGTAGCGGACCGTGAACCGTCGAGAGAAACCACCACAAGCGATAGCAAATACACAAAGCGGTAAAGACCACGAGATTTCGTGGTTGGCAAGTTGCCTCGTCCACGGGGTAAGGAGGATTTTCACTAATAGAAAGAGAGAATACAAATTAGGATTACAAGTTCTCACAAAGAAACCCTAAAACAAACCTCTCAATCTCTCAAAGATCTCCTCTCCAAAGATGCACAAAACCCTCGAAAGCTGCTCCAAAGCGTGCTTCATAACTTCCAAATAATCGGGTTTAGGGTTATATATAAACTCTAAACGAACCGGGTTTAAAACCAAACCCGTATTGAATCTGCCAGTTAGTCGACTCTTGCTTGATTAGTCGACTAATACCTTAGATTAGTCGACTACAATGCCTAGTAGTCGACTACTCGTTCCGACCGAAAACAACTTTACGTCATTTGCAGATTAGTCGACTACAATGCCTAGTAGTCGACTACTCTGTTCCCAGCCCGAAAACAACTTTCTGTCCGCTGCAGATTAGTCGACTACAATGCCTAGTAGTCGACTCTTGTTTAGCTGTCTTGTGCATGTTTTGTGCATGTTCTACAATTCTCCACCTCGTACATCATTTGATTTACCTCAAATTTTGGGCCGAACACCGAAGAACACCAAGAACATCTAGAGATCTCCATCGACCAATCGAGGCCAATCCAATGCGCCGCACCTGCGCGTGTCTCTACGCCTCCACCGGGATCAAGCTCATCGTAGTTCACCTCAAATCATCTCCACCTTACCCATTACCGCCCGAAGGGCCATGCCCTCTTGGGCAAATCAACCGGTGATATGAAGCAAGTCTAAGCAATGCTTAAACTTACTACTGTGACCACCTTGGTTAACATGTCGCGGGATTCTCATTCGTGTGCACCTTCATGAGAGAAATATCACCTTCCTCAATGACATCCGCACAAAATGATACGACATCGATATGCTTGGTACGAGCATGATGAACTGATTCTTCGCCAAGTGAATTGCACTCATTTGTCACACCACAAGTTCCGTTTTCTGCTCAATCCCCAAATCGTCTAGAAGACCCCATAACCACAATGCTTCCTTCACTCCCTCGCCATGGCCATGTACTCGGCCTCGTAGTAGAAAGTGCCAGCGTAGCACGCAACATCGATCGCCAACTAACCGGAGCCCCATGTATCTTGAATACATAACCAGTAGTAGATCGCCGTCTATCTAGATCGCCCGCATAATCGAGTCCACAAACCCGTCAATCGACATGTTTCTCCACCAAAACAGACCGTATCAGCGGTACCCTTTAAGTACGAGGACCCACTTCCTTTGCTTCCCGGTCGCCTTTTCGGATTCGCCATGAATCTACGACCACACTAACCGCTGTGAAATATGCAGTGTACACACCATTGCATACATTAAAGCGCCAACCGCACTAGCATAGGAACCGCGCTCCATGTGCCTTCTCTTATTTGTAGTGGGAGATTGATTACCGAAAGCCTAAAGTGTGGAGCCAATGGAGTCACCACCGACTTAGCACTTTGCATCCCGAACCTCGCGATCACCCGCTCTATGTAGCCCTTCGACTCAAGAACAATCGTCGATTAGCCGCTCTCTTCTAATCTCCATACCGGTATTTTCCTAGCGGCACCCATGTCCTTCATCTCGAACTCTTCACCAAGTTGAGATTTCAACCTATCTATCTCCACCGCTCTTAGAAGCAATAAGCATGTCATCCACATACAAAGAAGATAGATAAAATTACCTCCGCGAAGCTTCCGAATGTAAACACAACAATCATGATTGCTTCGGGAAAACCCATGCTTCAGCATGAAGGAGTCAAATCGCTTGTACCACTGCCGGGGAGATTGCTTTAATCCATACAGTGACTTCCTCAAGCGACACACATGATTCTCCTTATCCTCAACCTTGTAGCCCTCAGGTTGATGCATGTAGATCTCTTCATCCAAGTCTCCGTGCAAGAAGGCTGTTTTAACATCGAGTTGATCCAGCTCAAAATCACCATGAACAACAATACTCAATAGCACCGAATAGAAGTATGTTTCACCACCGGAGAAAATATCTCATTGTAATCCACACCCTCTTTACGTGCAAAACCCTTAGCCACTAGCCTCGCCTTGTATCTTACACCACCGAGCTCAGAAGATCTTCCTTTCTTTTATACACCCACTTACAACCAATAGCTTTTCTTCCTACGGGCAATGGGACCACCTCCCATGTTTGGTTCTTCGAAGAGATTCCATCTCTTCCTCCATCGCAGACCAACCAACTCTCACTATCCTTGTCCCGAATAGCTTCCTTGAAGGAGACCGGCTCGTCCTCCTCCACCAGAGTCGTATTCAACCATATTAGCACGCCCATAGTGCTTGAGGTTGATCAGCCCCGACTTCAAAACACCTTGTATGCTCGCTTTGGCCTAGTGGAAGCCAAATTATCCTCGAGCTGCTGTTGTTGTAGTGCCTGTGTATTTTCCTGCTGAACCTCCTCCTGCTCAAGCTCATCATCTACCTGACTTCCCACTTGAGCACGATTAGAACCTAGTTGGTCTTTAGGTTCTATTTCAATAACCTGAGACTTAGAAGTCTCACCAGTCATAACACCATCATCCTTGGACCCCCTAGCAATCATGGATTTCTCATCAAAGGTAACATCCCTGCTGACCACGAACTTTGAATCTTCCGTACACCAAAGGCGATAGCCTTTTACGCCCCTTGCATATCCCAAGAATATTGCCTTCTTGGCCCTCGCGTCAAGCTTTCCCTCGTTGACGTGATAGTAGGCGGTACATCGAAAATTACGAGCCTATCATAATGCATGCTCCCGACCACACCTATAGGGTGTATCACCATCAATGTCGAATGTGGTGAACGGTTCACAATGTAACAAGCTGTAGCCACCGCTTCGCCCACCATTCGTTGCCCAATCACGCATAAGATCGCATACTCACGCTTTCTCCGCGGTGTTGGTTCGATCTCTCGCGACCCCATTCTGGCGTGGTGTAGACTGGTGTCGGTGTCGAACAATTCCCTCGATCACGAGAACTCCTTGAAAGCACCATCGTATACTGCATGCGTTATCGGATCTCGGCGTCTTCAATTTCTTTCTGTCTGTTCTCAACCATTGTTCTCCACTTCTTGAATGTCTCGAACACCTCATTCTTGTGCTTGAAAGTAAATCCAAGCATACCTAGAATAATCATCTATAAGCGAGACATAATACACGGAACCACCCTTGGAAGTTGTCGGCGGACCCCAAACATCCGTGTGCACATAATCTAGTATCCCTCGCTCTTAGACTTGCTTTGTTCGAAACTTGACCTGTGTGACTTTCCATACACACAATCCTCGCAAAAATCCATGCTAGGTTCCTTGATTCTTGGCCAGACCCTCTTTACCAAGCGAACTAGACCCTTCTCGACATATGCCCAAGCCGCCTATGCCATAACCGTGTGTGCTCACATGGGTCTCCACCACTTCGCCGGTTCCAACCGCTGCATCTCCTGTCACCGTCGTGCACGAGAGTATATAGATTACCGTGGCGAACACCCTTCATCACTACTAAGGAACCACGAACAACCTTCTTCACTCCGTTTTCCGTCACAATCCGCAACCACCGGAGTCCAAAGCACCAAGCGAGATAAGATTCTTCCGCAAGTCGGGAACATGCCTCACATCCGTCAAGGTTCGAACCACTCCATCATGCATCTTGATTTTGATATTACCTAGCCCCACTGTTTTACAAGCATGGTTATTCCCCATCAATACAGTTCCACCATCAATGCCTCGTAGGTAGTAAACCACTTCCTATTTGGACACATATGGTAAGAGCAACCGAATCAAGTATCCACTTCCGGAGATCTCCTCGCCACCCGTGGCGACATAGCATTCCTTATCGCTCCCTTCCTCGAAGCGTAGCTCGCTTCTTCCTTGCCCTCTCTCCTCTCGGTCTTGTTGTTGTTCTTCTTTCCACCTACTCTCTTATTTGGACGGTCGACTTTGAAATGCCCAGCTTCACCGCACTTGAAACATCCTTTTCCCCAAGAGGTCTTGATTTAGATCTAGACTTTCCTCCCTTGCCTTTTCCTCGCTCATTGCTCCTTCCTCTTGCAAACAATCCTGCGCTTGTTCCTTGTTACCGCCGATGGCCATGTCACTAGTTGCAATCTTCGAAGATCGTCCGCTAGAAGTGCCGTTCTAGTCTCATCCATCTTCAAATTTTCTCCCACAAGCCTCGGTGTTTGCACGGTTCTCATAAGACTTCGAGACAGTAGTAGAAGCGCCTGATCCTCGTCTCCTACTTTAACATCTATGTCTTTCAAATCTGATATGATCCTATCAAACTTGTTGATGTGTTCCCGGATTGATGAGCCCTCCTCCATCTTGCAAGTATACAATTTGGATTTTAAGTAGATCCGGTTAGTTAGACTCTTCGTCATGAAGGTACCCTCTAACTTCTTCCACACGCCCGCAGCCGTTTCCTCTCCATCTACCAAGAAAGCTACATCCCTCTCAAGGCATAGGATAATCGACGCCCGTGTTTCCAGATCCAACTCCTCCCAATCCTCATCAGACATATCCTTGTTCTTCTTCTCCTTTCCATCCAAAGCCTTGTGCAATTTTTGCGAAATTAGAAAGTTTTTCATCTGCATCCTCCAATAAGAAAAGTCGTTCTTCCCATTGAACTTTTCAATCTCGAATTTTCCCACTTTGACTGATTTACTGGTTGACGCCATCCTCTGTTTGTCTTCGTGAATCCGCTTCTCTCAGGAATCACCGAACACCCCCTCAAATTAGAAATTACACCACTTCCAATCTGAACAATAGCTCTGATACCAATTGTTGGGCGCGCGGACCGCGGAACCGTCGAGAGAAACCACCACAAACGATAGCAAATACACAGCAAAAACAGTAAAGACACGAGATTTACGTGGTTCGGCAAGTTGCCTACGTCCACGGGGTAAGGAGGGATTTTCACTAATAGAAAGAGAGAATACAAATTAGGATTACAAGTTCTCACAAAGAAACCCTAAAACAAACCTCTCAATCTCTCAAAGATCTCCTCTCCAAAGATGCACAAAACCCTCGAAAAGGCTGCTCCAAAGCGTGCTTCATAACTTCCAAATAATCGGTTTAGGGTTATATATAAACTCTAAGCGAACCGGGTTTAAAACCAAACCCGTATTCGAATCTGCCAGATTAGTCGACTACAATACGATTAGTCGACTACAATACGATTAGTCGACTACAATACGATTAGTCGACTACAATACGATTAGTCGACTACAATACGATTAGTCGACTACAATACGATTAGTCGACTACAATACGATTAGTCGACTACAATACGATTAGTCGACTACAATACGATTAGTCGACTACAATGCCTAGTAGTCGACTACTGCTCCCACCAAAACAACTTTCGTCATTGCAGATTAGTCGACTACAATGCCTAGTAGTCGACTACTGAACCTGAAAACTGTCTTGTGCATGTTTTTGTGCATGTTCTACAATATGTGTGCTTGATTACACTCTATAAATGCATGAATGTAGGGAAGCATTGCATATTTTTTCTTTTGCATGAAAGTGTATCGTGTTTATTGTCGTTGTATATATATATCTCAAATATGCATATTTTCATTATTTTAAATTTCAAGCTTATTAATATTAAAAAGAAAGAGTAAACATAGTCTATACAATAGCTCTTGTTTGAGTAATAACAAACTCTCATTTGGTACTAATAATTGTTTGAAATAATATAGTACATGTGAAAATATGTATATGATGTGTATGAAATGATGCAAAAATCGACGAAGCGATTTTAGTCATCGAACCATCGATGGGCATCGAGAACTCATCGATGGACTAGAGGTCATCGATGGTCTACATAAAAATTGCGATTTTGAAATAGAAATTCAACCCATTGATGGATTATAGGAACCCATCGATGGTGCGTAGGGACATATCAATGGTCATGAGCACCCATCGATGGTGCGTAGGGACATATCAATGGTCATGAGCACCCATCGATGGTGCGTAGGGACATATCAATGGTCATGAGCACCCATCGATGGTGCGTAGGGACATATCAATGGTCATGAGCACCCATCGATGGTGCGTAGGGACATATCAATGGTCATGAGCACCCATCGATGGTGCGTAGGGACATATCAATGGTCATGAGCACCCATCGATGGTGCGTAGGGACATATCAATGGTCATGAGCACCCATCGATGGTGCGTAGGGACATATCAATGGTCATGAGCACCCATCGATGGTGCGTAGGGACATATCAATGGTCATGAGCACCCATCGATGGTGCGTAGGGACATATCAATGGTCATGAGCACCCATCGATGGTGCGTAGGGACATATCAATGGTCATGAGCACCCATCGATGGTGCGTAGGGACATATCAATGGTCATGAGCACCCATCGATGGTGCGTAGGGACATATCAATGGTCATGAGCACCCATCGATGGTGCGTAGGGACATATCAATGGTCATGAGCACCCATCGATGGTGCGTAGGGACATATCAATGGTCATGAGCACCCATCGATGGTGCGTAGGGACATATCAATGGTCATGAGCACCCATCGATGGTGCGTAGGGACATATCAATGGTCATGAGCACCCATCGATGGTGCGTAGGGACATATCAATGGTCATGAGCACCCATCGATGGTGCGTAGGGACATATCAATGGTCATGAGCACCCATCGATGGTGCGTAGGGACATATCAATGGTCATGAGCACCCATCGATGGTGCGTAGGGACATATCAATGGTCATGAGCACCCATCGATGGTGCGTAGGGACATATCAATGGTCATGAGCACCCATCGATGGTGCGTAGGGACATATCAATGGTCATGAGCACCCATCGATGGTGCGTAGGGACATATCAATGGTCATGAGCACCCATCGATGGTGCGTAGGGACATATCAATGGTCATGAGCACCCATCGATGGTGCGTAGGGACATATCAATGGTCATGAGCACCCATCGATGGTGCGTAGGGACATATCAATGGTCATGAGCACCCATCGATGGTGCGTAGGGACATATCAATGGTCATGAGCACCCATCGATGGTGCGTAGGGACATATCAATGGTCATGAGCACCCATCGATGGTGCGTAGGGACATATCAATGGTCATGAGCACCCATCGATGGTGCGTAGGGACATATCAATGGTCATGAGCACCCATCGATGGTGCGTAGGGACATATCAATGGTCATGAGCACCCATCGATGGTGCGTAGGGACATATCAATGGTCATGAGCACCCATCGATGGTGCGTAGGGACATATCAATGGTCATGAGCTATTTATTGTTATTGGATTGGATCTTGATCCATTGGTATAATATTTTTAGACAATGTTAGCAATTTTATAATGTTGCTTTATACCATTTTTTCCGAAGTAAACATAAGGGAAGTCCCCATATATATATATATATATATATATATATATATATATATATATACATGAAGGACACGAGAGAGTAGTAGAAGCTACCTGATCCTCGTCTCCTACTTTAACATCTATGTCTTTCAAATCTGATATGATCCTATCAAACTTGTTGATGTGTTCCGGATTGATGAGCCCTCCTCCATCTTGCAAGTATACAATTTGGATTTTAAGTAGATCCGGTTAGTTAGACTCTTAGTCATGAAGGTACCCTCTAACTTCTTCCACACCGCAAAACCGCTTCCTCTCCATCTACCAAGAAAGCTACATCCCTCTCAAGGCATAGGATAATCGGCCCGTGTTTCGAGATCCAACTCCTCCCAATCCTCATCGGACATATCCTTGTTCTTCTTCTCCTTTCCATCCAAAGCCTTGTGCAATTTTTGCGAAATTAGAAAGTTTTCATCTGCATCCTCCAATAGGAAAAGTCGTTCTTCCCATTGAACTTTTCAATCTCGAATTTTCCCACTTTGGTGATTCTTGGTTGGCGCCATCCTCTGTTTGTCTTCGTGAATCCGCTTCTCTCAAATCACCGAACACCCCTCAAATTAGAAAATTACACCACTTCCAATCGAACAATAGCTCGATACCAATTGTTGGTAGCGGACCGCGAACCGTCGAGAGAAACCACCACAAGCGATAGCAAATACACAAAGAAAACAAGAAAGACACGAGATTTACGTGGTTCTAAGTTGCCTACGCCCACGGGTAAGGAGGGGATTTTCACTAATAGAAAGAGAGAATACAAATTAGGATTACAAGTTCTCACAAAGAAACCCTAAAACAAACCTCTCAATCTCTCAAAAGATCTCCTCTCCAAAGATGCACAAAACCCTCAAAAGTGCTCCAAAGCGTGCTTCATAACTTCCAAATAATCGTTTAGGGTTATATATAAACTCTAAACGAACCGGTTTAAAACCAAACCCGTATTCGAATCTGTCAGATTAGTCGACTAATACATCAGATTAGTCGACTAATACATCAGATTAGTCGACTACAATACGATTAGTCGACTACTGCTTCAGATTAGTCGACTAATACATCAGATTAGTCGACTACAATGCCTAGTAGTCGACTACTGCTCCCACCAAAACAACTTTCTGTCAGATTAGTCGACTACAATGCCTAGTAGTCGATCTCAACTGAAAACTGCCTTGTGCATGTTTTGTGCATGTTCTACAAGTTAGTTCTCACAAATTTGAATTCAAATTTGTGTCGAATAAGGAAGAGTGTTCAAAATTGATTGGTAATTAGGCGAATATTTGTTAAATATTCACGAATATCACACTAGCAGCTTGGTATATTACAAGATTATTGAGCATGATGTCTTGAGTTTAAACCATATGTTTGAAGTCTTTTCTTATTTATTCTTTATAACATTTTACTTAATTATTATTATGATATTTCACTTCAAGAATTATTGTATGATATTGTGTGTATATAAATTATTAATATAATACTTATAAATAGAAATATTATAATATTGTGCACATAAAAGATAATACAATGTAATAGAAGTAGAAAAATATAAATAAATATTTAATAATCAAATAAATCGAATATACCTCGGTAAATTTCTATTCATTTATGAACCGGATACTAAAAATATTCATTTGTTGCTACGAATCGAATATGACCAAACATCTAGGCGAATAATAACAAAGCTGTTTATTAATTATTTGGTTCGTTTTCACCCCTAATCAAGGAGAATGGGGGGAACACTTTTACTCTTGAAAACTTCCCAAACAGATGAATAAGTTCCCATATCTCTCTTCTCCCTATTCCCTCTATCCTAAACGGGGTTAATAGGTTCCCCTACCTTCCCTTCTCCCCAATGATCATGTGAATTTAATCATCAAAATATTGATCAGCTCTATTTATTGTTATTGGATTGGATCTTGATCCATTGGTATAATATTTTTAGACAATGTTAGCAATTTTATAATGTTGCTTTATACCATTTTTTCGAAGTAAACATAAGGGAAGTCCCCATATATATATATATATATATATATATATATATATATATATATACATGAAGGACACGAGAATGTCTGCCAAGTGAATATCAAAAGAACTAGAGATTTCTTCTACAAAGTGGTAAAGAACTTTCTGTCTGTATGGATCCATGAGAGTGAAGAGAGAACCATTATTGTCATTTACCGCAATCATAGATACATAGGGGGTGCGAACTTAGCCCTTTACATATCTAAAAGAAAGCAAAAGTTCTAGTGCAATCCACAAAAAACAACTAACAGCAACCACATGGCTAGCTTAAAACCAAGTTTTCCTTAAAAAACACAACACCACCAAAATAATGTTCGATATGCTTTCTTCTAACCTTCTGCTTTATACAAATTATTTCTATAATGTATATCTAACTCAATAAACTATAAAATATGGTTTTAAAGAAATTAAATGGGTATTGTAAGCAATGTCAATGAAATTCCATATAACAAAACTAGTAATTCATAAATTACATACCTCCGTGACTAACTTGATTAACCTTCTCTAAATGATCATCGACTTAGTAGTGTCATCCATAGATAGAGAGAATTTTCTACAAGCAATTAGCTTTGCATCTTTAAGCTAAACAGTTGAATTGCAGCCTCACTTGTAGGACCTTGGAGGTATATATATATATATATATATATATATATATATATATATATATATATATATATATATATATATATATATATATATATATATATATATATATATATATATATATATATATAATAATCAAATAAATCGAATATACCTCGGTAAATTTCTATTCATTTATGAACCGGATACTAAAAATATTCATTTGTTGCTACGAATCGAATATGACCAAACATCTAGGCGAATAATAACAAAGCTGTTTATTAATTATTTGGTTCGTTTCACCCTAATCAAGGAGAATGGGGGAACACTTTTACTCTTGAAAACTTCCCAAACAGATGAATAAGTTCCCATATCTCTCTTCTCCCTATTCCCTCTATCCTAAGCGGGGTTAATAGGTTCCCCTACCTTCCCTTCTCCCCAATGATCATGTGAATTTAATCATCAAAATATTGATCAGCTCTATTTATTGTTATTGGATTGGATCTTGATCCATTGGTATAATATTTTTAGACAATGTTAGCAATTTTATAATGTTGCTTTATACCATTTTTTCGAAGTAAACATAAGGGAAGTCCCCATATATATATATATATATATATATATATATATATATATATATATATACATGAAGGACACGAGAATGTCTGCCAAGTGAATATCAAAAGAACTAGAGATTTCTTCTACAAAGTGGTAAAGAACTTTAAATGCGTATGGATCCATGAGAGTGAAGAGAGAACCATTATTGTCATTTACATAATCATAGATACATAGGGTGCGAACTTAGCCCTTTACATATCTAAAAGAAAGCAAAAGTTCTAGTGCAATCCACAAAAAACAACTAACAGCAACCACATGGCTAGCTTAAAACCAAGTTTTCCTTAAAAAAAACACAACACCACCAAAATAATGTTCGATATGCTTTCTTCTAACCTTCTGCTTTATACAAATTATTTCTATAATGTATATCTAACTCAATAAACTATAAAATATGGTTTTAAAGAAATTAAATGGGTATTGTAAGCAATGTCAATGAAATTCCATATAACAAAACTAGTAATTCATAAATTACATACCTCCGTGACGAACTTGATTAACCTTCTCTAAATGATCATCGACTTCCGTAGTGTCATCCATAGATAGAGAGAATTTTCTACAAGCAATTAGCTTTGCATCTTTAAGCTAAACAGGTTGAATTGCAGCCTCACTTGTAGGACCTTGGAGGTATATATATATATATATATATATATATATATATATATATATATATATATATATATATATATATATATATATATATATATATATATATATATATATATATATATATATATATATATATATATGAAAAGACTTTTACCATCCCTAGAGATAAACCTTTTCACCTCCCCATGTGGAGTTATCACTAGCCATGATTCTCCACATAATCATGCTAATAAATCCATAATAAAAATATACACATGACCTTTGGGTTCTAAAATAAGTTAACATAACTAGGAAAATAATATTTTGAAATCATTAAAATTCATACAAATCTCCCACTTGATTTCAAAACCTTAAAAAAAATTCAAAGGTCATGCAAAATTTATTACTCAAAATACTGATATATACAAATGTAGTTATCCCGGGTCTACATTGTACATATCCATTGATACATACATATGGAAAAAATTGGCATATAAAATCAATGGTCCACCGTTCATAACATACTCAAGACTTAGGAATCTGGGTAAGGATCCGTACCAGTTTGAGTATTAGCCACTAAGGAAATGTGCCCTAAACATTCCATAGGCCTGAACAAATTTAAGATCTAATTCATTCCTCCATGAGACCCTCTTGTATATAGTCGCAGGTGTATACCTCATGAGAAAATTAGATCTAGGGACAATCCATGAGTACTCATAATATATCATCAGGCTAGCCAAACAGAACACATACTATTATCAATAATGACAACCAAGTTTATCAATACATTAACATGGCAATAAACCCATATCACGAACATGGTTAACAAATACAGAAATAGAAACGGATTTAGTAAATGGATCTGCCAAGTTATCCTTTGAGGTTACTTTATTAACAAAGACCTCTCCTTTCTTCAGCATATCTCTGATATAGTGATACTTCCCTTCAATATGCTTTGCTTTGGAATGACACTTTGGATCTTTACTTATGGCAATAGCTGAAGTATTGTCACAAAAGATTACAATTGGTCACTGCACACAAGGTACCACTCGAAGATATTTCAAGAATTTTCTGAGATATACTGCTTCTTTTGTAGCCAAATTAACAGCTACATATTCAGCCTCCATGGTGGACTGAGCAACACAATCTTATTTCTTACTTTTCTAAGAAATAGCTCCGCCACCAAACATGAAAACATATCTAGAAGTGAACTCTCTTGTATCTACACAACCCTGGTAATCTGAATCAGAATATCCAATTAGCTGCAATTCATCTGCTAGAAAACTCAAAACAAATTATCTTGTCCTTTTCAAATAACGTAATACACGTTTAACTCCTTCCCAGTGACTTCTTCCAGGATTAGATTGAAATCTGCTTAAAACTCCAACAGCAAAAGAAAGATTTGGTCTTGTACACATCACAGCATCCATGAGACTACCCACAGCAGAAGCATATGGATATTTGCTTTCATCAAGTTTATCAACAAGTGACAATGGACAATCATCTCTGGACATCTTCTTTGTTGCATCAAATGGAACACTGCCTTCGGAACAACGATCCATCTTGAATTTATGCAAAACTTTATCAATATAATTTTCTTGGGATAAACTCAATCGCCATTGAGACCTATCCCTAATAATTTTAATACCAAGGATATATGAGGCTTCACCAAGATCTTTCATTTTAAAAGTATTGAATAACCAACTTTTGATCTCCATCAAGAAAGATACATCATTACCGGCCAAAAGAATATCATCAACATATAGAGTAAGAAAGGCAATTTTATCTCCCACTATTTTGATATAAACACAAGCATCCTCTGGATTCTGAACAAACCATATGCCTCTATAGATCTATTAAATTTTATGTTCCATTGTCTAGAAGCTTGTTTCAAGCCATAAATTGATTTTTCAAGCTTGCACACTTTACCTTCATTTCTAGATTCTATAAAATCCAAAGGCTGCTCCATATAAATCTCTTTAGTCAAATCTCCATTCAGAAATACATTCTTTACATCCATCTGATAGAGCTCATAATCATAAAAGGCAACTAGAGATAAAATTGCTCTGATAGACTGAATATGTACAACCGGTGAAAACGTTTCATCATAATCAACTCCATATTGCTGAGTAAAACCCTTCGCAACTAGCCGAGCTTTGTATCTTTCAATCTTTCCTCCCGAATTTCTCTTCCGAGTGAAAATCCATTTGCACTCCACGGGTTTAACTAAATCAGGTGCATCAACTAGTTTCCACACTTCATTCTTATACATTGAAAGTATTTCATCCTACATCGCCTCTCTCCACTTCTCAGCATCAACATAATTAATAGCATCTTGATATGACTTTGGATCTGAAGAATCCTCATTCAACCTTATTCGCTCAAATACTTCACCAGCATAAGCATAATATTTTGAAGAAGTAAGAATAGAACTAGGCTTCCTTTCTCTACTACCTCTTCTGGTGGATTCAGGATGATCTTTTATTTTCCTGGAAGCATCAGGATTTTCATTGTTACTTAAAGGAATAGAACATGAAGTCTCTATAACCTCTTCAAGAGAAGACTTTTCTCCAAGAAGCTCACTGCAATCAAATCTATCTTCAATGAATTTCACATGTCTGCTCTCAATGATGATCTTATCTATTAGATCATACAGCCTGTATCCCTTAGAGAACTCAGGATACCCAACAAACAGACACCTTTTAGTTTTAGCTTGCAGTTTATCTCTTCCTGAATCTGGGATGAGAACATGTGCAGCACAACCTCATACCTTCATATAGTTCAACTTTGGTGTTTTACCATACCAAAGTTCATATGGAGTTTTATCAACAGATTTTGAAGGTACTCTATTCAGAATATGTACTGTAGTAAGCAACACTTCTCCCCAGAAAGAAGTTAGTAAATTTACAAGTGCTAACATGGATCTTACCATGTCTAATAATGTCCTATTTTTTTTTTGTAATCCCATTTTGCTCCGGAGTGCGTGGAAGACTAAGCATATGCACAATGCCATTTTCTCTACAAAAGTCATCAAATAATCCAGACTTATATTCACCACCACGATCAGAATGAAATATTTTAATATTTCTTCTAGTTGTACTTTCAACATCCTTTTTGAAAGCCTTGAAAACATCTAAGGCTTCATGTTTTCTACGCAAGAGATATATCCTCCCAAATCTGGAAAAATCATCTATAAATGTAATAAAATACAGATAACCATTTTTAGTTTGTACATTCATAGGACCACAAATATCTGAATGGATGATATCAAGAATACCACTGCTTCTCTTGGCTATAGAAGGAAATGGAACTTTAGTCATTTTTCCATACAAATAACTCTCACAAGTGGGAAACTCCACAACACTTACATTATCAAGTAAGCCATTCTTAACTAGCTGACTAATCCTCTCTTTGCCAATGTGTCCAAGACGCAAATGCCACAAATAAAATTCATTTGACTGGATAACAGAAGAATTAGAAACTTCGCAAATAAGATTTCCACATAATTGGACTTGATACATATCCGAATTTCTAGAACCTTTCATTATTACGACATCATCTTTATACATCACAAATTTTCCATTTCCAAAGTAGAACGTAAATCCAAGTTTTTTCAAACAAGAAACAGATAAAAGATTTCTCCTCATTGAAGGAGCATAAAGACAATCTTCTAAATTAAAAAGTTTATTCTCCTGCAGCTTTAACTGGTAAGTTCTCACTCTCTCTATAGATGCTTGATGGGCAAAAACGAGTGTTTACCTTTTATAGTCGCAAGTGCACAACCATTGTCAAGTTAAAGTATTTAAGATTGTCGATCCCACGAGGAACGGGAAATAGGAAGTGTTTGATTCAAGTTCGGTTCTCAAATTATGCGTGACAATTAGGGTTTTATTCAAGATAATATGAAAATATGATGAAGTGATGAGAGAGTGGATTTGGATTGTGTGTGAAAGGAATCACAATTAAAAAGACGAGAATTCAATAAGAGAGATGAAGGAATCTAGAATTGAATCCACTAGCTAACTCAATTTATAATCTCTGAAAAATTCTCTTTTACCACATCTCATATTAGATTTATTAAGCATAAGATATCAAACCACTTAAGGAAAGCATAACTTATCAAATTATCACCTAATTGAAATTCAAACTCATGAAGAGAGTAATAACAAGATAATAATCCTAGAATTCATAAGCATAGCCTATCAAACCACTTAAGGAAAGCATAAACTATCAAATTCTTCTTCTATCGATTAGTTCTCTAGTTGATTAACCTAAACATGATCTTTTAAGCATAAGAGAGATGATTCATAAACACAAAAGAGATTAGACTAGTTTCATGCAACCTAGATCCCCACAAGAGTTTAGTTCAACATCTTGGGAAATTCAAACAAATAGAAAAAGAAAGAAAATAAAAAGAAAAGAAAAATTCTAAACTAATCTAACTACAAAGCAATTAAATCTAAACTACAAAAGCTATTAAATCTAAACTACAAAGCAAATAAATAACAAGAAAGAAAAAGAAATAATAAAGAGAAATAAAGAGAAACCTGCAACTCATCATCATCAACTCATCCTCCTTTTGGTCCTTGAACAAGAAGAAGAAGATGGGATTGAAGAGGCGAAAATATTTATTTATTGAGGAAAAATTATTACAATGAAAGGTACTCTAAAATAAGAGCAACCCTTTCTCTCCAAAAGGAGTTTTACAAAATATTTCACACCTCTAAACCCTCAGATACTACCCATATTTATACCCCAACGGAGTTGATGTGAACCATTGGATCAAACTTGGCCAAAAAGGAAGAGAAATCTTTCCTTAATTCGGAATCTGCTGCGCACTAATCGGTTGGCGATCGGTTAATAACCGGTTGGCTAACCGGTTAATAACGGTTGGTCAACCGATTGGTTCCCAACGGTTTTGTCTTTTCTTGATATTTTTGCACGAATTCTTCTTGGATTCCTTGGTATCTTGGGCCTTCGTTTGTCTTGATTTGGGCTTCAAAATTGGTAGAAATTCAGAGAATTTGAGTCATTTGAGCTTTTATTCATTAATACTCCATTATTCTGCAAAATAAGATAAAACATATTATTAGTAACATATTTATTGATATGAAATAGATAATGAGGTTATTAAAATGTCATTAAAATGTGATTATCAATGCTTTGTCATTATTCCCCATATAGATGAAGCTTTAACCACTTTCAACTCTTCTTATTTTCTTGAACCCATGTAAATCATTTGACACATGAACAATTGCACCAGAATCAGCCCACCAACTAAAAGGTTCAATAAAAGAAACACAATATTCAAGAAGAAATGACTCACTGGGATTAGTACTTAGGCTCTTGCCATCAGCATTCTGATTATTTGCAATTTTTCAGGCTCTGCAATTCTTCCTAATATGACCAAGTTTGTTACAATAAAAGCACAATTTTTTGCTGAGTTTTCACTTCAATTTGTTGATTCAATGTCTGCTGATTACGATCCTGAATAAAACTTTGAGATCCAAACTTCTTCCCTTTCTTCTTGAAGCCTTTATTATTTTTCGGTTTAAACACCACATTACTAGCAGATGGGTTTGACATTGCTACATCATCAACATTTGTCACAGCTTTTCTATCCTCCTGATGATCAATCTTATTAATTAGGTGCTCAACTGTCCAATTAGACTCAACCAATATAAAATATTTGATAATCACATTTTAATTATAATTTTACACCCTCATTATCTAGTTTATATCAATGAATATACCACTAAGAATATGTTTTATCTTAATGTGCAGGTTAATAAAGATTCATGAATAAAAGCTCAAAAAAAATCAAATTTCCTCATTTTCTAACCCTTTATTGAAGCCCGGGATCGATCTAAATAATCTACACAAGTCAAAGAAACAAGGATCGAAAACGAAATGAAATCAAGTCAAAATCATATTCGGGATGATTAGTTGTAAAGAAACGACGATATCTCCCAATCCGAAAGGTAAAATTTAATATATAATATATAAAAATCGCCTATCTCGACGAGACGAAGTCATCTGTCAAGTCGATTTTGATACCGATATCGATACGGTATCGATACCGATATCGATACCGATATCGATACGGTATCGATACCGATATCGATACGGTATCGATACCGATATAGATACCCATATCGTATCGATACCGATATCGATACCGATATAGATACCCATATCGTATCGATACCGATATAGATACCCATATCGTATCGATACCGTGTCGATACCCGGTTCTACATTACGATTCAAAGGTGAAATTGATTAACTTGGAGATCAAGTTTAATCCAAGGGTTGATATTGGTTGTAATACTCTATAAATAGGGATAGAGGGTGAGGGATTTGAGTGTGAAATATTTTATAATAACTCCTTTTAGAGAGGAGAGTTACTCTTAATTGAGAAGACCTTCCAAAATTGTAACTTTTGTTGCAATCAATAAAAATATTTTCACCCTTCATAATTTCTTTTCTTCTCTTTGTCCAAGGATAAAAAGAGGATGAAGATGAAGAACTGAATATGTGGGTTTATATTTTTCTTTTCTTATTTTCTTTTCTTGTTTATTTCTTAATGCTTTGTAGAGTAGATTTACATTTATGTCTTTACTTTCATGTCTTTAATTTCATGTATTTACTTTCATGTCATGTTTTTACTTTGTAGTATAGATTTATTTTCTTACCAATAGTTTAGATTATTTTTATTTCCTCTCCTTCTCTAGTTTATATCAATGAATATACCACTAAGAATATGTTTTATCTTAATGTGCGGTTAATAAAGATTCATGAATAAAAGCTCAAAAAATCAAATTTCCTCATTTTCTAACCCTTTATTGAAGCCCGGGATCGATCTAAATAATCTACACAAGTCAAAGAAACAAGGATCGAAAACGAAATGAAATCAAGTCAAAATCATATTCGGGATGATTAGTTGTAAAGAAACGACGATATCTCCCAATCCGAAAGGTAAAATTTAATATATAATATATAAAAATCGCCTATCTCGACGAGGCGAAGTCATCTGTCAAGTCGATTTTGATACCGATATCGATACGGTATCGATACCGATATCGATACCGATATCGATACGGTATCGATACTGTATCGATAGGGTATCGATACCGATATCGATACGGTATCGATACCGATATCGATACGGTATCGATACGGTATCGATACCGATATAGATACCCATATCGTATCGATACCGATATCGATACCGATATAGATACCCATATCGTATCGATACCGATATCGATACGGTATCGATACCGATATAGATACCCATATCGTATCGATACCGATATCGATACGGTATCGATACCGATATAGATACCCATATCGTATCGATACCGATATAGATACCCATATCGTATCGATACCGTGTCGATACCCGGTTCTACATTACGATTCAAAGGTGAAATTGATTAACTTGGAGATCAAGTTTAATCCAAGGGTTGATATTGGTTGTAATACTCTATAAATAGGGATAGAGGGTGAGGGATTTGAGTGTGAAATATTTTATAATAACTCCTTTTAGAGGAGAGTTACTCTTAATTGAGAAGACCTTCCAAAATTGTAACTTTTGTTGCAATCAATAAAAATATTTTCACCCTTCATAATTTCTTTTCTTCTCTTTGTCCAAGGATAAAAAGAGGATGAAGATGAAGAACTGAATATGTGGGTTTATATTTTTCTTTTCTTATTTTCTTTTCTTGTTTATTTCTTAATGCTTTGTAGAGTAGATTTACATTTATGTCTTTACTTTCATGTCTTTAATTTCATGTATTTACTTTCATGTCATGTTTTTACTTTGTAGTATAGATTTATTTTCTTACCAATAGTTTAGATTATTTTTATTTCCTCTCCTTCTCTTTTTATTCTTTTTCATCTCTCTTTTTATTTCTTTGTTTTATTTTCTAAAAATATGGAACTAAACTCTTGTAGGAATTCTAGAATTGCATGAAACTAGTATTAATCTCTCTTATAATTTATGGATTATTCTCTTGTGCTTAAATGATCATGTTTAGGATAATCAACTAGAGAACTAATTGATAGGCGAAGAATTAGATAATCTATACTTGCCTTAAAAGTAATAGGATAGAGTATGCTAATGAATTATAGAAGTACTATCTCTTTGTTATTCTTTTCATGAGTATTAATTTTGCTTGGATGATAATAGGATAGGTTATGCTTGCCTTAAAAGTGGTAGGATAGACTGCACTTAATAAATCTAAAGTAAAATGTGATAATAAGATAATAATTCATATTTTATAAGTGAGATAAGCTAGTGGATTCAATTCTAGATTTCTCATATCTTTAATTGAATCATCCATCTTTTACTTCTTGATTTTTATCTTTATTCTTGATTTTCTTTTATTGATTTTATTTTCCTTTACTTCTCACTCTCTCAATCTTGTTTTGATTTATTCGCACATATTCACATCCACTCTTTATCTCCCACTTTTCATTCTCATTTTATTTTTATTTACATTTCATCACTTTCACACTCTCTAATCTCTCTACAACCACTTTCATCATGTTTTCACACCTAATTGTCACATACACAACATAAGAACTTATTTTGATTAACTCCTACAAACACCTTACTCGTGGGATCGATAACTTTTTATACTATAACTTGATGGTTGTATACTTACAACTTTAGGATTACACATTTATTTACCTATCAAGTTTTTGGCACCGTTGCCGGGGAACGATGTTTATAAGTAGGATTTTTTTTGATTTTGGTTTTTTAATTTGTGTGTTTTCTTGTGAAGGAACCACTTGGAGCTTGAAGATTAAAAGTTAAAAATTGAAGATTGAAGAATTGCCTTCAAAAAGGCTTGGATGTTTTTGCGTAGGTAACTCCTCTTTCTAGTATTTTCAATTCCACCCTTTTAGTTAATTTCTCACAATTAGAGGCAATTAGGATCTAAAAAAATATTTTACTTTTGTCGACCATAATAAAAATTTACCCTTCACTTTGACATTTGTTAACAAGATAATAAATTCAAATAAGAGCTCTCTTTCTAACATTTGTTTGATTGTTGACCTTAATTTTAAAAAAAGTGATTTTTATTTTTGCATCCTTTTGTAGTTGCTTTTAATTTTTAGGGTTGCATTGCATATAATAGTAAGAATTCACTAAAGTGATTCGCGCATCTTGATTTGACACCACTTAGAAATATTCTTAAAGGCAAAACTCATTAATCAAGATAAGGTGAGGGATTTCATCACCCTTTCTTTAGCTCACAAATCACTAATTCCTCACTACACAAACCCAAGCCTTCTTAAAACTCATTAGACGTTGGCCCCTAAGGATTCGAGCTCATTAAGGAACAAGAAATTCTTAAGTGAACCGATTCAAGTTTACTTAAATTAGTTGGTGTCTAAGGCAAGGTTTAGGTGTTGCGTAAAGCGCTACGCAAGGAACGAGGTACTTAATTGATCGTTGATCTCCCTCTAGTACTATTCTTACCTGGCTAACTGACCGAGTAAATTTCGATCTTTTCACTAAAGGAGTTTTTGGTTAGGAGCTGGTCTAGTTGAGTTTAGGTTTAACCCTAGAATTTAAAGTGATTGATATAAGTGATTGCAATGATTTGTTTTAGTTAGGTTTTTCCTTTATCTTTTCCTTTTTCTCATCATCTTTTTAGTCTTTTAGTTTTTCTTTTCCTTAAAAAAAACTAACTTGTGTTTTTCTTAAGGATTTAAAAAAAAAGATTTTATAAAAAAAATTATTTTGGTGTATGCAAGTTTGGATTAGGGATAATACCAATCGCTTAATCCGTTTTGAACCAATTTTTGAAGAAATGACTAATCTTAATCCACTCATTCTTCAAGATGTGTGTTATCCAACTAGGAATGCAATCCCTTCTTGCATTAAGCTCCCCGATGTCAATGGAGCTAATTTTGAGCTTAGACCGCATTTCATAAACATGCTTCCAAAATTCTTAGGAGCAGAATCTGAAGATGCATATATTTTTATCTCCGAATTTGAAAAAGTTTACCTTATGATTAAAATAAGGGATTTATCTGAGGATGCGATCAAGCTTCGATTTATTCCTTTTGCTCTTAAGGACAAAGCCAAGAAATGGATGTATAGCTTACCCATAAATTCTATCTCAACTTGGGGTGAATTTGTTACTGTTTTTCTGAAGAAATTCTTTCCTATCCATAAAACGGTTAAGCTTAGAAACAGCATTCAAAATTTTAAAATTATCCCGGGAGAACCATTCTGAAAGTATTTTAAAAAATTTGAAGACTTTCTTATCCAATGTCCTCACCGCGGCCTTAAAAAATGGCGATTATGCCAAATTGTCTATGAAGGATTGGATTATTCTTCAAAAACTTTCTTAGAATCAATGTGTCAAGGGGATTTCATGAAGAAAAATGTCGATGAAGCCTGGGAATTTTTAGAGAGTTTATCCGAGAAATTCATGCAGTGGGGACACTGTGATGACAGAATTTCATCAGTTCCCCCACCCAAATCTAGTGGTCTTTCCTTAGAGACAAACATAGCCTCTGAAGCAAAGATGGCTATAATCATGCGTAGGTTAGAAGCTTTAGAAATCAAAGAACGAGCTCCAGCTCAAATCAATTAAGTTTCTGCCTCAGGTTGTCACAACTGTCTGTCTCCATCTCATGTTTCAGAGGAATGTCCTCTCTTAGGAAACAACCAACCACTAGGTCAAGTAAACGCTGCATTCCAGCATCCCGAGAATGATCCATTTTCTTCAATTTACAATCCAGGTTGGAGAAATCACCCGAACTTTGGATGCAATCAGGGAAACTACTCCGGAAATTAAAATTTCACTCCCTCTTCAACCCAATAATTTCCTAGGGGAAACACAGTTCCTTTCGATTCTCAAACCAATTTTCAATCAAATCTGCCATATCCAAATCAATCTCCTCATCATCAATCTGTAAATCATCCTCCTCCAAACGCTGATCATGATAAACGCCTCAATGTTTTGAAAAAGGGTTTATTAACCATAATTAATGCCTCTACACAAACCACCAACTTGTTGAATCAAACATCCAACACTTTGAATTCCTTTATGCAGTCAACCAGACAAATTATCAATTCCAACACTCAAGCCATAGCTAGATTAGAAACTCAATTTGGACAACTAGCTAGTGCTGTGAGTGAGAGAGAAAAAGGAACATTTCCGAGTCAACCCGTGACCAACCTTAAGAACATGGGATCAAGTTCATCCTGCCAAGCTCAAGTGAATGCAATCCATTCACTACGATCAGGAAAACAACTTGATAATCAAGTTGGAATGCCTCCAAATAAAACCTTTGAACCAAAATAAATTCTCTCTCCTTCTGATGACTCTACTCAACAATCATTCCCTGTCAATGACCAAGAGCCTGAACCTGAACCTGAGCCTAATTTTGATAGGTTTAAACCAGTTGCTCCCTTTCCAGATAGACTTAGGTCTAGGAAATACTCTCATCAGGTGGAGAAAATCCTAGAAACTTTTAAACAAGTTGAGGTCAACATTCCTCTCTTAGATGCAATTGAACAAATCCCTTCTTATGTAAAATTTTTAAAAGATTTGTGCACTAAGAAGAGAACAAGAAATGTTTCAAAGAAAATCTTTCTTGTTGCCAATATCAGTGATATGCTCTCAAAGCCCATACCCTTGAAACACAAGGACCCTGGTTGTCCTACTATTCCATGTGTTATAGGAAATACCATTGTTGATAAGACGCTTTTAGACTTAGGGGTCAGTGTCAATTTGCTTCCTTATTCAGTCTACCAACAACTAGGTGTAGGAGAACTCAAACCAACAAGATGCACTTTACAGTTAGCTGATAGATGTGTCAAAGTCCCCATGGGTGAGATAGAGGATGTTTTGATTAAGGTTGGGGATTTCATTTATCCAATAGATTTCATAGTGTTGGAAACACAGCCTGTTTCTAATACCAAAGATCAGATACTAGTCATTCTAGGAAGACTATTCTTAGCCACTTCCAATGCTCTAATCAATTGTAAGACTGGTCAAATGAAGCTATCCTTTGGGAATATGATTGCTGATATCAATATTTTTAATACAGGGAACCAGCCAACTAATCAACATCTAGAAATAAATTACCTTCAGGAGGTAGAAGAAGAAGAAAATGAGTCAAATCTAAGTTTTGAGAAAATTTTTGGTGAGGAATTGTAAATTTTAGAGAAAACAGATCTGGTCTTTAAGAATGATGAAGCGTATTGAATACATGCTTCTTTGATCCAACTTTTAAAGAACTCTTTTATGATGAACTTGATTTTGAAAAATAAACAACAACCAAAATTTCAAACCTCAAACATAGATCTTATGTTTGAGGAAATTTTAAAGAAGTATTGGTTGGACAAGCTTTTGTTAATAAGGAATCTAAGTTCAAAATGCATAACACCATTGATATCTACATTCAATTGTTGCAAAAATCATTGAAAATCTTGAAATATTTTGAATTTAAGCACATTATTGACTATATCATTTTGAATGTCTTTAAAATTCGGGTAGAATTTTTAGCAATAAGGTAGGATTTGATATAGAATATGAGCTTTTCATGTTTAATCCTTCATTCTACATCTTTAATTTTTATCTCATAATAATAAAAGAATTTATTCTTCTCTCATTTGAGAGTTTCTTGTTCTTTTGAAAACAACAAAAAAGAAAAAAAAGAAAAAAGAGTTATATGAAAAGAAGAAATTTTGACTTCATCCTCCTCATACCAAAGGTAATTGCAGATTTTTTCATTGTTCAAAGTCGACCGGACAAATGTAAGTGCTTCAATTTTTACCTGCTTTACTTTGTGCATTATAGAGTTTGCACTGAGGACAATGCAAAATTTAGGTGTGGGAGTGATTAGTCATTTTTCCTCTTTATCTTAGTCATTTTTCCTCTTTTTCTTACCAATTTTTTATTTTTATGTCATTTTTTTCTAAAAATATTGTCACTTGCCAACTTAATAGAGTTGATTAATAATTGATCTATTTGATAAAATTTAAATTTTCTAATCTTTAGTTAGTTTTATACTCAAGTTTACCTTTTATGATAACTCCAAATAATTTCTTAAGAAATAATTTTCAAAGTAGTATACTTCACTTAAGTCTTTACTTAGACTTTTAATTAAAGTAATGAAATTTTTGCATGCTTATCTTAGAGTTGAAAATAAAATTTCAAGTTGTCTTGATGTAAATATTTTTAAGACATATATATACATATACACATATATATATTAAAAAAACTAAAACTAACTTTACAAAGAAGAGTCTAAAAATGGGCACCAATTAAAATTCTCTTAAAATCCAAGGTGGTTCTATCTTACTAAGCCTAAGTTGACCGAGTAGTTAAGCCCAAGGAGTATTTCTATGCTTAATGACCTAAGCCTAGTTGGGTTGGGATCCATTGGTCAAAAACTCGTTAAATGGTCACTTAGAAAGCCCGATCAAGAAGAACAGAATCACCGAGGAATAAAGAGTTAAAAAAATTACTAACAATATTTTTATATATATAGTTATATTTTTATATATGTTCTTGAAAAATAAATTGATTATGGGACTTGAAAATTGTTTAAAACAAAGAGTTAGTATGTTCTTTTCAAAACTTTTAAATTAAATTTCTAAGTTAGACTTGGTTTTGTATAGCTATAATGAAAAGATTTTCTAAAGAATTTTACCTTGGAGTTATACATAAAAATATTTTCTTGAGTAAAACTAGCTTCAATTAGAATGATAAATATATCAAGTAAATTAATAATACTTTGACTTCTTTAAATTGGCAAGTTGACTGAATTTTATGAGTATATTCACTGCAAACCCTCACGAGACTACAACTTATCCTCTAGGGTAACCTAGGGTTTAAAGGCTTGTTGTATCGCCAAATACAACCGTGATTCTGAAAGTGAGTTAGGATTTTTCTTTCTTTCCCTTTCAAATTTCTTTCTTCGCTAGAGGACTAGAAAAGTTTAGGTATGGGGATATTTGATAATCACATTTTTATTATAATTTTACACCCTCATTATCTAGTTTATATCAATGAATATACCACTAATAATATATTTTATCTTAATGTGCGGTGTTGAAAATTTGAGAAATGTAAAATCGAGCTATTCTCTCTAGCTGACTTAGAAAAGAATGAATATAATCTCTCAAAGTAATCCCTCTCTAACTGATCCCTTAAATCTCTTAAATCTCTCCTTAATGAGGGTTCAAGGTCATCAAATCTCTCCTTAATGAGGGTGTAACGATCCCTTAAATCTCTTAAATCTCTCCTTAATGAGGGTTCAAGGTCATCAAATCTCTCCTTAATGAGGGTGTAACTGATCCCTTAAATCTCTTAAATCTCTCCTTAATGAGGGTTCAAGGTCATCAAATCTCTCCTTAATGAGGGTTCAAGGTCATCAAATCTCTCCTTAATGAGGGTTCAAGGTCATCAAATCTCTCCTTAATGAGGGTTCAAGGCTGTCAAATCGTAAAAAATGGTTTTGGAACCATTTACAACATGTTTGAATGGGTCAAATACGAGATCCGCGTTCTGAAAATGACCTCTGCGCTTTGACTTAAGAACGTAGTGGTCACCGCGTTTGAGCTTGAAGCGATGGTGAGCCTTGCATTTTGAACTTGGAAAGGCGATGGTGAGCCTTGCGTTTTGAGCTTGAAACGCGATGGTGAGCTCTGTGTTTTGAACTTGAAATGCGGTAGTGAGCCTTGCGTTTTGAGCTTGAAACGCGGTGGTGAGCTCTGCGTTTTGAACTTGGAAACCCGGTGGTGAGCCTTGCATTTTGAACTTGGAAAGGCGATGGTGAGCCTTGCGTCTTGATCTTGGAACACGGTGATGAGCTCTGCATTTTTAATCAAAGAGACCATCAATTTGTAATCTCTTTTCAAAGATCATCATCTTGTGATCTTTGTCATGTTTTCTTGAAATATGGGAGTCATTGATTGTAACTCCTGTTGGTGATTGTGAAGACCGCTGAAATTGAAATTCCCATTGGTTAGCGTGAAGATTATTGAATTGTATCCTTCGTTGATTGCTGTAAAAAATTCTCGAATTGCAGTCTCCTGAAAGTCGTTACGTCGTGACTCTCATTGTTCGTATTAAATGAGGATTGACTATCTGCAGTGATTTTTTAGACAGCCTACAGAACCCCCTCCAAAGTTTTTAAAAGTTCGTAGTTGACTGGAACGAATTTTCGAAATACTTTGGACTTCAATTTCATTATAACGGGTCTACTTATCATCCCCATTTTCTTCACTTCGATGGTTATAGCCCGTTCTTCTCTGATTATATGATATGCGTGATAATTTTATTGGTAGCGGTGGATCGTAGTAGGCATTCCTGATCCTGGGAGACGTTTCAGCTTCACCGCGAAGTTGAATTTCGCCATCAAGAACCCGTTGGTGAACTTTGCGTTGGAGCATTTTAGAACGCATTGGTGAGCCTTGCATTTTGAACTTGGAAACCGGTGGTGAGCCTTGCGTCTTGATCTTGGAACACGGTGATGAGCTCGCATTTTTAATCAAAGAGACCATCAATTTGTAATCTCTTTTCAAAGATCATCATCTTGTGATCTTTGTATATGTTCTTGAAAAATAAATTGATTATGGGACTTGAAAATTGTTTAAAACAAAGAGTTAGCATGTTCTTTTCAAAACTTTTAAATTAAATTTCTAAGTTAGACTTGGTTTTGTATAGCTATAATGAAAAGATTTTCTAAAGAATTTTACCTTGGAGTTATACATAAAAATATTTTCTTGAGTAAAACTAGCTTCAATTAGAATGATAAATATATCAAGTAAATTAATAATACTTTGACTTCTTTAAATTGGCAAGTTGACTGAATTTTATGAGTATATTCACTGCAAACCCTCACGAGACTACAACTTATCCTCTAGGGTAACCTAGGGGTTTAAAGGCTTGTTGTATGCGCCAAATACAACCGTGATTCCTGCGAAAGTGAGTTAGGATTTTTCTTTCTTTCCCTTTCAAATTTCTTTCTTCGCTAGAGGACTAGAAAAAGTTTAGGTATGGGGATATTTGATAATCACATTTTTATTATAATTTTACACCCTCATTATCTAGTTTATATCAATGAATATACCACTAATAATATATTTTATCTTAATGTGCAGGTGTTCGCGAGAAAATTTGAGAAATGTAAAATCGGAGCTATTCTCTCTAACTGACTTAGAAAAAGAATGAATATAATCTCTCAAAGTAATCCCTCTCTAACTGATCCCTTAAATCTCTTAAATCTCTCCTTAATGAGGGTTCAAGGCTGTCAAATCTCTCCTTAATGAGGGGTGTAACTGATCCCTTAAATCTCTCCTTAATGAGGGTTCAAGGCTGTCAAATCGTAAAAAATGGTTTTGGAACCATTTACAACATGTTTGAATGGGTCAAATACGAGATCCGCGTTCTGAAAATGACCTCTGCGCTTTGACTTAAGAACGTAGTGGTCAGCTGCGCGTTTTGAGCTTGAAACGCGATGGTGAGCTCTGTGTTTTGAACTTGAAATGCGGTAGTGAGCCTTGCGTTTTGAGCTTGAAACGCGGTGGTGAGCTCTGCGTTTTGAACTTGAAATGCGGTAGTGAGCCTTGCGTTTTGAGCTTGAAATGCGGGGTGACTTCTACGTGTTGAACTTGAGGCGCAAGGTTCATTCGTGTTTAAGGACTAAGTTTTATCGTACTTTTTCACTAATCTAATTTCTCCTTCGCGATGCGTTACTCGGTGAGCCTTTGTCGTTCCATCACCGCTTTGGATATGAAGGTGGTGCGGACTTGAATATGCCTTTCAGCTCCCGCTTAGAGCTTCCCATCTTTCAGGACCGAACTCCGGAGCGTGTGGAGATCATCACTCATGCTTCTTCTATAACTATTCGGGCCATTGTTACTGACACTAGGCTCAAAACTTCAGATCGTAAGATTCTGAAGAAGCCCACCTTCCTTTTCGGGGATTCAGTTGATATTGACACCTCCATCATGTATGATGGGAACTACAAATGGCTACGGGATATTGGTGGCCGTCGCCTCTTCTTACCGAATATGGAGCGGATGTTCCCGATCTCCTACTTCCAGTATGCATCCATTCCTAGATCGATGAATTGGGATATTGTCCGGCGAGGGTGGCGTGTCGGTTGGACAACTTACTTCTCATGGTGTCTATCTAGGCTGGATACTGGAAAGCGGTGACATTGAAACACGGGTCCATTAAGAAAGACTACTGTTTAACTCTCCGGCGATCTCAACTTCGACTTGAAGAAACTTCTCATGGCTCCCAAGAAGGTTGCCTACAAGCCCAAGAGAACTGCGGCTGGTTCTGGTGCGCCGACAGCCTCAACCACCGGGGACGCTGCCACTTAGCCGACTGCGCCACCCTCCGACGTCCCTCTCCTCAGTGGTGAGTATCAGAGTTTGACCCTGGAAAACTTTCTTTGACAAGTTCCTGTATAAACGCAGGGGGGATCTCTGTGTTTAGCATTGAAAATGAGGGGATGACCTCTGCGTTTCGAAGTCGAAACGTTGGGGGTTGACCCTTGCATTTTTTTAGACTTGAAACGCGAGGTTGAACTCCGTGTTTTGGACTTGAAACGCAGGGTTGAGCTCTATGCGGAGTTGAGCTCTGCGTTTTGGGCTTCAGACGTAGGGGTGATCTCTGCGTATTGAACTTGAAACGCAGGGGTGACTATTGCGTGTTGAACTTGAAATGCAGGGGTGACTTCTACGTGTTGAACTTGAGACGCAAGGTTCATTACTGTGTTTAAGGACTAAGTTTTATCGTACTTTTTTCACTAATCTAATTTCTCCTTCTGCAGTACGTTACTCCAGTGAGCCTTTGTCGTTCCATCACCGCTTTGGATATGAAGGTGGTGCGGACTTGAATATGCCTTTCAGCTCCCGCTTAGAGCTTCCCATCTTTCAGGACCGAACTCCGGAGCGTGTGGAGATCATCACTCATGCTTCTTCTATAACTATTCGGGCCATTGTTACTGACACTAGGCTCAAAACTTCAGATCGTAAGATTCTGAAGAAGCCCACCTTCCTTTTCGGGGATTCAGTTGATATTGACACCTCCATCATGTATGATGGGAACTACAAATGGCTACGGGATATTGGTGGCCGTCGCCTCTTCTTACCGAATATGGAGCGGATGTTCCCGATCTCCTACTTCCAGTATGCATCCATTCCTAGATCGATGAATTGGGATATTGTCCGCGAGCAGGGTGGCGTATCGGTTGGACAACTTACTTCTCATGGTGTCTATCTAGCTGGATACAGCCGACAACTGGTGACATTGAAACCTGGGTCCATTAAGAAAGACTACGCGGCGGGTGAAACTCCCAAGTTGGCGAGTACCTTTGTCAAGAAATTCCTCTCGGCGAAGGGAGAATTTCCTGCTCAAGGCTTCAGGACCCCTGGGTGGGTGCATTCTACCAGTTTTGGGTGGTGGTCTCGCATGGTTAACTTCGTAATGGAGGAATTGAGCGGGCCCGTCGAGAATTCTGGTCTCGGGATCCCTATATTAGCGACTCGTTACGGGATTGTGCAAAACCATTATGGTTTCTTTGCCATGCTGGAGCTTTACAACCCGGATACGTGCACTTTCTTCACAACGGTTGGGGAGCTTGGCTTTGCCCTACACGAGATGTTTGAAGTTTCTGGGTTACCCTTCGGGGAGTTACCCTATGAAGAATTTATTCCGGGCACTGAAGAATTAGCCATTTTGAGAAAGACCAGCGACGGGATTTATGACACTTATTGGGAGTTAATGTGTCATTTCCATATATGCGCGCAGGTGACTGGAGAGCGCGGAGGAGGTGTTAAACAAGGTTCTTGGGCTGACTATCTCTTCGAGAACTTGAATGATAAGGAGCTGGAAGTGGCACGCCTACCCCCTAGCAGACTTGAGGTGGTGAATACTCGTATTGACGCGGCTACTACTCTCTACGTCAATGAGGCTATGGAGGATAGGTTTCCTGCCCACACCGAATTTGATAGCTTCCATCATCAAGCCCAAACTCCCATTTCTGATATGGCCTTATTCCCTGGCTTTCTCATGCTTTGGTTGAAACGATGCGTCGTTCCCACCAAACCGATAGATGCCCTTAATGCGGAAGTGGCATATCCTGCCGTGCTTTTGGCTTACGGACGGCCTCTTAACCTTCTTTCAGCCATGGTAAGTTGTTTGCAAAGTGGCTTGAGAGAGTTAGCTTCGGAATTTGTTTTGATCAGTGATAATCACAATTTAATTATAATTTTATACCCTCATTATCTATTTTATATGAATAAATATCCTGCTAATAACTGTTTTTATCTTAATTTACAGGCTAATGGAGTATTAATAAATAAGAGCCCAAATGAAAATTATTTCAAGCCCAAAAGATCTCTAATGAAGCCCAGAATGCCTAAATCCAAAGCCCACGACTAAGTTTAGAAATAAAATCTCAACACACATCACTTCCTTGGTCAGAATTATTAATAACTTGGCTTACAATTGAGAATCAAATCAAATATAGAAAAAATAAAGTCAAATTCGTGCTCAGGATGGTCAACCGCAAAGAAAAGACGATATCTCTCAATCCGGGAAACAGAATTCAACATATTATATATGAAAATCGCCTATCTCGACGAGACGAAGCCATCCAAATTACCAGATTCTCAAAATTTCATCAGCAGCAGTGGGTTATGATAGAAATCCGAATTTAAGTGCTATATATTCAATTATTTGAAGGCCAAGTTAAATTCTAAGAAGCCCAAGAGCATTTAAGAGAAGCCCAAGAGTCTTAATGAAATTAAATACAAAAGAAATAAAGCCCACAAAACCCATCTTTCAAGGATTAAATCAATGGTCTAGATTATTTGGAGAGATCCTATGGCTATGAGGGTTGTTTAGGGGCTAACATAAATCCTATGGTTGTGAGTGTTACTTGGGGGCCAAGGCCAATCCAAAGGTTGTGAGAGATTTTTATTATCTATAAATAGAGGGGTAGAGTGAGAGCTTGAGATTGTGAAATATTTTGTAAAAACTCTATTTGGAGAGTAGGGTTACTCTTAATTGAGAAGACCTTCTAAAAATTATAACTTTGTTACACAATAAATGAAATTTTTCACCCTTCAATTTCCTTTCTCTTCTTCTAATCCAATGACCAAAAGAAGGATTAGATTAAGATCAGGAGTTGTTGGTTTTCCTTTTATTTTTTTCATTTCTTTTTCATTTCTTGTTCATTTATATGCTTTGTAGTTTAGATTTACTTTCATGCAATTTATTTTCATGCAATTTACTTTCATGCAATATCTTTAATTCTTATATTTATTTTCTAGTATAGATTTTTCTTTTCTTTAATTCACCTAGAGGCTAGAACCCTCTAGGGAATTATCCTTTTCTAAGTGTGGAGCTAATATGTGTGGGGTCCCTAGAGATTGTTTAAAACTAGCTAACAAATTCAACTTATTCCCATAAGATTGAGATAAGCTAAATGGATCTACTCTAGATTCCTCATATCTTTAATTAATCCTCCATACTTTACCTTCTTTATTTTCCTCTTATCCTTGCTTTTCATTTGTTTGTTATTTTCTTTTATTCTTGATTCTTGATTTCATTGATTTTTACTTCTCTCTCAATCTCATATTCCCTCCATGTGCATATAATCTCAAACCTAATTTTGTTGTTATGTGCATATAATCACAACCACATTCTCAACTTCATTTTCTCCTCTTTTGCACATAATCCACATCCACTCTCTCTTATCTCTCACAAATCACTTTCACCATGTTTTTCTTTTATTCTTGAATAACTCCTAATTGTCGCGCATAATTTGAGAACCAAAACTTGAACGAACTCTTCCTACTTCCCGTTTCTTGTGGGATCGATAATCTTATATACTATAACTTGATAAGTTGTATACTTACAACTTAGGAGGTAATCATTTATTTCCCATCAAGTTTTTGGCGCCGTTACCGGGGAACGGTGCATAAGTAGGATTTTGATTAACTTTGGTTCCTTATTTTGTATGTTTTCTTTTGTGTAGGAACTTGGAGCTTGAAGGTTAAGAGTTGAAGATTTGAGATTGAGGATTTGCCTCCAACGAGGCTTTGCATTGCTTTTGCGTGGGTAACTTCTCTATGTAGTATTTTCAGTTCCACCCTTTAGATAGTTCATTCACATTAGAGACAATTAGGATAAAAAAATAATAAAAAAAAAGATTTTACCTTTGTCGACCCTAATAAACTTCATTTCTTTGATTGTCGACCATAATAAAAAATAAAAAGATTTTTATTTTTGCATCATTTTTAGTTGCTTTTAATTCCTAGGGTTGCATTTCATATAATAGTAGGAATTCACCAAAGTGATTTGAGCATCTTGATTTGGCACTCACTTGAAATATTTTTAAGGGCAAAACTCATTAATCAGGATAAGGTGAGGGATTTCATCACCCTTTTCTTAGCCCAAAAATCACTAATTCCTCACTACACATACCCAAGCCTCTTAAAACTGATTAGACGTTGGCCCCTAAGGATTCGAGCTCATTAAGGAACAAGAAATCCTTAAGTGAACCGGTCCAAATTTATTTGTATTAATTGGTGTCTAAGGCAAGGTTTAGGGGTTTCGTAAGGCGCTCCGCAAGGAAAGAGGTACTTAATTGATCTTTGATCTATCTCTAGTACTATCCTTACCTGGCTAATTACCCAAGTAAATTTTGATCTTTTCATTAAGGGAATTTTTGGTTAGGAGCTGGTCTAAGTCAAGTTTAGGCTTAACCCTAGAGTTAGGGTGATTGAAAAGTGATTGCCTTGATTTGCTTTTAGTTAGTTTTTCTTTTTTTTTTCTTTTTCTCATCATCTTCTTAACTTTTTCTCTTGTCCTTTTTCAAAAAAATAAAAATAAAAAGATTTTTATTTTGCATCATTTTAGTTGCTTTTAATTCCTAGGGTTGCATTTCATATAATAGTAGGAATTCACCAAAGTGATTTGAGCATCTTGATTTGGCACTCACTTGAAATATTTTTAAGGGCAAAACTCATTAATCGGGATAAGGTGAGGGATTTCATCACCCTTTTCTTAGCCCAAAAATCACTAATTCCTCACTACACATACCCAAGCCTCTTAAAACTGATTAGACGTTGGCCCCTAAGGATTCGAGCTCATTAAGGAACAAGAAATCCTTAAGTGAACCGGTCCAAATTTATTTGTATTAATTGGTGTCTAAGGCAAGGTTTAGGGGTTTTCAAGGCGCCCGCAAGGAAAGAGGTACTTAATTGATCTTTGATCTATCTCTAGTACTATCCTTACGGCTAATTACCCAAGTAAATTTTGATCTTTTCATTAAGGGAATTTTTGGTTAGGAGCTGGTCTAAGTCAAGTTTAGGCTTAACCCTAGAGTTAGGGTGATTGAAAAGTGATTGCCTTGATTTGCTTTTAGTTAGTTTTTCTTTTTTTTCTTCTTTTCTTACCATTTTAAAAAATAAAAATAAAAAAATTAAAAATATAGCCACTTGCCAACTTAATAGAGTTGATTAATAATTGATCTATTTGATAGAATTTAAGTCTTCTAATCCTTAGTTAGTTCTATACTCAAGTTTACCTTTTATGATAACTCCAAATAAATTTTTAAGAAATGATTTTCAAAGTAGTATACTTTACTTAAGTTTTAACTTAGATTTTTAATTAAAATAATAAAATTTTTGCATGCCTAACTTAGAGTTGAAAATAATTTTTCAAGTTGTCTTGATCCAAATATTTTTCAGAATATATATACATATACACATATATATATTATACTAACTTAACAAAAGAAGAAAAATTTCTCTTAAAATCATTAGTGGTTCTATTTTACTAAGCCTAAGTTGACTAAGTAATTAAGCAGAGAGTATTTCTATGCTTAATGACCTAAGCCTAATCGGATTGGGATTCATTGGCCCAAAACTCGCTAAATGGTCACGTAGAAAGTCCGATTAAAAAGAACAAAACCACCAACTTGTTGACTCAAACATCTAGCACGATGAACTCCTTTATGCAATCAACAAGACAAATTCTCAACTCCAACACTCAAGCCATAGCTAGATTAGAAACCCGGCTTGGTCAACTAGCTAGCTATAAGTGAGAGAAAAATGATCATTTCGAGTCAACCCGTAACCAATCCAAGAAGCGGGGTCAAGTTTAACTTTTCAAGATCAAGTGAATGCAATCCATTCACAGTCCAAGTAACCGGGTTAATAATCAAGTCCTTGAGCGAGAGAATTATGTTGAATACATGTATATTGAAGCCAACATTTGAAGAACCCTTTGTCAATGAACTTAGAATTTTAGAAAATAGAAAACAACAAGATTTTATTTTTGATGAAATTTTTGTTAATAACGAATCTAAGTTCAAAAGCATACAACCATTAATACCTACCTTCCATTGCTACAAACATCACCAAAACCCGAAATTTTGGAATTTAAGCACATCAGTGATTATATTATTTTAAAATTCTTTAAATTTTGGGGTAGAATTTTCAGCAATAAGATAGGATTTAATGTAGAATGTGAGCTTCTCATGTTTCATCTTTTATTCTATATTTTTATTTTTTGTCTCATAATAATAAAAGAATTTATTCTTCTCTCATGTGAGAGTTTCTTGTTGTTCTTTATTTCAAAAAAGAGAGATAAATTTTTGGCTTTACCCCCTCATCTTAAAGGTATTTGTAGATTTTTTTGAAGCTAGTAGAACAAATGTAAGTGCTTCAATTATTATCTATTTTACCTTGTGCATAATAGAATTTGTATTGAGGACAATGCAAAATTTAGGTGTGGAGGTGGGGATTAGTCATTTTATCTTTATCTTAGTCTTTTTTTTCTTCTTTTCTTACCATTTTAAAAAATAAAAATAAAAAAATTAAAAATATAGCCACTTGCCAACTTAATAGAGTTGATTAATAATTGATCTATTTGATAGAATTTAAGTCTTCTAATCCTTAGTTAGTTCTATACTCAAGTTTACCTTTTATGATAACTCCAAATAAATTTTTAAGAAATGATTTTCAAAGTAGTATACTTTACTTAAGTTTTAACTTAGATTTTTAATTAAAATAATAAAATTTTTGCATGCCTAACTTAGAGTTGAAAATAATTTTTCAAGTTGTCTTGATCCAAATATTTTTCAGAATATATATACATATACACATATATATATTATACTAACTTAACAAAAGAAGAAAAATTTCTCTTAAAATCATTAGTGGTTCTATTTTACTAAGCCTAAGTTGTCATAACTATCTGTCTCCATCTCATGTTTCGGAGGAATGTCCTCTTTAGGACCCTACCACTAGGTCAGGTAAACGCTGCATTCCAGCGTCCCGGGAATAATCCATTCTCTCCAACTTACAATCCAGGTTGGAGAAATGAACCAAATCTTGCATGGAACCAGGGAAACTTCTCCGGTAACCAAACTTCCACTCCCACTTCAAATCATCAATTTTTTAGGGGAAACACATTTCCTTCTCAAAATAATTTCCAACAACCAAATCAGTCATATCAGTCTCCTCATCACACTCCTCCGAATCCTGATCATGAAAAACGTCTTGATGTTCTAGAAAAGGGAATAGAAACCATGATTAAGGCTTCTACACAAACCACCAACTTGTTGACTCAAACATCTAGCACGATGAACTCCTTTATGCAATCAACAAGACAAATTCTCAACTCCAACACTCAAGCCATAGCTAGATTAGAAACCCAGCTTGGTCAACTAGCTAGCGCTATAAGTGAGAGAGAAAAATGATCATTTCCGAGTCAACCCGTAACCAATCCAAGAAACGCGGGGTCAAGTTTAACTTTTCAAGATCAAGTGAATGCAATCCATTCACAACAGTCAAGTAACCAGGTTAATAATCAAGTCCTTCAGAACGAGAGAATTATGTTGAATACATGTATATTGAAGCCAACATTTGAAGAACCCTTTGTCAATGAACTTAGAATTTTAGAAAATAGAAAACAACAAGATTTTATTTTTGATGAAATTTTTGTTAATAACGAATCTAAGTTCAAAAAGCATACAACCATTAATACCTACCTTCCATTGCTACAAACATCACCAAAAACCCTGAAATTTTTGGAATTTAAGCACATCAGTGATTATATTATTTTAAAATTCTTTAAATTTTGGGGTAGAATTTTCAGCAATAAGATAGGATTTAATGTAGAATGTGAGCTTCTCATGTTTCATCTTTTATTCTATATTTTTATTTTTTGTCTCATAATAATAAAAGAATTTATTCTTCTCTCATGTGAGAGTTTCTTGTTGTTCTTTATTTCAAAAAAAAAGAGAGAGAGAATAAATTTTTGGCTTTACCCCCCTCATCTTAAAGGTATTTGTAGATTTTTTTGAAGCTAGTAGAACAAATGTAAGTGCTTCAATTATTATCTATTTTACTGGATCGCCAAAGTCAAACATTGATATGTAGTAAGTGCTTCAATTATTATCTATTTTACCTTGTGCATAATAGAATTTGTATTGAGGACAATGCAAAATTTAGGTGTGGAGGTGGGGATTAGTCATTTTATCTTTATCTTAGTCTTTTTTTTCTTCTTTTCTTACCATTTTAAAAAATAAAAATAAAAAAATTAAAAATATAGCCACTTGCCAACTTAATAGAGTTGATTAATAATTGATCTATTTGATAGAATTTAAGTCTTCTAATCCTTAGTTAGTTCTATACTCAAGTTTACCTTTTATGATAACTCCAAATAAATTTTTAAGAAATGATTTTCAAAGTAGTATACTTTACTTAAGTTTTAACTTAGATTTTTAATTAAAATAATAAAATTTTTGCATGCCTAACTTAGAGTTGAAAATAATTTTTCAAGTTGTCTTGATCCAAATATTTTTCAGAATATATATACATATACACATATATATATTATACTAACTTAACAAAAGAAGAAAAATTTCTCTTAAAATCATTAGTGGTTCTATTTTACTAAGCCTAAGTTGACTAAGTAATTAAGCAGAGAGTATTTCTATGCTTAATGACCTAAGCCTAATCGGATTGGGATTCATTGGCCCAAAACTCGCTAAATGGTCACGTAGAAAGCCGATTAAAAGAACAAAACCACCAAAGAATAAAGAGTAAAAAAACCATACTAACCATGTTTTTATATATATAGTTATATTTGTATATGTTCTTGAAAAATTAAATGGATTAAAAGACTTGAAGTTTATTTAAAACAAAGAGTTAGCATGTTCTTTTCAAAACTTTTAAATTAAATTTTGGAGTTAAACTTGGTTTTGTATAACTATAATGGAAGGATTTTCTTAAGAAAATTACATTGGAATTATGATAAAAATATTTTCTTGAGTATTAACCAACTTCATTTCGAATGGTTGAATATATCAAATGAATTAATTATTTCATTAACTTTTTTAAATTGGCAAGTTGACTGAATTTTGTGGGTATATTCACTGCAAACCCTCAAGAGACTATAGCTCGTCCACTAGGGTAACCTAGAGGTTTAAAGGCTTGTTGTATGCGCTAAATACAACCGCGATTCCTGCGAAAGTGAGTTCGGTTTTCTTTTTATTTTCTTTGCTAGAGGACTAGCAAAAGTTTAGGTGTGGGGGTATTTGATAATCACAATTTAATTATAATTTTATACCCTCATTACCTCTTTTATATGAATAAATATCCTGCTAATAACTATTTTTATCTTAATTTACAGGCTAATGGAGTATTATTAAATAAGAGCCCAAATGAAGATTATTTCAAGCCCAAAAGATCTCTAATGAAACCCAGAATGCCTAAATCCAAAGCCCACGACTAAGTTTAGAAACAAAATCTCAACACACATCACTTTCTTGGTCAGAATTATTAATAACTTGGCTTACAATTGAGAATCAAATCAAATATAGAAAAAATAAAGTCAAATTCGTGCTCAGGATGGTCAACCGAAAGAAAAGCGATATCTCTCAATCAGGAAACGAATTCAACATATTATATATGAAAATCGCCTATCTCGACGAGACGGAGCCATCCAAATTACCAGATTCTCAAATTTTCATCAGCAGCAGTGGGTTATGATAGAAATCCGAATTTAAGTGCTATATATTCAATTATTTGAAGGCCAAGTTAAATTCTAAGAAGCCCAAGAGCATTTAAGAGAAGCCCAAGAGTCTTAAAGAAATTAAATACAAAAGAAATAAAGCCCACAAAACCCATCTCTCAAGGATTAAATCAATGGTCTAGATTATTTGGAGAGATCCTATGGCTATGAGGGTTGTTTAGGGGCTAACATAAATCCTATGGTTGTGAGTGTTACTTGGGGGCCAAGGCCAATCCAAAGGTTGTGAGAGATTTCTATTATCTATAAATAGAGGGGTAGAGTGAGAGCTTGAGATTGTGAAATATTTTGTAAAAACTCTATTTGGAGAGTAGGGTTACTCTTAATTGAGAAGACTTTCTAAAAATTATAACTTTGTTACACAATAAATGAAAATTTTCACCCTTCAATTTCCTTTCTCTTCTTCTAATCCAATGACCAAAAGAAGGATTAGATTAAGATCAGGAGTTGTTGGTTTTTCTTTTATTTTTTTCATTTCTTTTCATTTCTTGTTCATTTATATGCTTTGTAGTTTAGATTTACTTTCATGCAATTTATTTTCATGCAATTTACTTTCATGCAATATCTTTAATTCTTATATTTATTTTCTAGTATAGATTTTTCTTTTCTTTAATTCACCTAGAGGCTAGAACCCTCTAGGGAATTATCCTTTTCTAAGTGTGGAGCTAATATGTGTGGGATCCCTAGAGATTGTTTAAAACTAGCTAACAAATTCAACTTATTCCCATAAGATTGAGATAAGCTAAGTGGATCTACTCTAGATTCCTCATATCTTTAATTAATCCTCCATACTTTACCTTCTTTATTTTCCTCTTATCCTTGCTTTTCATTTGTTTGTTATTTTCTTTTATTCTTGATTCTTGATTTCATTGATTTTTACTTCTCTCTCAATCTCATATTCCCTCTATGTGCATATAATCTCCAACCTAGTTTTGTTGTTATGTGCATATAACCACAACCACATTCTCAACTTTATTTTCTCCTCTTTTGCACATAATCCAAATCCACTCTCTCTTATCTCTCACAAACCACTTTCACCATATTTTTCTTTTATTCTTGAATAACTCCTAATTGTCGTGCATAATTTGAGAACCAAAACTTGAACGAACTCTTCCTACTTCCCGTTCCTCGTGGGATCGATAATCTTGTTTGGGTCGAAAGTTGATTCCATTGTAAAACTAGAGAAAATTACACTTTTGGTTCTCAGTTACAATGAAAATTAAATAACTCTCTCACAAACTCGAACAAAAGACACTACAAGTGTAGATCTCCTGTTTTTGTGGGACTTTGCCTGTGCCGGGGATGCGTAATCCGTGGACCACCGAGCAGCGATCGTCGAATCGACGGGGTTTAGTTAGTGCTTCGCAAAGGAAACAAGAACTTCAGCAAATATCTTAGCAAGGTAAGATATCTACTCTTCTCAAGAATAAGTCAAGGCTTAAACTCGAGGAATCTCCGCGTGGATTGTGTTCTTGAACTCTGGAAGCTTGGATTTCTGATTTTTCCCTTTCTGATGGCGACCACAGTGGGAGCCAACGGTCTCAAGCCCGAGATCGTTGTGTCGCAGCCTTGCAGCAATCAGGCCGACCTCATGGTTGATGGAATAGACTACTTCTTCGATCAAACCAAATTCGAAGAGTATCTCTCCTCTTCCACATCGAAGTCCTCATCACCCCGCAAACATCGGAGGATGTCATCTCTTAAGAGGGAGGTTCGTTCTTGTTAAACTGCGGCAGGCATTCCCTCTCAACAAGATCTCAACTGATCGGCGAAGAGCTTCGCCAAAGACGGCGTCAAAAGATGGCCGTCGGTTCGCCAAGGCTCGAGTCAACGGATGGAGTTCACTATCGAGGCGAACTCACATGATCAAAGCGTCAACAAACTCTGGCGCTTCAACCCGTCGGCCTCCTCCCAAGGAAGAATGGGTTCGTCAAAGGGCCGATTGACAAAGAAGGCGCTCAAAAATGCCGTGCGCTTTGCTCGAGCACGCATCGTTGTTCGCAAGGCGCAAGAGTCAAAAGCAACCCGACAAGCGGCTCAAAATCGCCAAGTTTGGGTCCAAGTCAACGTCAAAATTGGCTCAAAATTACGCCCGCGAGAATTCTTCGGTAGAGGCGATTCGGCTGCCTCGGCGCCCGTGAGACGGCTAAACCTGCCTGCCAACGAGGCGGTGTAACTGTCTCAGCGCCCGGTGAAACGATACTTACCTGCATGCGGCGAGTCCTCTCTGCCAGCGAAAATTTGGCTTTTCGCCCTTTCTTCCACTTTTAGGCTAAGGTATCAACCGTTAAGTCCGAAATCCGTCAACTTCGGTGTTCGGTCGTCTTTGTCCACAATTGAGAACCAAAGTCAAAACAGGTAATGGAGCGTTTGGGTCACGATCCATAAACAACGACGGGTTGGGGGCGTACCCAAATTCCAAGTGATGTTGAAATGTCTTTGAGCCATCGGCCCAGCTCAAACTGAAAGAATTTATGTTGCGTCTCGTTTGAGCATCCCACAAGGGGTCCACGAGTCTGCTGAGAAGAAGAAGTTGAGGCAAGTGACTCGCAAAATCACGAGAGATAACCAGACCCTTGTGATTCATACGAAGCAACTTCGGATAGCGATGCCAGCGATGGAAGTTGTCTCTCAAGTCAAAGAGTCGGCGTCCTCAAAAGAAGACGTGTCCTCAATTAAGAACAACGTTACACTTGGGGTGGAAGTGCAATTTGTGATAAACCACACCAACCACACCATCGGTGGGGTGGCAACACGAAAAGAAGGACGATCGATAATCTTGTTTGGGTGAGAAGTTGATTCCATTGTAAAACTAGAGAAATTACACTTTTGGTTCGATTACAATGAAAATTAAATAACTCTCACAAACTCGAACAAAAGACACTACAAGTGTAGATCTCCTGTTTTGTGGGACTTTGCGGGGATCGTGTCCGTGGACCCCGAAGCGTGATCGTCGAATCGGGGGTTTAGTTAGTGCCCATAGGAAACAAGAACTTCAGCAAATATCTTAGCAAGGTAAGATATCTACTCTTCTCAAGAATAAGTCAAGGCTTAAACTCGAGGAATCTCGTGGATTGTGTTCTTGAACTCGAAGCTTGATTGATTTTTCCTTTCTCGATGGCTACTACAGGGGAGCCAACGGTCTCAAGCCCGAGATCGTTGTGTCGCACCTTGCAGAATCAGCCGACCTCATGGTTGATGGAATAGACTACTTCTTCGATCAAACCAAATTAAGAGTATCTCTCCTCTTCCACATCGAAGTCCTCATCACCCCGCAAACATCGGAGGATGTCATCTCTAAGAGGGAGGTTCGCTCTTGTTCGCTATGCATGCAGGCGCATTTCCTCTCAACAAGATCTCAACCGATCCGACGAAGAGAGCTCGCCAAAGACGACGCCAAAAGATGGCTCCGCCAAGGCTCTGAGTCAACGGATGGAGTTCACTATCGACGAACTCACATGATCAAAGCGCCAACAAACTACGCCGCTTCAACCCGCCAAGACTCTCCCAAGGAAGAATGGGTTCTCGCCAAAAGGCCCGATTGACAAAGAAGGAGCGCCAAAATGCCGCACGCTTTGCTCGAGCACGCATCGTTGTTCGCAAGGCGCAAGAGTCAAAAGCAACCCGACAAGCGGCTCAAAATCGCCAAGTTTGGGTCCCAAGTCAACGCCAAAATTGGCTCAAGAGTCGCCTCGCCCGAATTCTTAGTAGAGGCGATTCGAGCTACCTCGCGCCAATGAAAGCGCTAAAGGCTGCCAGCCAGTGGCGGTGTAAATCTCAGCCGGTGAGCGATTAAAGCGCCTGCGCCAAAAGCGGAGGTCCTCATCTGCTTAGCGAAAATTTGGCTTTTCCGCCTTTCTTCCACTTTTAGGCTAAGGTATCAACCGTTAAGTCCGAAATCCGTCAACTTCGGTGTTCAGCCGTCTTTGTCCACAATTGAGAACCAAAGTCAAAACACCGGTAATGGAACGTTTGGGTCACCTGATCCATAAACAACGACAGGTTGGGGGCCGTACCCAAATTCCAAGTGATGTTCAGAAATGTGCTGAGCCATCTGACGCAGCTCAAACTGAAAGAATTTATGTTGCGTCTCGTTTGAGCATCCCACAAGGGGTCCACGAGTCTGCTGAGAAGAAGAAGTTGAGGCAAGTGACTCGCAAAATCACGAGAGATAACCAGACCCTTGTGATTCATACAGAAGCAACTTCAGATGACGATGCCAAGCGATGGAAGTTGTCTCTCAAGTCAAAGAGTCGACGTCCTCAAAAGAAGACGTGTCCTCCAATTAAGAACAACGTTACACTTGGGGGTGGAAGTGCAATTTGTGATAAACCACACCAACCACACCATCAGGCTGGGGGTGGCAACACACGAAAGAGGACGATCGATGAAATAGGTTGTTCTTGCTCGTGTGCACAACTAATCAAGACGTGGTTATCAGGATGTGCCTGTTCTGAGTCGAACGCTCACCCACAAAGAGCTTCAGTATTCAAACGCTTTCCTCGCCGCAATGTAAGATCCAAGCCACGCCAAGACGACGTCGAAGAAGAAAGAGATCGTCCATCCAAATTGATGAGTTTCCCGAAGTGACCATTAATATGGTGAACAAAGGGAAAGGACCGGCGACGGATTCAGATCCTGACTTCACTCCTGGAGGAAAGGTTGGGTTTAAGATTTCTCAAAGAATGTCTCAGTTACAATTGCGAGCTGCCCAACGCATCGACTATAGAAGGATGCATGAGGGAGAGTCATCTGATGACGAAGTTTCCGACATCAATTCGGCGATAGCTTCCGATGACACAATGTCAAGTGCTGGTCCCCATCCCAGAGAAGCTTTTACCATTACTCCCGATGTCCTGGCTCAAATGTTACAAGAAGCCTTAGCTAAGCAAAGAGAAGAGCTTAAGGTCAAATGAGAACAGAGATGGAGCTAGCCATGCAACGATGAGGGAATTGCAAACCCAAACAGCTTGCACAACAACCCGGTCCAACCACCGAATTCACCAACAAGGTGGAGTTACCCACCATAATGCTCATAATATCGAAGACAGTGATTCGGAGATTGATGAACACATTTATGTTGATCAACCTCCAAAGAAAGCTCCATTTGATGCTCAAGGTGGAAATGGTCCAATTCTTCCTATTGGAAGCGATCCAAAACAAGGGAGGATGATGGCGAAGGATGAAAGAGCTTGAAAATAAAATCAATGCTTTGATGTCCGTGACAGAAGTTAAAAGGACCGCATCCCGTGTCCGTATCCTAGGGAGTGGGATTCAATTCCTTACCTAGAAATTCAATTTGATCAACTTCACGACATTTGACGGAGAGGGTCACCTTCACAACACCGATTTACTTCAAATCACATTTGGGGTAATCTCGAAACGAGCCTCGATGGTTCGGTCATTCGTCGGTACTTTCGCATGAGCTGCCTTCGATTGGTATCAAGACTCAAGGCCGAGTATTAACTCGGGAGGACATGGAAAGTTCTTTTCAAAGAACTTCTTCGATGACGACATCAAGTCTCAATTGGAACTCTCTTAGGCAGCGAAGGTGGGGAGACAATCGACACCTTCGTTAAGCGATTTCGCAATAAAGCTATGAATTGCAGGGATCCAATTATTGAAGAGTTCATATTGAAGACTTGCCACAACAATCTTTCTATAGAATTGCTCGAAGTCATGGGGTCGCCCCACCAACTACGTGGAAAGACCTAAAAATACGAGGAGAACAAGCCTAACGCTTCCTCGAAGGAAGAAAGCCGAAGAGGCTAAAAGATGGTCGACCCTCGTATAAATTTTTCCTCTCGTAATAGAGGAAAGGCATCTCAGGATCGCTGTTGGTCAAACGTCGCAACAACGCCACGCCAAAAAGCTTCTAAATCGTAATTCCACAGACATACTCTTTCAAGGACTAAGAAGTTCCAATCATCTTTAAACACCTCCTTGATAACAACAAAATCAAGTTGCCTCCAATTACAAATCAAGAGGAGGTTAGCAAAACTTCTGACCCTAAATACCGTATGCACTACGAGGATCCTCCATCCTACAAAGGATTGCTTAGCTCTCAAGGCCATCATCCAAGCCTTGTTGAAGCGGCGCCTTAACGCCAAATAAGCCGAATCAAATTTGACTGACTGTGTATACGAGTATAAACCGCCCTCTCAGACTGGCTGTGTATATGAGTATAAACCGCCCTCTCAGACTGGCTGTGTATATGAGTATAAACCGCCCTCTCAGACTGGCTGTGTATATGAGTATAAACCGCCCTCTCAGACTGGCTGTGTATATGAGTATAAACCGCCCCTACCCTCCGATGAGTACAAGAGGTTAAGCTGCTTCTCCTTCTTACTCCAATAAGAATATGAGAATAAACTATTCTAAATGAGTGCGACCTAGATTTGCAAAGAAAGTCGGGGTGGATAATCCATGAGCGAGAGGTCCACCTCCACATTAAGCGATCAAACCTTAGGCGGTTAGGATTGTCTCAAAATTCCTATCTGGTCAAACCTTCCTACGCTTAGGTCATTCGTCAGTATTCTCATGAGTCAGCCGATTGGTATCAAGACTCAAGGCCGGAGTATTAATCACCGAGGACATGGAAAGTTCTTTTCAAAGAACTTCTTCGATGACGACATCAAGTCTCAATTGGAACTCTCTTAGACTAAAAGCGAAGGTGGGGAGACAATCGACACCTTCGTTAAGCGATTTCGCAATAAAGCTATGAATTGCGTGGATCCAATTATTGAAGAGTTCATATCAAGACTTGCCACAACAATCTTTCTATAGAATTGCCGAAGTCATGGGGTCGCCCCACCAACTACGTGGAAAGACCTAAAATACGAGGAGAACAAGCCTAACGCTTCCTCGTAAGGAAGAAAGCCGAAGAGGCTAAAAGATGGTGACCCTCGTATAAATTTTTCCTCTCGTAATAGAGGAAAGGCATCTCAGGATCGCCGTTGGTCAAACGTCGCAACAACGCCACGCCAAAAGCTTCTAAATCGTAATTCCACAGACATACTCTTCAAGGACTAAGAAGTTCCAATCATCTTTAAACACCTCCTTGATAACAACAAAATCAAGTTGCCTCCAATTACAAATCAAGAGGAGGTTAGCAAAACTTCTGACCCTAAATATCGTATGCACTACAGAGGATCCTCCATCCTACAAAGGATTGCTTAGCTCTCAAGGCCATCATCCAAGCCTTGTTGAAGCCTGCCTAACGCCGAAATAAGCCGAATCAAATTTGACTGGCTGTATACGAGTATAAACCGCCCTCTCAGACTGGCTGTGTATACGAGTATAAACCGCCCTCTCAGACTGGCTGTGTATACGAGTATAAACCGCCCTCTCAGACTGGCTGTGTATACGAGTATAAACCGCCCTTTGCACTACGTATACGAGTATAAACCGCCCTCTCAGACTGGCTGTGTATATGAGTATAAACCGCCCCTACCTCCGATGAGTACAAGAGGTTAAACCGCTTCTCCTTCTTACTCCAATAAGAATATGAGAATAAACTATTCTAAATGAGTGTTCTAGATTTGCAAAGAAAGTCGGGGTGGATAATCCATGAACGAGAGGTCCACCTCCACATTAAGCTTATCAAACCTTCCGACGCTAGGATTGTCTCAAAATTCCTATCCCGGTCAAACCTTCCTACGCTTAGGATCATTTTAAATTTTCACTCCCATCGTGGTCGGCCATCGAAGGGAAAAATCGAATCCAAGCTTCCGTGAGTTCAAGAACACAATCCACGCGAGATTCCTCGAAGTTTAAGCCTTGACTTATTCTTGAGAAGAGTAGATATCTTACCTTGCTAAGATATTTGTCAAGTTCTTGTTTCTATGGCACTAACTAAACCCCGCCGATTCGACGATCGCCGCCGGTGGTCCACGGATTACGATCCCCAAGACGTAAAGTCCCACAAAAACAGGAGATCTACACTTGTAGTGTCTTTTGTTCGAGTTTGTGAGAGAGTTATTTAATTTTCATTATAACTGAGAACCAAAAGTGTAATTTTCTCTAGTTTTACAATGGAATCAACTTTCGACCCAAACAAATCTTATATACTATAACTTGATAAGTTATATACTTGTAACTTAGGAGGTAATTATTTATTTCCCATCAATCAGGGAGACGAGTTTCGATGGGGTGAAAATCTTTGAGACCCCCTGCCCTCGAGTTCCTCTGCCTTACACCTATTTGGTGTCATGGTTCGTTCTCCACTGCCCTTCTCTAATGACCACGCCTGCAGTCAGTGACACTTCTGTTCCTCTTGTCCACCGGCTTGACACGGTGCAATGGACAGGCTATTACCAAGTGTTTTTTCACCGGGTCTTGTCGAGGGAATTCAACTACACAATCTTTCGTTATTTTCCCTATTTTAAGGGAGGCGCGTATGGGGCAGTTCATCAAGATACAAAGAGTAGTAATTCATTTACCACTCTTAATAAAGGTGTTTTTCGATGGCTTCTGAATATACGCCCGGTCTACCTTATCTTCCGGCAGGGGAGGAAGTGTTTCATTGAGCCTTATCAGCCGTTTCGCTTTTCAAGGCAATTTGGCTATGATCAACTGTACATCGGGAACCCCAATCCTCATCTCGCATTAACCGACAATATTTACGAAGGGGCGAGGGCTTGGTATTACTCAGTAGCGGGTTGCACTGGAGCCACATTCCGTCTCCCATACAAAGTACCCAACTCTTATACTTCCTTGAGTTTCTGCATGCTGTGTCAAAGATTCCCGAGTACAGGATTTATACCTCTTGCCTCAAGACAATCCGCAAGATGTATGAATCAAAGCGAAGCTCTAAGAAGTCGCCGCTATGGGATCGGGAATTTTATCTTCCGAAAGGTGAAGTCAGCCAAGGGGAGAAAGCCGAAGCTGCTGCTGCAACCAAGAAAGGGTCCACGGTCACTGAGGCTAAGGCAAATAAGGTGGCAGGAAAACGGGCTTTGATGGCGGAAGAAACACGCAGATATGAAAAACGGCACGGCGAAAACTATTGGTAGAGTCTCCGACCTCCAAAGCTGAACAAGGAACAAAGCTTATGGAGAGCGCTTTCATGTCTGCACCTGATGTTCCTATATTAGAAGAGGAAGCGCAGAATCATCTCGCGGCCTCTCCCATCAAGTTGGGCTTCGCTCAACGGGCCTCGTGATTGTACGGAGCTTCCTCTTATCACCCCATTGATGAGGAAGGCGTGATGAGTCCGGCGGGGATGCACCGCCTCCCCGTAGTGGTTCCTAGCCGCCACCGCAGAGGGTTCCACCGAGCCGGGTTGAGAAGGCTAGTGGATCTCTCCTCTTCGGTGTTAATACCTATGCCGGAGGCTTCGGGAGTTAGTCCAACAACTGGATTACTATCTAAACCGACACCACCAAAGTCCGTGGAGGTCTTCCGAGAAGGTATCCTATGGAACTTCGAGATGATGACTTTGGGGTGAGCCTCGGTCGCCCCCTAAGTAGCCGCCACCACGCCTCCATTTCACCTCAAGGTAAATGTTACCATATTAAATTTCTTCTGCACTTCTCCTTTGTATTTCTAACGGTTTTCCTTGTGTAGGATCTTCAACCAGAGAGGCAACTCTTCCACCCAATCAACCGGCGGCTATCATTTCTCCTCCTGATCAACAAGCAGCAGCTATTTCTCTGGTAGCTACTCCTCCTCCTGCGAGGTCGCCGCCCCTTGTGATTTCTCTCCACCCTGCTCATGAGACGAGAGTTCCTGGTTCACTCCCTATAGAGGCCTTCAATGTTCTCCCCTCGAGTCCCTCGACTCTGGGAGTTTTGGTGTCGTCCGTCGCATCTTCGCCAGTTTCTTCACCGCCATCACACTCAGACCGCTACTTCGTGGCAACTTCACATCTCCTATAACCTTCTTGAGTTTGATGGATGTTCCCAATTTGCTTGGGGCATTTGTCAAATAGTTAGAACAGATGATGAGGATGACAAGGAAGTCATTAGTGCCACGAGACAATTTTGAGTCCTTCAGCCGCTTTGTCAATTATTTGCGCAACATTGAATACTTAGGCGACGCCAATGCACTGCTGCTGCTCGTAAGGCATTTCACTGAAGGAGACTTGAAAGCACTTCAAGACCTAAACTGCATTGACCTTGAGGCTCGCCTTGATTCAACATTTGCCGATGTTCGAACCCAAGCCATGCACCATTATGAAATCATTCAGAAGAACTTAGGCAAAAAGGAAATACAAGTTGCATCCTCAAAAACTCAATGTGATCAATGGCAAAACGAATTGACTTCCATGATCTCTACTATGCACTCACCCGAGAATCGACAGACCATCGAAGAGACCATTGCTCAACCTGCCGAGTTGGCTCAAAGAAAAGGCCAAGTTCTCTCGGGAGGAAGCTGATGTGAAGGATATCACTCGCAAGAGTGTGGAAGCATACAATAATTATTGCAAGGAGGTCCAGGCTTTGGAGGAGATGAAAAGAGAAGCCATCACACCGACCAAACGAGGAGGGATTGAGAAGAGAGGTCATGCAATGGTGCGAGCCGCCATGAAAAGGATGTTGTCAAGTCAAATCCCTACCGCGATCCATCACGAGGGGACCATCGGCTTAATTTTGTACCCCTTTTTAACAACAATAATTTGAATAAAAGGATGCTATTTTGCTTTTTCATCGTCTCTTTTCTGTGTTTGATACAATGAAAAATAAATGAGAATGCCAGATGTACATTGTTAACTTAGCCTGACTATATACTTGCGGTTTGAAGAAGATTTTGTGGACTTATCGTTCTATTGATGAGAATCGATAAGTTTAGGTTTTGTGATTTGAATAAGGCTTCGGGCTTGTGGTGTGAACAAGGCTTTGGGCTTGTGTTGTGAACAAGGCTTTGGGCTTGTGGTGTTAACAAGATTTTGGGCTTATCATCTCATTTAGCAGGGTTGATAAGTTGATTGCGATTTAAGCAAGTTTGAGGACCTATCATCCTATTGAGGAGGATTGATAAGTTAGTTGCGATTTAAGTAAACTTGGGAACCTATCATCCTATTGAAGAGGATTGATAAATTGGTTGCGATTTAAATAAATTTGAGGACCTATCATCCTATTGAAGAAGATTGATAAGTTGATTGCCTGAAGCTTGTTATGTTGATATTAAACATAGGCTGAATTCAGGCTTTATGGGGATGATAGTTGTCAAAAGGATGACATCAAATTAACCATATTTTAGGGATTTTATCCTCTTATAAGAGTGGTGGGGGAATCTCACTTGTACCCTTTTAAGATTTTCAAGAATTTGAATGACTCCTTGTCAAAGGAGTTTTCAAGTCTAAAAATTGGTTAAGTGTTGGACTCAAAATGCGGAGGTGAGCCTCGCGTTTAAAATTTGAAATGCTTGGGTGATCCCTGCGTTTGAGAATTAGAACGCAGAGGTGAGCCTCGCGTTTAGAGTTTTAAAACGCTGGGGTGATCCTAGCGTTTGAGAATTAGAACGCGGAGGTGAGCCTCGCGTTTGAAATTTTAAAACGCTGGGGTGATCTCTGCGTTTGAGAGTTAGAACGCGGAGGTGAGCCTCGCGTTTGGAAGCTGAACCGACTTAAACGCGGCGGTTGCGTTTTAAATGAGGATTTTCTCCTCGATTTTAGTATAAATTGACCTCCCAAGGTAAAATTAAAAATTGCCAAAGGTAAAATCGCGCACTGTTCATCTCCTTCGCAATTTCGAGAGATTTTGTGTTCTCAAAACTCTTTTTTGAGTTTTTTTTCCAATCTTTGATCTTTTGAGATTCCCCAATGGTTCCTGAAAAGACCGTTCGTAAGATCAAGAGAATTGCTCAAGCAATTCCGAGCACAACGCCGGACGAGGCTTCAGACGGCCCATCTGTTTCAGCGGCGTCGTCGCCATTTCCAACCCCCTTGCATCGAGGTATGCTGGGGTTTTCGAACCTATTTCAATGGGTTCAAGTTCTTGAAGAACCCAATGTCGAACTCTGCGTTTCGTATTTGGAACGCAGAGTTGATATTAGTAATTGAGACGCGAGGTTGACCCTTATGTTCCATAGTTGAAATGCGGGGTTAACCCTTGCGTTTTATGCTTGGAACGCAGAGTTGGCCATTGCGTTTTTATAGTTGGAACACAGGGTTGACCCTTGCGTTCTGTAGTTAGAACGCAGGGCTAACCTTTACGTTCTGTACTTGGAGCGCAAAGGTGGCCTTCACGTTTCATTTTGGCCATCTTAGGCTCTCTTATGATTTATTCCCTTTCTCAGGTTTTTATCTTCTTTTGTTCGTAAGATCAAGGGAATTGCTCAAGCAATTCCGAGCACAATGCCGGACGAGGCTTCAGGCCGCCCATCTGTTTCAGCGGCGTCGCCGCCGTTTCCAACCCCCTTGCATCGAGATATGCTGGGGTTTTCGAACCTATTTCAATGGGTTCAAGTTCTTGAAGAACCCAATGTCGAACACTGCGCTTCGTATTTGGAACGCGGAGTTGATATTAGTAATTGAGACGTGAGGTTGACCCTTGCATTCCATAGTTGGAACGGGGTTAACTTCATGCTTATGCTTGGAACGCAGAGTTGATATTAGTAATTGAGACGCGAGGTTGACCCTTGCGTTTCAGAGTGGAACGCAGGTTGACCCTTGCGTTTCAGACTGGAGCCAGCGTAGCCTTCACGCTTCATTTTGGCCATCTTAGGCTCTCTTATGATTTATTCCCTTTCTGGGTTTTATCTTCTTTTGTTTACGCTTCTGCGCCGACAAGCGCTTTTCTTTAACATTACTTCGCCATTCAGTTGATGGGCTAATGTAGTTTTCGGTCTTTGTCGAGCTTCCAATGACCCGAGATGATTCTTTGAAAAGAACGATGATGATTCATCGTGTGAAACATTCAACCTTTAGCCATCATTGCCATGATAAATTCATGGCGCCGGCCGTCAGCGATCAAATCGAAGCTAGAGTTCTTCTTCGATCGGATCAAGGCGTACAATGATACGGGTTTATGCTGAAGATTTTAATATGATGGGTAAAGTTAACGAATCGCTTCTCTTTTACCCAACATGAAGCGGATGTACCCGCTTCCTCTTTCCAGCATCTCCGCAAAGAGCGCTTGACTAGAATCTAGTCGAGGAGAAAAGTGGGGTATCCGTCGACTCTAACTCACCAAACAAATTGGCCCCTATGGGCGAATTATGAGGTGAAGGGCTTAAGGCCGTGGAGTTTCACGTATAGATCTCACGAAAGACCATTGTAGACATCAAAAATTGCCAAGAACCTCAAATATGACTAAATCATGAGAAGATCAAGGACAACGCCGCCGAAATCTCAAGAAGCCCAACACTGGAAGATTGTGTCTCGCCAAGGCAGACACTTATGTGTGCCTCGCCACTAGCGAGACACCTTGATGTGTCTCACGCAGCAGACATTGCGGTGTGCCTCGCCACTAGCGAGACACCTTGATGTGTCTCGCCACTAGCGAGACACCTTGATGTGTCTCGCCACTAGCGAGACACCTTGATGTGTCTCGCCATAGCGAGGCATCTTTACTTGTGTCTCGCCAAAGGCGAGACCTGTAATACTTGAAACGAGCTCTTGAAGGGTCTAAATCAATGCCGATGGGGCCCACTTGACTTTATCAAAGCAAAGAGACGCTCAGATACTTTAATGGGCGGTTACATCGGAAAATACTCACTAGGCGCGGATTTTAGGGCATTTAATCGCGCCTAAAAAGCAAAAACCGCTACAACAGCTGAAGGACGACATCGCCGCCAACACGCAGGGGCAAACCATATCGCCGCCACGGTAAATGACACGCCGCCGCCAGCCGAGGGCAAGATGGCGCCAGGCGCTCGAGCCGCCGCTAACCGCAAATGTGGAGCACTTATGACTTGTGTTTCTTCAGAGGGCACGCTTCCTAAAGACTATAAATACCCCCTACATCCACTCAAGGGATCGCATTTGGCAATCGAGAGTAAACAAAACCGAGCTTTTGCAAGGAGAGAGAGAGAATCCAAGCTTCCAAAGTTCAAGAACACAATCTACACGGAGATTCCTCGAAGTTTAAGCTTTGACTTATTCTTGAGAAGAGTAGATATCTTACTTTGCTAAGATATTTGCTTAAGTTCTTGTTTCCTTTAAGCATCAACTAAACCCCGCCGATTCGACGATCGCCGCTTCAAGTGGTCCACTGATTACGCTGTCCCCAAGATTGCAAAGTCCCACAAAACAGAGATCTACACTTGTAGTGTCTTTTGTTCGAAGTTTGTGAGAGAGTTATTCAAATTTCTTTGTAACCTAAAATTAAGGTGTAATTTTCTTAAGTTTTGTAATGGAAACGACAAAGAAATCAACTTTCACCCAAAACATCGACATACCATACTGAGCTAACTGGCCCAGATCGCTGTGTCGCACTTGCAAATGACATCAAGTCAACCTCATGGTCGATGGATCGATTATTTCTTCGATCAAGCCAAGTTTGAAGAATATCTCTCCTCTTCCTCATCGAAGTCCTCCTCACCCCGCAAACATCGGAGGATCTCATCGCCTAAGAGGGAGGTTCGTTTCATAGATGCTAACCATTCTCGCTCGCTATGACGGGAGGCCATTTCCTCTCAACAACACCGGTGGATTTCAAAGCCGGAGCTCGCTGTTGACTCTTTCAAGAAGGAGTCATTCAACAAGATTCAACCGCCGACGAAGAGGGCTTGTCGAGACAACGCCAAAAGATGGCCCGACAACTTGCAAAGGCCATGGAATCAACAGACGGAGTTCATTACAACACTAACTCCGCTGTGGATCGAGGCGCCGCCAGTTACAACACCTCAACCTCAATCCCGACACTCCTCCCAAGGAAGAATGGGTTCTCGCCAAAAGGACCCGATTGACAAGGAAGGAGCCGCCGCCTAAAGCGCCGCACGCTGCTCATGCATCGCTATTGTTCGCAATAGGAGTCTAAATCAACCAAGGAATCGACTCAAAATCACAAAGTTTGGGTCCCGGTCGACATCACCAAGAGTTCACGGCAATGCCTTCACCGAGACAGCTGTCGCCTCGCGCTAGCGAGACAGTTTAAGCCGCCGCCAACGCCGTAGGTAGTAAATCGCTCGCCACAAGTAATGTACCTTGCCGCCGTATGTTCTTCCATGCCTTGGCAAGAATTTGGTTTCTCCGCCTTTCATTCACTTCTCCTGCTAAGATAACAACAATTAAGCCCGGAAATTTGACAACTTTTAGTTAATGCTCGGTCCACACCGAAATAAAGACAAAGTATCGCTGAAGAAACGCTTGGATTACCCAGTCTAAGAGTCCCGAGCAAGTCGAAACATCTCAGCTTCTAAAATTCCAATTGCATCTCGCTTGAGCATCCCGCAGGGTCCCCGCGAAGTCTACTAAAGGGAAGAACTTGGCGTGTGATTCATGAAGTCACGAGATGATAAAACACTTATGATCCATGCCAAGACAATTTCACGATGAAGTTAAAACATCAAAGGTGCTTCCCAAGTCGAATGATCGACGCCAAAAGAAGACGGTCCTCCGCTAGGGCAACGCTACACTTGGGGTGAAAGTACAACCGGTGACAAGCCACATCAACCGCGGTCATCGTCGGTAGTAATAATACCTAAAGAGAACGATTGATGAAATAAATTGTTCTTGCTCGTGTGCACAACTAATCAAGACGCTTGTTGTCGATGTGCCTGTTCAGTCAAACGCCAACCACAAAGAGCTTCAATATTCGGCTTTCGCCAAGAACGAAGATTTGAAGACGAGTCAAGGCGACTCAAGAAAGAGAAGATCTACCATTCAACAGATGAACTTCCCGGGTTACTATTAACATGGTAAACAAAGGAAAGGACCGCGACGGATTCGATCCCGACTTCACCCGAGGAAGAGTTAGTTCTCGATTTCCCGAGATTGTCCGATTGCAATTGCGAGCTACGACGCATTGACTATAGAAGAATGCATGAAGGAGAATCATCCAAGATGAAATTTCGGGCCAATAGCTTCGCATAACATCGCTTCAAGTATGAGTCGCCACCATAGGGAGGCTTTTACCATTACTCCCATGTCCCGCTCAAATGTTACAAGAAGCCTTAGCCAAGCAAAGAGAAGAGCTTAAGGTCAAATGAGAACAGAGATGGAGCTAGCCATGCAATGATGAGGGAGTTGCAAACCCATACGGTTGCAGTAATGTACTAATCCACCAACAAGGAGGAGTTACCCACCATAATGTTGAAGACAAGTGATTCGAGATAGATGAACACATTTATGCCGATAAACCTCCTAAGAAAAGCGCTACCCAAAGCGTAAATGTCTCGATCTCTTACCGGGAATCATCCAAAACAAGCCGAGGATGAAAATGAAAAGATGAAGGAGCTTGAAGGCAAAATTAATGCTTTAATGATCGCCACGAGGTTAAGAAGACCTAATCCCGGTCCATATCCGAGAGAGTGGGATTCAATCCCTTACCCACCAAATTCAGCTTTGATTAATTTCACACCTTTGACGGGAGGGGTTCAGCCACACAAGACTTGATCTATTTCAAATCTCACTTGGGGTGATCTCGAAATGAGCCTTTGATGATGGGTATTCGGTCAGGCCCTTCGGGAGTCAGCCTTCGATTGGTATCAAGACTCAAAGCCGGAGCATTAACCGCTGGAATGACATGGAAAGCTCTTTTCTCAAGAACTTTGATGATGACACGAAGTTTCCATTGGAACTCTCCTAGACGAGAAGCGTAAAGATGGGGAGACAATTGACACCTTCGCTAAGCCGCCCAATAAAGCTATGAATTGCGAGATCCACCATCGAAGAGTTCATTTTGAAGACTTGCCACAACAATCTTTCTATAGAATTGTTGGAAGTCATGGGGTTGCACCACCAACCACTTGGAAAGAATTGAAACTCAATGGTGAAGAAGCGTAACGTTCATCGAAGGAAGAAGAACGAGAGGTGAACCCACAACGTTCCCTCCAAGCCAATTTTGTGCCCGTGGCAAAGGAAAGGAGCTAATGCCGCTGAAGCAAATCGCATTCCAACAAAGAACAACAAGCGCCACAACAAAGAAGAACCGCAATTGAGGTTTCAACAAAACCTCAAGAATTGCGTAAGGCCCTGATACTAGATTCCAAAAGAGCTATACTTTCAAAGAGAAAGAAGTGCCGCTTATCTTCAAATACCTCTTGATAACAACAAGATCAAATTGCCTCCAATCACAAATCAAGAGGAGGCTAATAAGATCTCGATCCCAAGTATTGTGCGCATCACGTATGGGTCCATCATCCCACCAAGAGTTGTTTTGTTCTTAAAGACAAAATTCAAGCTCTAATCGCGGAATCATAACGCTAAGAAGGAGAAGAAAGTTGGTTCAAATATGGTGGCCATCAATTTTGGATCTCTACCACCCATGCCATACTTACGTAAGATTGTCCCCGAGGTTAAAGTCAAAGCGGTCAATGATGATCCGCATGGGCAATGTCGTAAAGGATTGGTATCATACACGCTCCTAACGGCGGCATCAGGATTCATCCGCATCTTCTTCAAGATGAGCAATGGACGGTTCTTCTTCAACACGGAAGTCCAAGCGTAAAGGCAAGCTCGTGCTCATATTTGGCAATTAGGAAGAGGGTGATGAAAAGCTCCAACTCTTTCATTATCCGAAAATGAACATGAAGTTCTCGTGACGTAAGGTAACCCAGCCTTATGCTACCGTATGGGCATAAATTCAGTTATCAATACCCCGAATTCGACTAATGCCAAAACTCTAACGAACTGGGGTGGCAATGACTCCACCTACAATAACTGAAAAGCAGCAGAAGTAGCTAAGGAGGATACAACCAAGCGTAAAGATAAACAACCTCAAGAGGTGCAAGTCCCGAGGCAGTCCCGATTTAATCATCCAATTAGGAGGGACAAACCGGGAAGTTCAGGCTCATCATATCGTTTCGACGTTATGACCCAGTTGGCCAACATTCCAGCAAGGATAACTCTTTACGAGTTACTACGTCTTTCTAAAGAGACTAGGGAAGCCTTACAAGAAGCTTTAGCTGATTCAGAAGCTTTTATCACTCAAGTCAAGCAGGTTCCGGAGAAGACCGAACACTGCAACTTGGCAGCAACACAATTCCCTTGCATAACCTTTACCCGAGAGGATATGCAGGTGAAAAATTCGAAGCATGACAGGCCATTATATTTCACTGGGTACATTGGCTCGATTGCTGTCAACAGGATTCAAGTTGATCCCGATCTAGCCAAGATTATGCCACCGCTGATGTATCATCTTGGAATTCGCTAGCAAGTTGGCTTCTACAGCACGGTGATTTATGGATTTAATACCGGTCCGCACCTTTGGGTAAAATTCGATAAAGTGCCGCCTTGGAGATCTCAAATCGAGGTTACATGTTATGTAATCGATGCAGACTTCATATAACCTACTATCGGGTCACTTTGGATCCATGGAAGCCTTATAGTCCCATCCACATTACATCGCTTGAAGTATGTCGACACCGATAATGTGGTCAAGACGGTGGTCGCGATAAGCAACCATTCAAGGGTTAGAAAATTATTTTATCGACTCTCTTTGTATGGTGTCAATCCGACATCAACCATCGCCTGTGGTACCGACAATGTAATGAAGCCGATACCGAGGCCGGGCTCGACACGATGGAAGCTTTGTATTTAATAACATCGAACCTCTTGTAATCGATCTTGACGGATCGGAATCGCCGAGAAAGTTGTAACCGCGCCTTGCCGATGAACATATAATAAATGACGATTTAGAGTATGTACGAGTGTTGATGCCGTAATGCAGAATTGTACAGGATCATGATGTACATGTACCACTCTCATCGCTGAACTGTGAAGAAATGCCTTCAAAGTTCGATGGGATCAACATTCCTCCTTCCTTTGAAAGATGCAAAGCAAACAATCTTTGGAAAAGGAAGAAAATCTCCACCACAAGATTATTGTGAGGAATCAAGATAGCAACGACGATCCGCGGCAAACATTTTTCCAAATATAGCTCACAAGCGCATTCATTACATGAAGAAATGGGGATATAACTGCATTAACGACTGGGCCCGGCTTCGACGCTGTGTCGGATTCGCCACCTCTCATGTTCCAAGGGAAAGCCCGATCGTTATTATGAATATAAAAGGGTCCGCTATGTTTCTTCATCCTCCGACGAATGCCGCTGGCAAATTGATGATCATGACAAATACGATTCTTCACCGATTCGATTCTAGTCTTGGCGAAGTGTTCAAGGGGCTAATGTCCAATATGACCACAATAAGTCCCGCATACCAAGAAGATGATTATTTACCGTAATGGAAGACCCTTCGACTTTCCATCCGAATGTTCGCCGGCGATAGGTTTGAACAAAGAGGCGCTTCTGAAGATGCAGTTGTTCAAGTTAATATGGGTGATGAAGATAACCCGAAACCTATATTCGTGAGTGGTAGTCTTCCTCCAGAAGAAAAAGAGAAATTGATTTCTCTTGTTCGGGAATATATTGATGTATTCGCCTGGAATTATGAAGACATGCCCGGCTTGATCCGTAGCAGCGGCACCAACTTAATATCGCCGTAATCTAAACCTGTGAAACAACAACAGCGAAGATTTCGTCCACAAATCATGGAAGCAATCGTAGCTGAGGTTAAAAAGCTCATAAAATCGGGTTTTATCAGGGAAGAACAACATCCAGATTGGGTGGCAAATATTGTTCCTGTTCTAAAAAAGAATGGGACAATTAGAATTTGCATCGATTTCAGAGATCTAAACTTGGCATGCCCTAAAGATGACTTTCCACTCCCCATCACGCATGTCATCATAGATAATACGTGGGTTTGAAAGAATGTCATTTATGGACGGATTCTCTCGATATAATCAAATCAAGATGCATCCCGACGATGAGAAACATACTTCATTTGGGCCTCTTGGCATCTTTTGTTATACCGCTATGCCCTTTGGTCCAAGAACGCAGGAGCTACTTATCAACCGCAATGACAAATATTTTGAGGATCATCTAAGAAAGACCGCCGAATGCTATGTTGACGATTTAGTAGTGAAAAGCCGATAAGGGCCATCATATTAAAGATCTCGTGATGGTATTTGAACTTATGCGGGTCATCAATTGAAGATGAATCCAACTAAATCTTTCTTGGGAATGGCGGTAAGTTCCTTGGTTTCATTGCCACGCCAAAGGGAATTCATATTGATCCGCATAAGGTGAAGGCGACACGAATTACAACCCCAAGAATCTCAAAGAACTCGAGGGTTGCAAGGGAGATTGGCTTACATAAGACGGTTTATTTCAACCTTGCAAGTGTCACCGCTCTCCAAGCTAGCCAAGAAGGGTGTTTCATTCGTTTGGGATGATGCTTGTCGAAGGCTTTTGAAGATATTAAAATATATCTATCAAATCCTCCCGTTTCGCCGCGACCAAATCGAAGGCCGCTTTGATTTACGCCGAGCGACCAACCATTCATTAAGTGCTTTATTAGCACAAGATGATGATAACGGTCACGCAACAAGCGTATACTATTTGAGTCGGACAATGGTGGGCGAACTCCGATATCCCGATATCGAAAGAATGCCTAGCTTTGGTATTTGCACCCGTAAAATGCGCCATTACCGGTCCTGGACAGACGATACATGTCATCTCGTGATGTTAACCCAATTCGGTATTCATGACACAACCAAATTTCTTTGAATTGGCGATTAGCGAGATGGGCATTACTCCTTTCGCAATACGACATCCACTTCAAACAAAGGTCGGTGAAGGGACAAGCGATTTGTGATCTTCTAGCCGCCACACTGGCCACGATAAAGCTATACTTTATGAAGATTTACGTGAAACCTACGAGGTTAATCACACTTCTCATGAATATGTGTGGCAATTATACTGACGGAGCCCCCAAGAACCAATGTGGCGAAGTGCTCCCGATGTTCTAAGATTTCACGGAGTCGGAGTTGTCTTAGTTTCCTGAGAAACATGTGATGCCTCGGGCTTATTAGTTGGTGAACCGTGCTCTAATAATGTGGCTGAATACAATGCGTTACTTATTGGGCTCAGTTTTGCTAAAGAGCTGGGGGTCGAATATCTCGAAGTGTTCGGAGATTCTCAACTCATAGTTAAGCAAATTCGTGGAGACTATGAAGTTAGAAATCCGGATTTGATTCCATATCATGAAGCGGCAATAGAGATGGCAGAATCATTCAAAAGTTTCTTCATCGAATATATACCACGGCTTCAGAACGCTTATGCCGATGCGTTAGCAACACTGGCTGTTTCATTGGCGCAACCCCCTCAAACAGAAAGCCACACCGGAGGACACACCAACTTTTCATACCAGAATATATTTTGGGTGTCAAAGAAGCACATGCTACTTCAACGGGACCCGAGCTTCGAGATTGGCGCTTTCCGATTATAGATTATGTCTTACATGGTATTTTACCAGAAGATGTAAAAGAAAGGGAATCTATCCGAAGAAGAGCGCCGAGATTCTACTACAACGCAAAGATTCAACGCTTTATCGCCGCATATGATGGATTGTTACTCCGATGTCTTTCACCAAGGAAGCGTAAGAGGCACTTAAAGAAGCACATGACGGCACTTGGCGGCGATCAACCCGGTCCTAAACCGAGATAGACTAAGAAGGTTAGGCTATTATTGGCCGACCATGATTAGAGATGCATCAATACGCCAGACGATGTCACGCTGTCAAATACATGCAAATTACATGCATCACCGTAAGATCTACACCGTCGGCTACTTCTTGGCGTTTGAAACATGGGGAATGGATGTGGTAGGACCCATATTCCCCGTCGAAAGGTGATCGCTTTATTTTGGCAATTACCGACTACTTAAATGGGTCAAGCAATTCCGCCAAAGAAGTCAAGACGAAGCACCGCCATCAAATTCATTAAACACCATATTATCTATCGATATGGTGTTCGAGATGAATTGTGCATGACAATGGTCCTCGCTCATCGCGAACGCTTTGTTAGATTCTCGCAAGTTCGTAATACAAGACGCCTCGCCCACGCCTTATAATCTCACCGCAAATGGTTTAGTCAAGCCTTCAATAAGACTATCATTAAGATCTTAGCAAAGCTAGTCAAACCAATAAACGCCATTGGGATGATAAACTTGGTGAAGCTCTTTGGGCATACCGCACTACGTCAACACCAACAGATTCACACCATATTCCTTGGTATACGGATGTGAAGCCGCTTTGCCTCTCGAGATACAAATTCCGTCACTTCGTGTAGCCCTTGCGATAGGGATGACAAGTGACGAACAACATCAAAAGCGTCTTGAAGAGCTTGAGGTGTTAGATGAGAAACGCTGGGAGCTCCAAGAACAAATTGAGCTATACCAAGCCAGAATTTCCAAAGCCTTTAACAAGAAAGTCCGGCATCGGAGTTTCAAGGAAGGAGATTTGGTACTCGCTGTCCGGCGACCAATGATTCTTAATTCCAAGAAGAAAGGCAAATTCCAGCCTAAATGGGAAGGACCGTTTATAATTGATACGGTCTATTCAAATGGAGCATATCGCTTGATCACTCAAGATGGTGACAAGTTAATGATGCCAATTAACGGAAAGTTCCTGAAGATATATTATCCCTAATATATTCGTGATAACTGCTGCAGATTGAATGATTAGACTTGTGAACAGTCACATTCACTAAGTTCCCATTCAGCTGAAAATCTTAAACGATTGAAGCCACCGATAATATTAACACCTATTATTAATTTCTTTCATGAATCGTGGTTCGCTACCCAAGAGAAAACACAACGGGTTCGCTACCAAGAGAAAACACAACGGGTTCGCTACCAAGAGAAGACACAACAGGTTCGCTACCAAGAGAAAACACAACAGGTTCGCTACCAAGAGAAGACACAACAGGTTCGCTACCAAGAGAAAACACACAACGGGTTCGCTACCAAGAGAAAACACAACGGGTTCGCTACCCAAGAGAAGACACAACAGGTTCGCTACCCAAGAGAAGACACAACAGGTTCGCTACCAAGAGAAGACACAACAGGTTCGCTACCCAAGAGAAGACACAACAGGTTCGCTACCCAAGAGAAGACACAATTCCAAAAGGTTATGTATTCATTACATAGCTGGTTATATTAAATCTACGCCTATTTATGCGTAGTGGGTGTTATTCCCGCCCTAAATCAGAATAAGTCGCCTAACACACGCCGTAATCGGGCCTCGCGGATAATTGATTAAGCCTACGTATTCAATATCGTAGCATAAAGTCTAAGAGAATTCACTCTTTTAGCGTAACGTTATGTGTAGAACGGACTTAAATAATCTACATGCTAGCCCAATTCAAACGGTAATTGGTAAAGGCATATCAAACTGCTGATGGTCGAGGGTTTGCCAAAAATCCTATTAAGGTTATATCCATTCGTTCAAAGCAGAATAAAGAACGTAATAAAAGTTGACAAAAGTAAATTTTATTTCATAAATGATGGGGTTTAAAATACATTGTCGACTAAACAAAGATCAAAAGTGTCCTATGGGGAGAATTGACGGCGAACGGATTCGTTTCCAAACCAAAGCTCACCGGTATTCTTGTTCCAATTCCTTCTCGAAGGACTCTAGAAGCATCATTAATAGTTAGAAGTTGAATAATCTTCGATCCGGGCCAGACCTTTCATCGATGCTTTCAATTGTTCTCGCCAGCTTTGAGCGAAGTCTTCTCGAACTAGCAAGATCAATTTTCAGAGAGCACGCGCTTCTTCGACATCTTCGAGCTTTCTTCAGCGAAGCGATCTCAAGGTCGTATGGCTCGACAGAGCGACCAAGTCAAGATTGGCCTCATCCCGTATTCAAGCTTGCCCTTAGGCAGCGGATTGGGCTTGCACTTGCCGTAGTTCTTCTTCAACAGCTTCGCTGGCTTTCTAGCTTGTGTAATAGACTCAACTCGAGAAGAGATATAAGAAGAAGTACCCCGACCAAGTCTCAAGTTTACTCGCCTCGCTCTAGCCGGATCGATCTTCGCAATGGAGTCAGCCAAGTCAGGAAAACCCTCCTCCCTTATGATATTTACATGCCGATCGAGGAGCCGCTTCGCTGAGCTGAAGGAAGAACCTTTATTCACGACCTTTTCAATCAATTTATTGAAAAGGAATGTGAAACCCTCAAGCTCTGCACTGATGACCATCTTCTCTGGATCCTCATCCGCCATTAAAGCTTTAATTGTGTCATACAGTATGGAAGGAGCCGCTGTGAAAGAGAAAGTGTAAGCTTCTGAGGATTCCAAACTCAAATTAAAAAAATCAAGATTGGAAGATATACCGATGCGGCTAGAGGATCCTCCAGCAGGTGTTGTTTCCACACTCATCAATCCAGCTTGGGGAATCACCGGAATTGATTCAATTTCAAGTTGGATAGCCGGTGGTCCAGGGTGCATAATAGGGCCTTCAATTAGAGTTGTTTGCTCTATAGTTGGTTGTTCAGTCTCGTGAACCACCGAAACTGATTCAGATTCGGCTTGAGTAGTTGGTGGTCCAGGTTGAACGAGCAAACTCTCAGCAACAGTTGATACAATAATGGACTCGGTTTGGGAGATATTCAGTTGAGTCTCGAAGCCGGGAATCGGAGCCTATTCCGACAACATCTCTTCAATCAAAATGTGATCAGACTCAGAAACGGAGATCATCTGACTTAAGCCGTGTTCAGACGATTCCTCAAAACCCTCTTCATATGTAGGCTCAGTTTGCATTGGTTCTTCACCTATGGCGACAGCGACGCAACCGAGTGTTGGTAAATGGATAATAATGTATACTAAAAAAAATAGTATATGTGCATACCAGGGATCAATTTGTGTTCACTTGAAATTCCTGCTTCACCTAAGACGGCCTCTCCTTCAGCTTGTTCTTCCACCACTGAAAACGCAATATGTTAGCTTTCCAATATGGAGAAAAGAAGATATAGCGGAAATTAGACTTCATACCAGGAGTTGGCTCAGTCGGTTAACGCTATGCCATTTCTTGAATTTTTCTAAAAGAATATGAAGCGTTAGCGATAAGTGGAGGAACCAACTCAGATTCTTTCATGATTTTGAGTCGCCATCTAGGTGAAATGGTCGCACTGCAGCCGCACCTTCAAAACCGGAGGGACGCCAATGTCCACGGTAGTGGTATCGGGGCGTCTTGATCCATAGTTTCAGCGCTGGTATCTCCGTGCCGATTCTCATAAGTGAACACTCTTGGAGGAGAAGGTTCACCGAACCTCGCTTCTTCGATAAGAAAAATGGAATAATTAATAATCATAGATGAAATGGTAAAGTCCGAGATGATGAATACGAAGTCATACCTTCTCTTCCAAGCGAAAATCGTCTATCGCCAGAGTTGGTGAGTTTGGGGATCTCGCACGACGAGACTCGCGGTAACGCACCTTCTTCAGACGCATTATTGCCCGGCGATGGAAGCGTATATGAACGGCCGGTGATGGACGAGCCCTCTTCGAGTATAAGCTCTGCCGCTTCTTCTTCTTCTTCTTCTTCTTCTTCTTCTTCTTCTTCTTCTTCTTCTTCTTCTTCTTCTTCTTCTTCTTCTTCTTCTTCTTCTTCTTCTTCTTCTTCTTCTTCTTCTTCTTCTTCTTCTTCTTCTTCTTCTTCTTCTTCTTCTTCTTCTTCTTCTTCTTCTTCTTCTTCTTCTTCTTCTTCTTCTTCTTCTTCTTCTTCTTCTTCTTCTTCTTCTTCTTCTTCTTCTTCTTCTTCTTCTTCTTCTTCTTCTTCTTCTTCTTCTTCTTCTTCTTCTTCTTCTTCTTCTTCTTCTTCTTCTTCTTCTTCTTCTTCTTCTTCTTCTTCTTCTTCTTCTTCTTCTTCTTCTTCTTCTTCTTCTTCTTCTTCTTCTTCTTCTTCTTCTTCTTCTTCTTCTTCTTCTTCTTCTTCTTCTTCTTCTTCTTCTTCTTCTTCTTCTTCTTCTTCTTCTTCTTCTTCTTCTTCTTCTTCTTCTTCTTCTTCTTCTTCTTCTTCTTCTTCTTCTTCTTCTTCTTCTTCTTCTTCTTCTTCTTCTTCTTCTTCTTCTTCTTCTTCTTCTTCTTCTTCTTCTTCTTCTTCTTCTTCTTCTTCTTCTTCTTCTTCTTCTTCTTCTTCTTCTTCTTCTTCTTCTTCTTCTTCTTCTTCTTCTTCTTCTTCTTCTTCTTCTTCTTCTTCTTCTTCTTCTTCTTCTTCTTCTTCTTCTTCTTCTTCTTCTTCTTCTTCTTCTTCTTCTTCTTCTTCTTCTTCTTCTTCTTCTTCTTCTTCTTCTTCTTCTTCTTCTTCTTCTTCTTCTTCTTCTTCTTCTTCTTCTTCTTCTTCTTCTTCTTCTTCTTCTTCTTCTTCTTCTTCTTCTTCTTCTTCTTCTTCTTCTTCTTCTTCTTCTTCTTCTTCTTCTTCTTCTTCTTCTTCTTCTTCTTCTTCTTCTTCTTCTTCTTCTTCTTCTTCTTCTTCTTCTTCTTCTTCTTCTTCTTCTTCTTCTTCTTCTTCTTCTTCTTCTTCTTCTTCTTCTTCTTCTTCTTCTTCTTCTTCTTCTTCTTCTTCTTCTTCTTCTTCTTCTTCTTCTTCTTCTTCTTCTTCTTCTTCTTCTTCTTCTTCTTCTTCTTCTTCTTCTTCTTCTTCTTCTTCTTCTTCTTCTTCTTCTTCTTCTTCTTCTTCTTCTTCTTCTTCTTCTTCTTCTTCTTCTTCTTCTTCTTCTTCTTCTTCTTCTTCTTCTTCTTCTTCTTCTTCTTCTTCTTCTTCTTCTTCTTCTTCTTCTTCTTCTTCTTCTTCTTCTTCTTCTTCTTCTTCTTCTTCTTCTTCTTCTTCTTCTTCTTCTTCTTCTTCTTCTTCTTCTTCTTCTTCTTCTTCTTCTTCTTCTTCTTCTTCTTCTTCTTCTTCTTCTTCTTCTTCTTCTTCTTCTTCTTCTTCTTCTTCTTCTTCTTCTTCTTCTTCTTCTTCTTCTTCTTCTTCTTCTTCTTCTTCTTCTTCTTCTTCTTCTTCTTCTTCTTCTTCTTCTTCTTCTTCTTCTTCTTCTTCTTCTTCTTCTTCTTCTTCTTCTTCTTCTTCTTCTTCTTCTTCTTCTTCTTCTTCTTCTTCTTCTTCTTCTTCTTCTTCTTCTTCTTCTTCTTCTTCTTCTTCTTCTTCTTCTTCTTCTTCTTCTTCTTCTTCTTCTTCTTCTTCTTCTTCTTCTTCTTCTTCTTCTTCTTCTTCTTCTTCTTCTTCTCCGGGTCGTAGCCAAACCGACGAAAAGCGCATGGGAAATAAGGCTCGATATCGCAGAATTCTTCACCCTAAGATCGTGTAACCAATGCTAATGTTCATTAGCCATCGGAAGCAACCAAGATCCGTAATAGTTCGGCTTCCGCTAGGCCCAAAGAAGATCTATAAGCACTTCATCATATCGGCTGAAAAATTCGGAAACATTTGAAGAATTCCCAACTCTTGGCAATTCAATACGGCGACGCACCATCGCCTCGCTTCCACTTACATTCTTCCAAGATCTCAGAATAAGGCGCTCATAATCTACTATGTCGGGCCGCCATCGATCTCGACGATGGAGCACGAGCCGTGCCATCAAATAAGTATACGGTAGTTCTACTTTGATACCGGGATGTCGCTAGAAGACCCTTTACCCTTATGTAGAAAACCGAGACTATCCGTCGGAGTCCACCATGAATATCCGCCACCATCGCCGAAGAAGAGAAAGGCGACGACCGTGACCGTACCGACGGGAAGAGCACTTCTAAAGGCGGGGCATCCAAGATTGGTACGGACTACACATTTCTTCAACGGATAGCCAAGTAGCCCGCCAAGAGAGTTTGTGGCTTGATCTCGCTTTTGTAGCCGCCACAAGAAAGTCTCAAATTTCGCCCCTTTAGGAATTTTGCCCTTAGCATATGGGGTAGTGAAGGATTGGGCATTTATCTTTGCAATCGCCTTGTTGATGGCGTATGAGTGGAGGTTTTCGCTCGCTACATCCTCGCCACCCTCTAAGTTCTCGAATAGATATCGGCGAATCGCTTATGGCTAATCTGCGGAAGCCTCCTAGCCTTCACATCCACCGCCGCTATTGCAGCCTTGATAGTGGCAAGTAAGCTCCTACGTAATTTCATAAACAGTGATCTCTTCTCTTTCATTTCCCTCAATGCGTCGATTGGCGGAAAATACTCTTGATATGGTGCTTCACCCATTGGAAGACCGACACCTTCATCATCTCATGAAGTGGTAGACCCAATTCCCCATTCTTCGCCGAAGGTGTTGGTATCGGGTTGTAGATTTCAAAGAATGCAGGAAATGATACGAAGCCGGAGGAATTCCATACATGCTAGCACGGATGGGAACATATAATCCAATCTCTTTGAGTTCCCGACTCCATCGGTCGAGAACGTAAGCTGTCATCCGTGTCCACCATCGGTCGGCAGTAGAATGTACCCAACCGAAGCACCGGTGAGATTTCTTAGGAGGCAACTCCCTTCCTATTTTGGCCAAGCGATTCTTCAATGTGTCAGCTTTGACCATCAGTTCATTATGAGGTGGGCCGTCCTGACCCACAAGGCCCGGGTAAAGCACCCGAACGTAATTTTTATCACTAGAACCTGGAACGGCACCTTTACCAATATATCCGCAGTGTACGCGTTCCATATCTTCAGTCAACCTCCAAGACATATTCCTCTTAACTGATAAATTGCGCAGCCGCAAGAGTGAATGATGGCGGGCAAATGGAGGTAAATAAAGATGAGAGCCATCACCTTCATACGCCCATGGTTCACCAACAGATAAGGCTTCGATCCGCAATGTAATCCCCAATAAATAGCCGGACTTCCTCATTATCTCGTGGATCCCAGATTTTTATCAATAGCGCCGGTGATCATTCTTCAGAAATCACGACGATCACCATGTTCTAACGCCTAATAATTCGAGGCGATTTGGACCGAGCCGAGGAGCATCACCACTAGTGGCATCTCTTGAGAAGAGGAAAACACGTAGCCGCGGCAATCCACTTGGCTCATGAGCACCAAATGCCGTAGGGGGAAATTCAACTGCAAAGCACACATACACTTATAAGTGCTGGGTCAAAATTAACATCAAAAATGGCTAAGTGTTGGGACACTGACTCGCCGCCAAAGAAACAGCTCAAGCCGCCGCCGCCAGCGAAACAATCACAACCGCCTCGCCAACAACAGATAGTCTCGAATCGACTCGCCGTAAGCGCAGACAGCCCCAACCGCCTCGCCAGCGAGATAATCACCGCAAACACGGTGACAATCGGCTTTGTTCGTTGATTTGACAGATGTTCGCTATGCAAAACACTTGTTTTAGCCCAGATCCACACAAAGGAGGACCTCAACTCTTCTCAAATGCCTCGCAAAGGAGAACAAATGAGGATTTTATACAAAAATGCAAACTTTAGAAACCCAAAATAAGTGCATATATCGAGAAGAACTCACCCCCAAAAGACGAGGCAGTCGGTTCTTCGACATCAGAGGTTTGGGGAACGGATTTGGCCTTGGGGACACGAGATCTTTTGGGAGACATGATAAAAATCGATTTTTGGCTTGAACAAGAGAAAAGCTAGGGTTTTGATGAAAATCCGAAAGCAAGAAGCTCCAAGAGGCCTAGGGTTTGATGAAGAGACTTCGGATCTGACAGAAGATCAGGAGAAGGCTCGGTTTGATGGAGGAAAATCGATCTAAATCGATGGGATCCTAAGAAATCCGAAGAAACCCTAGATCTAAAGAGGGGTTTTCGAGCAAACTTGGAAGCTTGAGAGATTAAAAGGGCTTGCTAAGGTTGATGGAAGAGCTCGGGAAGAAATTAGAACAAATTTGAAGTTTAGAAGGCGGGGGGTCGAATGGGGTTAAAACCCTAGTGTCGGGTTTTTATACGTACCGCTTTATTCGAAGCGAGGCAGTCCAACCGCCTCGGCCAAGCTTAACCCACCGCCAAGCGTAGGCAGTCCAACCGCCTAAGCTTAGGTGTCCACCGCCGCCAAGCTGCAGACAACATTAACCACCATCTTTGAGCGAGACACTTCAGATTGCCTCGCTCGCTTTCTTCAAGTGGGACAATTCCAGATATTGATAATTATTCTCCGCATGGGATTCAAGGCAGTATATTCAAGACAAATTGATTCCATATTACATACAGAAGCTTTCCTGGAAATCTGATATTCAGAAAACCAGATGACGCTTTTTCTCTGAATGACTCTCAAGGCATTCAATCACAACCCAAATGATGACTTTCAAGATGAAGATGATTAGTCCAAAATCGACTTCGACATTTCAACCAATTCAAATACAAATGCAACAGTTATTGAACTCAGAACATGGTCAGCGACGTCGCGCACCCAGGGTTTGAGAAACTGAAGTAAAACATGGGCCTCTTCTACAAAGTTCAACGTTGAACGTAAGATCTTATCCAGTATTCCGCACTCGATAAAATACGAGGAGTCCAAAACTTTGGAGGGGTATCTGTAGGCATCAAAATTGTCAAGAACCTCAAATATGACTAAATCATGAGAAGATCGAAGGACAACGCCGCCGAAATCTCAAGAAGCCCAACATTGGAAGATTGTGTCTCGCCACTAGCGAGACACTTATGTGTGCCTCGCCACTAGCGAGACACCTTGATGTGTCTCGCCACGAAGCGAGACACCTTGATGTGTCTCGCCACTAGCGAGACACCTTGATGTGTCTCGCCACGAAGCGAGACACCTTGATGTGTCTCGCCACGAAGCGAGACACCTTGATGTGTCTCGCCACGAAGCGAGACACCTTGATGTGTCTCGCCACTAGCGAGACACCTTGATGTGTCTCGCCATAGCGAGGCATCTTACTTGTGTCTCGCCAAAGGCGACCCGTAATACTTGAAACGATCTCTTGAAGGGTCTAAATCAATGCCGATGGGGCCCACTTGACTTTATCAAAGCAAAGAGACGCTCAGATACTTTAATGGGCGGTTACATCGCCGAAAATACCACTAGGCGGATTTTAGGGCATTTAATCGCGCCTAAAAAGCAACAAACCGCATAACACCGAGGGATCTACATCGCCTCGCCAATAACGAGGTGCCTTTATATCGCCGCCACCGTAGGCAAAGCCGACACCGCCGCCAAATGAAGCGAAAGATGGCGCGAGGCGCCGAAGCCGCCGCTTAACCGCAAATGTGGAGCACTTATGACTTGTGTTTCTTCAGAGGGCACGCTTCCCAAAGACTATAAATACCCCCTACATCCACTTCAAGGGATCGGCATTTGGCAATCGAGAGTAAACAAAACCGAGCTTTTGCAAGGAGAGAGAGAGAATCCAAGCTTCCAAAGTTCAAGAACACAATCTACACTGAGATTCCTCGAAGTTTAAGCTTTGACTTATTCTTGAGAAGAGTAGATATCTTACTTTGCTAAGATATTTGTCGGGTTCTTGTTTTCTTTGCGAAGCATCAACTAAACCCGTCGATCCGACGATCGTTGCTCGGTGATCCACGGATTACGCTGGCCCCAAGACGTGCAAAGTCCCACGAAAACAGGAGATCTACACTTGTAGTGTCTTTTGTTCGAGTTTGTGAGAGAGTTATTCAAATTTCTTTGTAACTGAAAATTAAGGTGTAATTTTCTTAAGTTTTGTAATGGAAACGACAAAGAAATCAACTTTCGACCCAAACAACCATTCCGGCCAATATTTTTATTCGTCGATTTATCGCCGCTCAAGGCGAATTCCCCGCTCAAGAGTTTAGGGCCCCTGGGTGGGTATACTCCCCTAATGGGGGATGGTGGGTTCGTATGATAGATTTTGTTATTGACGAACTGCGAACGCCACTCATTTTGTCCGAGCTCGAGATTTCGGTGATGGCCGCACGTAGTGGCATCATTCAGAATTTCTACAATTTCTTTGCCATCTTAGAGAATTATAATTCTGATACTTGCACCTTCTTCACGCCCATTGGGGAGCTGGGTTTTGCTCTCCATGAAATGTACGCAGTATCAGGTCTACCGTTTGGTAAGCTGCCATATGAAGAATTTGTCCCCGGAACTGACGAGCTTTCTATCTTGCGGATGATATATCCAAAAATTCATGCCACCTTTTGGGAAGTGATGTGTCACTTCTATATATGTGTCCAGCTGACCGGGTTACGATCAGGCGGCATCAAACAAGCGTCTTGGGCGGAGTATTTATTTCAGAATTTGCACAACAAGGACGCAGCAGTGACTCGCCTTCCAGCGAGCTCCCCCAAAGTCATCTCGGCCCTCATTAATGCTTCCAGTGCCTATTATAGCAATGAAATTCGAAAGGATATCTTTCCCTCTGCCACGAGGTTTGAGAGTTTCCACTATCAGGTGGAAACTCCTATTTCGACACGCGACCGCTATCGGATTTTTGATGATCCGTTGAAGCGCTATGCGGGTTCCCTCTAAGCCCATTGAGTCCATTCTGGTCGAGGTGGTATACCTCGCAGTGATTTTAGCCCACGGGAAGCCGATAAGTCTCCTTTCGGCTATGGTGAGTTGCCTGCAGTATGGCTTACGGGAATTGACTTCGGAGTTCCTGGATGTAAGGGAGATTGGGCCGCAGGGAGATAGGAGATTGAAAACTCCCCAGCCGCGCGTGCCAGTGCCATACACTTATTTGACAGCCTGGTTTGTTATGCACTGCCCCTCATTAATGACGGGGGTTAGTGACGCCAAAAATATTTTTGTCCCATTTGTACGACGGCTTGGGTCAGCCAAATGGGCACATTCGTACATAGTTCTGGCTCGATAAATTTTGTTGAAAGAGGACAACTATCAAGCTTTTTGCTGTTCTCCTGATTTTGATGGGGTAGAAGAGCGATGCCAGGTGTTCATGGATGTGGCGCTTGGTGGTTTCACATCTTTGCCAGAGGGTATCTTCCGGTGGCTCATCACTATTAGGCCTGGGTACTTGGTCTTTCGTTTGGGCAACCGATGTATCATCGAGCTCTATTTGCCCACCAAGCTGCCGACAATTCGGTATGACCAATCAGATGTTGGCAACCCTAACCCTAAGCTAGCCATCGTCGGGAATTTATATGAAGGGGCTCGGGCCTGGTATTATTGGACAAATGCAACTCTCGATGCGTTGTTCACCGCCTCACCCAACTGTTATACCGTTCTCGGATTTTGCAATTGGTAACGCGAAACTTCATAGATTCCTGCATATGATGTACATACTTCTTGTTTAAAAGACATTAGAGAGATGTACGAATCTAGAAAGGATTCAAAAAGGACTCATCTCTGGGGAATTGACGAGTATTTGATTTGTGAGCAAGAAGTATTCAGAGCTGACAAAGTTAAAAAGGAGGCCATGGAGGTTGAGGCTCGTGAAGAGAAAGTGGCTGGGAAGAGGGCTCTCATCGCAGAAGAAGCGGCCCAATATGAGAAGAGGGCTCGTCAGCGAATAAAAACCAGGTCGCGTTCTCAACAAGGGCCGAAACTTATGCAAGAGGCCATCAGATCTGCGCCCTCGACATATATAAGTGAAGAAGAGGAGAAGCCATCTGTCGTGTCGACTCCTCAATCACAGGTACTTCCACCCACTATTCCAGCTGAGGGGGAGCGAAAGGTCATGATAGTCAATGAAGCTGCGCCCCTTCCAGCTGCTCTCTATCTAGGATTCTATAGGAGTCAACTGGAAGGTATGCTAGGGTGCGCGGCTGATTTTGTTATGGGCGGTCAAGGCTCTTTCAAAGTCTACAGGCCACGTATAACGAGGTGTTTGAGTCGCATTGAGTGGTCGGGCGGTGCTCAATGGTTTAAACGTTGCACCGAGAGAATTTCTCGTTTGAAAGCGGACTTACAAGCCTTTCAGGATCTCGAACATGTTGACGTAGATGCAAAATCTCTCATCGAAATTCAAACCGAGAGGACATCTCAACAGGAAATCCTCCAAGCGAGCTTATTTGAGAAGAAGGCGCAGGTTGCAATTTTACAAGAGCAGCATAATCAAACACAAGTTGAGTTGACTAACTCTGCAATTGCCGTGACTGTAACTTAGGAGGTCATTGCTCACTTAGAAGCGGAATTAGCTCAAAAAAGGGTTCAACTGGCTCGGGAACAAGAAGCTGTAGAGGGACTTCGTCGCCAAGGTACTGAGATTCTTGATAGCTTTCATCAAGAGGTACGTGCCCTTGAGGCTATTGAAAAGGAAGTTGCTGCGACCGAAACTCAATTTAAGGAAGATGTTGCTGAGAGAGTGCGTGCCGCGCATGAACAAAAACTTGCTGATCTCAAGTTCCGGCTCACATTCATTCATTTTGACGGGTCCTGACACTTAGAATTTTAGCAACAATCATGTATCACTTTTTGTCATTGTAAATAAAATGATACTTTTGCTCTTTCTTCATTTCTTTTGTGCATAATATTCTGACTCATAACAGACAACTTAATCAAAAAAGGCTATTGAAGTGTTACAGGACTTTTTATTTTCACTCTAATGCATTATGAACGACCAACCCCCAGCGCGAGTGAATATAATCTTGGGGCTTACGGGTAATATTTCTTGAGAAATTTCCCATTAATTGGCATCATGAGTCTATCACCTTTTTGATCGATGAGTCGATATGCTCCATTCGAATAGACCGTTTCTATTACGAAAGGTCCTTCCCATTTGAGGTTGAACTTCTCTTTTATCTTATGTGTCATGACCATAGGTCGGCGGACTGCTAAGACAAGATCACCTTTCTTAAAGATCCTTTCCTTAACCTTCCTATTATAAGCTTTAGAAATTCGAGCTTGGTATAGCTCGATTTATTGTTGAGCTTGAAGTCATTTATCATTTAACACTTCTAACTCTTGAAGACGTAGTTGATGTTGCTCTTCGTTCGTCATTCCGGTTGCAAGAGCAACTCTTAGAGAAGGGATCTAAATCTCCAAGGGTAAAATGGCTTCACACCCGTATACCAAAGAGAAGGGAGTAGCCTTTGTCAGAGTTTTCACCGTTGTGCGGTAAGCCCATAAACATTCACCCAACCTTTCATCCCAATCACGTCGACTTTTAGAGGCAAACTTCTTTAGAAGTTTCACGATGGTCTTGTTGAAAGCTTCTGCAAGGCCATTGGCTGGGGGATAATATGCTGTCGACGCGACACTTTGGACTCTGAACTTGTCGCAAAATCTCTCGAACTGTGAGTCGATTTAACCGTGTTCCATTATCATGGACTATTCGCGCTGATGCAGCGGCGATAGATGACGTGATGCTTAATAAACTTGATTACGTTTGAAGTTTTGACTTCCTTTAAAGGAATAGCCTCCGCCCACTTAGAGAAGTAGTCAGTTATAGCTAGGATAAATCGATGTCCTTTGGATGTCGGTGGAGAAATAGGCCCAACAATATCCATCCCCCACATTTTAAATGGCCATGAAGAGGATGTTGGATGCAGATTTCCTGACGCTTGATGAATGAAATCACCATGGATTTGGCACGCATGACATCGTTTAGCGTAGTAAATGGCATCTGCAAACATCTTTGGCCAATAGTAGCCAATTCTCCGGAGTCGATTTCCCAATTTATTCTCGGGTTGATGGGCTCCACACATCCCATCGTGGGCCTCTTTCAGAGCCTCTCGTGCCTCTTTTCGGAAGAGGTAACGAAGCAGAATTCCATCATGTGACTTGCGATACAAGGTCTGGGAAACTGCATTATAGTAAAACTGAAGGGCTCTCCGTTTAATGGCGGCCGCTTCTTTGGGTTATCCGGTAGAATCTCATACAAGACATAATCGATATAAGAGAATCGCCAATCCCTTGGTTCGAGCTCGATGGAAGTTTCACAAACAGCCCCTTCTGTTGATTCTTCCGAGTTTTCCTCTGTAGGAAGTTTGGAAAAATACCTCTCACGACCCGCGATAAATATTATTGTCTCAGCCTTTGGTGGTAATGCCAGTGAGGTTGCTAATGAAGCCAAAGCGTCTGCATATGCATTCTGAGCTCGCGGCATGTATCCTATGAAGAAGCCTTCAAGCTTTCGGGCTAATTTTAGGACCGCTAAATGATAAGGGATTAAATCCTCATTGCGTACCTCATATTCTTCTCGAACTTGATTCACGATGAATTGAGAATCACCATAAGCTTCAAGGTATCGAATGTTGATTTCCTCGGCCAGTTGCATTCCTAATAATAAAGTATTATACTCCGCTACATTATTAGTGCATGGCTCAATTAAGGAGAACCCCCTTGGGATCACGTGCCCGTTTGGAGAGATGAGTACCACCCCACACCGGCTATAATTCCTCCATTTGGTCTTGATCTAGATGCTCCATCAAAGAATAGCTTCCATACTTGGATATCCTCTTGAGTCATGCAAGCATTGACGATCTCATCTAATAAATCTTCATGCAGCTTGGAAGAATTAGGGACCGGATGGTCTGCTAAGAAATCTGCCAAGGCCTGTCCTTTAATAGCCTTCTGAGGCATAAATCTCATGTCATATTATGAGAGGAGTACTGCCCATTTTGCTAAACGAAAATTCAATGAAGAAGGTTTTGTCATGAGCACCCTCAGAGGATTTACTTTGGAAACGACATGTATTGTTTGTATGACCAAGTAATGTCGCATTTTCTGGACGGCAAATACTAAGGCCAAGCATTCTTTTTCTACCGGATTGTATCTATGTTCAGCTCCCATCATGGTTCGGCTAAGGTAATAGATTGCTTGTTCACGTCCTTGGTCGTCGTTTTGAGCTAGCAGGGCTCCAAGAGAATGGTCCATGGCCCTTACATATAACAGGAATGGCTTTCATGATACCGGGGCCACGAGGACTGGCGATTGCATGAGATATGTCTTGATTTCTTCAAACACCTTTTGGCAACCTTCGTCCCATACGAACGAAATTCCTTTCTTCATTAATATGGAGAAGGGTTGGCACTGACCCGATAGATTTGATATGAATCTTCGGATGTACGCTAACCTACCTTGTAGGCCTCTGAGCTCTTTGATGGTCCTTGGTGGCGGCATCTCTTGGATGGCGCGAATCTTTTCTGGATCGAAAGAAATCCCTTGGGATGTAACTATAAATCCCAAGAATTTACCACTAGATACTCCTAGGAAAGATTTTGTGGGGTTCATCTTCAGTTGATGTGCTCTCATGATGTCGAACATGATCTTCAAGTCTGAAAGACGATCCTCTTTCTTTCGGCTCTTCACAACAATGTCATCTACGTAGCATTCGATCTTGTTACGTAAATGTTGATAAAAAAAATTATATTCATTGCATGCTGATAGGTTGCTCCAGCATTCTTTAACCCAAACGGTATTACTGTACAACAGTATACTCCCAGTGGTGTCCTAATGGCCGTATGCTTCGCATCTTCAGGATATATTTTAATTTGATTATATCCTAAAAATCCGTCCATAAAAGACATCCTCTCATACCCACAGGTATTGTCAATCATAACATCCGTAATGAGGAGTGGAAATTCATCTTTCGGACATGCCGCGTTCAGATCATGAAAATCGATGCATATTCGAATCTTTTTATTTTTCTTGGGTACAAGAACAATATTGACCACCCAATCTGGGTATTGTTCTTCTCTGATGAAATCCGAATCAATGAGCTTTTGTATTTTTTCTACAATTACTTTCATAATTTCTGGACGGAACCTGCGTTGCTGCTGCTTAACAGGTTTCACATTCGGGTCAATATTAAGATGATGCATGGCTATTTTTAGATCAAGCCGAGGCATATCTTCATAGTTCCAAGCAAAGACGTCAATGAACTCTCGAACGAGGGACACCAGGTCTTCTTTCTCATACTGCGACAAACTTTCGTTTATGAAGATTGGTTTGGGGTTGGTTTCGTCTCCCATATTTATTTGGATCACCTTGTCTTCGGTGGGTGGTTCTCGTTGTTCGAAACACATATCCCACAAAACGTCAAGATGTTTAATCCAAGGATCATTGGTTGATTGAATCCAATTCTCATCGTCATCTTCATCGTCGCTTGGATGACTGGTCGAGGCCATGTTTACAGACATGCCTCCGAAGACTGCTCCAACACTTACGTCGGAATCCCATGATGACGTTCCAGATGAGTGGTCTTGCACGAGGCAGTCACCTACATCATCTTCTGAAGGGGAGGGAGTTGATATATATCCTAGCCCTCTTCGGGTCTTATGATAGTAATCTTGAGTTTTACCTTTAGGAACAGTATGTTGAACTGGGGTCCGTCTTCCTTTCCCAAAGTTTAAACCCTTTTGTCTACTAAAGTCATATCCCATGCTTTTCATTATGTGGCGAGCATTAGATTCATAATAATGGAATTGAGGTATCGCTTCGTCTTCCTCTGAGCTTTCCGGATTGAGTGTTTCGGAGTCAACTCTCCCAAAATAAATTGGCTTTGGGCCTTTCTTTTTAGACGGGACCATAAAGAATGCCTTCCGCACGTCCTCCATTCTTTCGAATGTAGAGAAATATGTTCTGAGTGGCAAGTCTAATGATTTTTCGCCATATAACGCATGTCATGGCTCTGATCCTGCATCTGTATCTATTTCTTCACATGCAGATGAGACATTAGACAAGTAAATCAAATTGAAATTTTCGTTAATGTACCACTCGCCCTCACTCAGTACATTTTTTTATTATTGAGCCTATTAGGGCTCATTACATTTAACTCCCATGGACACTCTTCCTTGGGTTCGGGCTTAATATCCGCTTTGTTGCCGCTATCGACAATTGGTTTTGATGATTCAGGTTCTGGGACATCCAGGTAGAAGACTGAATCAGTATGATAGCTTTCTACCCCCTTGAATGACTACTTCTCAGCTATCAAAGTCCTGACTTCTCTTTCTTCGTCAACATATTTCATTACTTGATGAAGAGTTGATAGGACAATTCGATTCGCGTGAATCCAAGGTCGTCCTAACAGCAGATTATAGGACGTGTCCGTATCTATGATGTAGCAAGTCACTTCTGACTTGAGATCCTCAATTTGACACTTGAGTTTGGTTTTTTCCAAGGGTCGTGAGCTGTTGGCATTGAAACCAAAGATAGTAGTCTGGGTAGAATTCAAACGGTGGTATAGAATTCCCAGAACTTGCATGACCCTATACGGTATTATGCTGAGTGCAGAGTCTGGATCCACTTGAACTTGGCTAATCTCTGAAGATCCGAAATACCCTGTGTAGTATAAAGGCCTATCGTGCTTATGCTTGATCTGCATATCTTCTTGTGTGAATGATATGCATGGTAGATTCTGAATTGCTTGTAAACATTGTGCACAAGCAGCTTCTAGGAGTACAGGAACTTGTGTAATAAAGCTCTCTGCATCCGTTAAAGCTTTAACTAGAGCTTCCCTCATGGACTTGGATAACCTCAGGAGCTCGTAAAGAGTGATTCTAGCGGGAATGTTGGCCAGCTGCGCCAAAACATCGAAACGGAACGGTCTACCTGATGTCCCTGCTTCTTGTTGTAGGAGGTTCTTATTATACCGAGCCTCCTTTGGCTTTCCCTTATCACTTGGCTTCTTGGGGATAGAACCCCCTGCATCCTCAATTTGTTCTCTAGATTCTTGGGCGATTTGATTATACCTTTTTAAGTATGTCTTTCTCGACTTCGTGCCTGCTCCCGGATCTGCTTCTGGGTCAGCAGCCAAAACAATCTCCTCTTTCTCTGAATCGGTAAGAGGGACCAAGTCAGTGTTATCTTCATTTATGGACGGACTAATCATATTGGAAGATTTAGTCCTATTCTTCTTTTTCTTTGACGATATCCCCGTCCACTGTTGATCTCCAACCATGTCAGGATGGACCCACATTACTTCCCCTTTCGAAGTAGTAAGGGGTACCAACCCTTTACCTTTTTGGCCATGCTGGTCAAGGTTCTTCAGACGTAGCTCTTCTTCTGGAATGGGGATGACACCATTAGGAGTTGCTACAGGTGAGAAATCCCTGAACTGGACCGATGTCATATTAGTGGACACGGTCTTCTGTTCTGGTTTCAGTTTGAGCACATCTGCATCAACTAGTGCTTGCAGAATATCTTTAAAGATATAGCATTTCTTCGTCAGATGTCCCAACATTCTGTGATATCGACAGTAATTGGGGTCATCCACCTTTCCTGCTTCTTTAGGCCTCTTTGCTTCTGGAAGCTTTAATTTATTGTTCTTTCGAAGCAGCTGAAATAAAGTATCGACATGATCCTCTTTGAAAGAATATTGTTTAGCCGGCCTTGGCTGACTCGATGGCTTGCCTTGTTTTACCGGTGGAGCTCGAATACTGGTATCGGCGACATGAATATCTTTTCTTCTTGATCAGGGGGCATTACCTTGACCATGTTGCACTGGCTGCTCTTGTCTTCCTGTTTCTTCAGCTTTAATTCGAACAATGATTTCTTCTGTATGTTCTCCCTGAGAAACTAATTGTTTCCAAGAATGGCACTCCGCGACTCCCATTTGAGCCAGAAGGTGGGTTTGTAAGTTATGCCGATAGGTTTCCACCAATGTGGCTTGTGTCATCCCCGACAGACATCGTAAGGCCATACTTCGAAATCTTTTCACAAAAGTTTTGATTGATTCTCCTATCTTTTGTTTAGTGGCGAGGAGAGTAGGAACAGAAACCTCAGTGTCGTCCTCGAAAAATCTGGCTAAAAATGGCCTTTCTAAATCTGCCCACTTCCGGATAGATCCGGCAGGAAGTTTCATGAACCATTCAAAGGCAACTCCCTTGAGAGTGCCAATGAACAGTCGGGTCAGTATAGCATCGTTTGATATTACATCTCCAGTCTGTGATTTGAAGTAATAAATGTGTTGATTCGGTGATCCCGTGCCATCAAAGGCTTGGAAGATCGGGGCTTTAAACCTTGGAGGGTAAGGAGCTGCGTCCCATTCAGCGGGATAAGGCCTAACAACTCCCTCGTCCTGTAGCTCGCTTCTGTTAGCAATAGCGTTAAGACGAGCCTCAAATTCATCCATTTTGGCTAACTGAGGATTTTGTTCATTCCCAGCCCTCTTTTCTTCTTCAGATGAAGATTCTATGTGATGAGCTTCTTGATCGGAGATTTCATCCATTTTTTCTTTCCGCTTTGAAGATTGACCCCTCCTTCGTGATGATTCTGGATGAGGTATTGGGCCAGACATAAATTGAGCTCTATCTGCAACAATTTGGGCCATCATATCTCGAAGTTGATCGATGGACTCCTGTTGTGATCGCAGGGTCTCTCGCATGGCTTCCTGTTGCGATCGCATATTTTCTTGCATCACAGCCTAATACTCTGCGAGCCTCTTCTTGAGATCTTCAGTATTCTCCGTCGTATAGACATCGCTCTCATGCTCCACGAAAGAACTGAAAGATTGAGAATCTGCAATGGCTGAGTGCTCATCGTCAGGTCCTATCCCTTTAGCTAGCCTCTGATAATCGACAGGAGGTATAACTTCCTTTCGTGTTCGGGTGTGTTGGTAAATCCCTTCAAATTTCTCCGAGATTTCTCTAACACTTGAAGGATGATTGGTATCTGATTCATCCGAACTAGAAGCTAATGACCTCCCTCTGCTAACCATATTAATGGTAACTTCGGGGTATTCAGTCTCTGAGGTCTTCCTCTTGTGGAATCGTCTTCGCCTCTTGAATGGAGTCAGATAGTCAATCGATCAAAACCGATCGTCTAGGTGTGTGCAAAGATTGACATTCCGAGAGGACCGTAGCAATCAATCATTCGCATTGACACGAATGAGCGACTTGTTGCGTTGACCTTCCTCTTGACAATAGTTCTCTCAAATCAGAAACTTGAGGAATGTTTTCCACCGGATCAGTGGTTTGGCAAGGAACCGTCCTCTCATTATTTGATTGGGTTGGCCCTGAGTCAACATGACTCTTAAATCCATGTTCATTTTTCCAAACACGACGAATCTCGTCGCGTCTTGTGGTGTAAACGCGAGGGTCGTGTTCCGTTTGATCAACTCGGATTTGAGGTCTGCGTTCTATTGGTGAAACGCGCCCTTGAGGGCTGCGTTTTGTTGAAGGAACGCAGCCTTGAGAGCTGCATTTCTAGCTGCGTTCTCTTTGTGAAACGCAGCCTTGAGGGCTGCGTTTTATTGAAGGAACGCAGTCTTGAGAACTGCGTTCTGTTTGTGAAACGCAGCCTTGAGGGCTGCGTTTTGCTTGATTAACGCTGACCTGAGGTCCGCGTTTTATTTGAGAAACGCGGTCTTGAGACCTGCGTTTTGTTTGGATAACGCGCCACTGAGGGCCGTATTCAACGCGAGGCTGGCGCTCTGTTGTAGAAACGCGAAGCTCAGGGTCACGTTGATTTGAGGATCTGTTTTCTCAGAGTTGTGCTCGATGCAGTGATCTTCTCTTTCACCGAGCAACATTCTTCTTAGCCTGTCTTACGGCTTTTGCAGCATTAACATCTGCGTCGGTAAAGTTCAATGCCGCGATAGGCCTCTTATGAGCCGCTACCCGTTATGTAGGCACGGGTGTAGATTCTTCCACTCGCTTAGCTGGTTCAGTTGAAGCCAATCCTTTGCCCTTAGAGGAAATACTGTCTGAACCATCTGATTCAATAGCAAAATTCCCCTTCGGTGGCTTAGGCAGATCTGGTGTCTTGATCTCCCGAGAGACTTTGCGGATCTTACGCATAGCCTTGGGGCTAAGGGATCCGGAAGAAAGCAATTCTTCATACTTGGCTTGGTCAAACTCAACAGTAAGAGTTTCAACCGTAGTTCCAGCAAGGTTGACGTCGGATTGCGCCACCACTTCTTCATCGGTGAAGCTAGTCCCCAGCGAAGTCGCCATCTTTTGTTCGCGAGAAAATTTGAGAAATATAAAATCAGAGTTATTCTCTCTAACTGACTTAGAAAAAGAATGAATATAATCTCTCAAAGTAATCCCTCTCTAACTGACTTAGAAAAAAAATTACAAAATTCCTCGATCAGTTGCCCGATTTATAAAAGAAGGAAAGATCAACGGTGATCATTCCCTTTGTTTAACCTGGGTTCTTCACGGTAGCGATGGGAGCTTGAATCTTGTATCCCGTTGACTATCCGAACGTCTCGACTCGTGGAACAACGTTGAAAGGAACTCGCAAAGCAAGTTTTGAACTCTACAGAGTTTGAGAACTCAAAAATGAGTTTTATAACTCTGCACGAGTTTGAGAATTGATCTGCTAAGTCAATTTCTCCAAAAGCCAAGGTTGAATGCTCCAAAGCCCTCCTTTTTATCGATCCAACGAAGTCTTCCCCTTAGCCGAATCAATCCCCAATGCCGAATCTTCCCCCTCTTTAGCTGTTATTCCAGCTATTTATAGGGGTTTAAGGGGTGTAACTGATTCCTTAAATCTCTCCTTAATGAGGGTTTAAGGCCGTTTAATCGTGGAAAACGGTTTTGGAACCGTTTACAACATGTTTGAATGGGTCAAATACGAGGTCCGCGTTTTGAAAATGACCTCTGCGCTTAGACTTAAGAACGCAGTGGTGAGCTGTGCATTTTGAGCTTGAAACACGGTGGTGAGCTCTGCGTTTTGAGCTTGAAACGCGGTGGTGAGCCTTGCATTTTGAGCTTGAAACGCGGTGGTGAGCTCTGCGTTTTGAACTTGGAAACGCGGTGGTGAGCCTTGCATTTTGAACTTAAAACACGGTGATGAGCTCTGCGTTTTTTTAATCAAAGAGATCATCAATTTGTAATCTCTTTTCAAAGATCATCATCTTGTGATCTTTGTCATGTTTTCTTGAAATATGGGAGTCATTGATTGTAACTCTTGTTGGTGATTGTGAAGACCGCTGAAATTGGAATTCCCATTGGTTAGCGTGAAGGTTGTTGAATTGTATCCTTCGTTAATTACTGTAGAAAATCCTTGAATTGCGGTCTCCTGAAAGTCGTTACGTCGTGACTCTTATTATTTGTATTAAATGAGGATTGACTATCTGCAGTGATTTTTTAGACAACCTACAGCATGTTAATAAAGATTCATGAATAAAAGGTCAAAAAGAAATCAAATTTTCTCATTTTCTAACCCTTTATTGAAGCCCGGGATCGAGCTAAGCAATCTACACAAGTCAAAGAAGCAAGGATCGAAAACAAAATGAAATCAAGTCAAAATCATATTCGGGATGATTAGTTTTAAAGAAACGACGATATCTCCCAATCCGGAAGGCGAAATTTAACATATAATATATGAAAATCGTCTATCTCGACGAGAAGAAGTCATCTGTCAAGTTAGATTTTTGATGCCGATCGATACCAAGATCGATACCCATATCGATACCGTATCGATACCCATATCGATACCGATCGATACCCATATCGATACCGTATCGATACCCATATCGATACCGTATCGATACCCATATCGATACCGATCGATACCCATATCGATACCAGTATCGATGCCGGTATCGATATCTGTATCGATAGGGGTATCGATACCAGTATCGATACCCATATCGATACCTGTATCGATACCCAGTTTTCTGTTACAATTCAAATGCTGAAATTGATTAACTTGGGGATCAAGTTTAATCCAAGGGTTGATATTGATTGTAATACTCTATAAATAGGGATAGAGGGTGAGGGGTTTGAGTGTGAAATATTTTGTCATAACTCATTTTGGAGAGGAGGGTTACTCTTAATTGAGAAGACCTTCCAAAATTATAACTTTTTATTGCAATCAATAAAAAATATTTTCACCCCTTCATAATTTCTTTTTTTTTCTCTTTGTCCAAGGATGAAAAGAGGATGAAGATGAAGAATTGAATATGTGGGTTTATATTTTTCTTTTCTTATTTTCTTTTCTTGTTTATTTCATAATGCTTTGTAGAGTAGATTTACATTTATGTCTTTACTTTCATGTTTTTAATTTCATGTATTTGCTTTCATGTCATGTTTTTACTTTGTAATATAGATTTATTTTCTTGCCAATAGTTTAGATTGTTTTATTTCCTCTCCTTCTTTTTTATTCTTTTTCATCTCTCTTTTTATTTCTTTGTTTTATTTTCTAAAGATGTGGAACTAAACTCTTATAGGAATTCTAGAATTGCATGAAACTAGTATTAATCTCTCTTATAATTTATGGATTATTCTCTTGTGCTTAAATGATCATGTTTAGGATAATCAACTAGAGAACTAATTGATAGAAGAAGAATTGGATAATTTATGCTTGCCTTAAAAGTGGTAGGATAGAGTATGCTAATAAATTCTAGAATTACTATCTCTTTGTTATTCTTTTCATGAGTATTAATTTTGCTTGGATGATAATAGGATAGGTTATGATTGCCTTAAAAATGGTAGAATAGGCTATACTTAATAAATCTAAAGTAAAATGTGATAATAAGATAATAATTCATATTTTATAAGTGAGATAAGCTAGTGGATTCAATTCTAGATTCCTCATATCTTTAATTGAATCCTCCATCTTTACTTCTTGATTTTTTCATTATTCTTGATTTTCTTTTCTTGATTTTATTTTCCTTTACTTCTCACTCTCTCTCAATCTTGTTTTGATTTATTCGCACATATTTACATCCACTCTTTATCTCCCACTTTTCATTCTCATTTTATTTTTATTTACATTTTATCACTTCCACACCCTCTAATCTCTCCACAATCACTTTCATCATGTTTTCACACCTAATTGTCACACACACAATATAAGAACCGATTTTGATTAACTCCTACAAACACCTTCCTCGTGGGAGCGATAACTTTTTATACTATAACTTGATGGCTGTATACTTGCAACTTTAGGATTACACATTTATTTACCTATCAATAATCCTCAATATACTTGTATGACAATGGCAGTGAATTAATGATTGTGGACACAATGATCTTCTCATCAAGAACACGTCCATGAAATATCAATTCATTAGCAATAGCCACCATGTCATTTACATGTTTTCTAACATCAGTTCCCTCCTCACACTGAGCTCTAGTAAACTTCTTCCACAAGTTGTTCACGTGAGAATCAGATTTCTTTCCATACTTTGCCTCTAACTTGTCCAATATTTCTTTAGTGGTGGGAGTATTAAAGTAAGTCATTCGGAGGGTTTTGTTGAGACCACTAAGCACATAAGACTTAGAAATATCATTTGTCAACTTTTAGTTGTTATACTTTCTAAACTCCAAATCGAATTTTGCTTTATCAACTTCGTCAGGTTGGGGTTTCTTAAGAGTTTGATCAGCAAAAAGAATATCCTTATACCCATAAAAAGTTAATAACATATCACCCCTTTGTTTCCAGTCCACATAATTAGTTCCATCTAGAGCTTCATTTCTCAGAATATCCGCAAATGCAGAACCACCACTAGGTGAAGGCAATACTATTCCTATAGAATAAACATACACAAATTATTTTATGATGTTCAATAATCTCAATTTACCTGATGGGGATTTATGAAAATTATCAAACTTCATAAGAACAAATCACAGCATTCACATATCTAATCAAAATAATATTATATGACTCACATTACCCGATGGGGATTTAGTAAGCCATATAATAAGCTACTATCTACTACCACAGAAAATATAATTATATGATTCACGTTACTCGATGGGGATTTTATAAATCATATAATTAGTTACAAACCACTACTATATAAATCATAATTATATGGTTCACATTACCCGATGGGGATTTTGTCAACAATATAATTAACCACTAACTACACATTAAGCATTACCCGATGAGGATTTTGCAAACTGTGTAGTTAACTAATTCAACATATTATTTCAGTTGTATAATAATTTTAAATCTAAAACATGTATTAATAACAAGATATTAATATATGAACAAGAACTTAAAACAAATTACAGAAATATGATAAATATATATATATATATATATATATATATATATATATATATATATATATATATATATATATATATATATATATATATATATATGTGTGTGTGTGTGTGTGTGTGTGTATCGGAGAGCACTAATATATATATATGTGTGTGTGTGTCGGAGAGCACTACTTGTCTTTTATATGTCTCTAATACAAACACTTAAAGTTACTGTACCCAACTTTGTGGATAGATGCTATAGAGTTTGAATTTCCAAACATAAAGCTCTAATGTTTTAACTGTCCATTAGCAGAGTTTATGACCAAAGATAGTTTCTGTGTGTGGGGCATATACGATTTTCTGAGAAAAGAAAATATGACCTTGGAATTTGTACATAAGCCAAACTGTCACATGAGCATGTGATGAGGAAACAAATTACAATAACTGGGAATATGGCTATCTTTGTCTCAAGTAGAAATTGAAAACAGTTCTCTCTGTTCAAAAGAAATTCTACAGTTAACAATATGCTACTGAAGAAAAATTGAGTCGATCATATACCCAAGCATCATATCATCATAAAACAAATGATACGAAAAAGATACTTTTAGTTAACTTTTTAATCATGGAATTTCATTACATGAAATAGCAGAGGCATAATCGTTTGTAATTGTAAGCAATGTCAATGAAATTCCATATAACAAAACTAGTAATTCATAAATTACATACCTCCGTGACGAACTTAATTAACCTTCTCTAAATGATCATCAACTTCCGTAGTGTCATCCATAGATAGAGAATTTTCTACAAGCAATTAGCTTGCACCTTTCACTAGGCAGGTTGAATTGCACCTCACTTGTAGGACCTTGGAGATATATATATATATATATATATATATATATATATATATATATATATATATATATATATGTGTGTGTGTGTGAAAAGGCTTTTACCATCCCTAGAGATAAACATTTTCACCTCCCCATGTGGAGTTATCACCAGCCATGATTCTCCACATTAATCATGCCAATAAATTCATAATAAAAATATACACATGACTTTGGGTTCTAAAATAAGTTAACATAACTAGGAAAATAATATTTTGAAATCATTAAAATTCTTACAGGATTCATATTAGATCCTCCACTTCTATCCCATTGACTCATGACATTGGTCTCATATCACATACTAATGTGGTCATCGTGTACTCATTGTGTCCACATGACTATAGTAAATAACTATGAATTTTCTTATGATCTTTCACAGGGTTGGGATCATTGTGTCCACATGACTATAGTAAATAACTATGAATTTTCTTATGATCTTTCACAGGGTTGGGATCATTGTGTCCACATGACTATAGTCAATAACTATGAATTTTCTTATGATCTTTCACAGGGTTGGGATCATTGTGTCCACATGACTATAGTCAATAACTATGAATTTTCTTATGATCTTTCACAGGGTTGGGATCATTGTGTCCACATGACTATAGTCAATAACTATGAATTTTCTTATGATCTTTCACAGGGTTGGGATCATTGTGTCCACATGACTATAGTAAATAACTATGAATTTTCTTATGATCTTTCACAGGGTTGGGATCATTGTGTCCACATGACTATAGTCAATAACTATGAATTTTCTTATGATCTTTCACAGGGTTGGGATCATTGTGTCCACATGACTATAGTCAATAACTATGAATTTTCTTATGATCTTTCACAGGGTTGGGATCATTGTGTCCACATGACTATAGTAAATAACTATGAATTTTCTTATGATCTTTCACAGGGTTGGGATCATTGTGTCCACATGACTATAGTCAATAACTATGAATTTTCTTATGATCTTTCACAGGGTTGGGATCATTGTGTCCACATGACTATAGTAAATAACTATGAATTTTCTTATGATCTTTCACAGGGTTGGGATCCAAGTGTATCCATTTAACCCATATGATACGTAACTAATTAAAGGGTCTTTTTCGATATTAGTCTCTTGAATCTTTCATATTTTGAAATAGTCCCTCAAATCACTGAAATTGCTACTAGGTTCTTCAATTCTCATCTGTTGTTCAATTAAAGTTGACATCTCTAATTGCTAGCTCTACTATTAATCGTAGAGACTTACAATCAAGAATAGGGAGACGAAATACCAATTTCAATGATTCGAGGGACTAATCCAAAATAGAAAAGATTTCTAACAAGAGCCCAACCCAACCGGATCCACCCCAACCCAAACCCGTTACAGACACGACGCCCGTTTCTTTCGTATAAACCTCGGCATTCTTCCACAAAAGGACGATCCATTTGATCCTCACAAACTGAAAGCAGCAGCATCAACAGCAGAAAAATGGCGGTGGGCAAATTGGCGACGGACGTCGAGATCTTCAAGCCTCGCATCGACAAGCGCGAGTACAGGAGGATCGTCCTCTCGAATTCCCTCGAGGCTCTCCTCATCAGCGATCCCGACACTGATAAGGTTTCCTCTTTCTCTCTCTAAAGAAATTTTATGATATTTTTTATTATTTTGCCCTAATTTTCTCCTTGGATTATTGCAGGCTGCTGCTTCGATGGAGGTTTCGGTTGGATACTTCAGCGATCCTGATGGCCTCGAGGGTTTGGCTCACTTTTTAGGCAAGTTCGATTCCATTTATATTCCAAATCTAATCAATTTAATCAATTAAAGCGGTCATTTGTTAATGTTTGATTCTAAAATGTTACTAGAATATATCCTGTTAAAAATAAGAATATGCTGGACACACACACACACACACACACACACACACACACACACACACACACACACATATATAAAATTTCCTGTGAAATAATTATTATCTGTGATCTTCATCGACATGGAAGTCTCTGAGGAAGTGCATGGACCTCTAATATTCCACTAGTCGCATTTGTGCGATATGTATTGCCAACGATATGCCCTTCATGTAAAAAAAGTCATAGGTGACGTTCATGGTGAAGTCTGTTGTATAACCACAACTGGCAGGCTTTTAAAACCTATATTTAGTGTTGGAGTATCAAAAATTTCTTTAGAGCTCCCAACTCTAACATAAAATTGTTAGTGATGATCTAGAACTCACATTATTTAAATGCCCTTCAGAGGTAACTCGTTGAAGTTGGTTGAGGTTTATTTGATTGTACTAAACCCAGATATGGTTTTGTTTTGATGGATTGGGTATAGTTTTTGTAGACTTCAGCTTCTTTAGGCATCAGAATCAGATGAAGGCTCCAACCTATTCTGGGACCTGAGAAACTTGATTCACTCGCTAATCGCTATTACTTCACAACAAACTGAAGATAGAAAGATCCGGGTCTACAAGATTTGGACCCTCCATTCCCAATCAAACAAGTGCCAATCACTCCTTCCTTAGTAACCAGGTTTTTCTTTACAATAAAAATAAGAAACTATTCAACAAACATCAAAGAAATATCTGCCCGGAAGACATTTTAGTCCTGTGATCACCGATAACACCTCCTTAGCATTATATAATAGATTCGGTTAATCCTAATGGAACAGCTAGGGTGATATGAAACTGTTTAATCCAGTTGAACTATTGACCAAGTGTTATTAAGGCCATATCAGATCATGATTATGCTTTGTATGCTGCTGCTAACCTGTATTATGATTTTTTTTGGGCATCAACCAAAATAGATATATCGTATTGCTCTTGACATTCAGGAAGTTTCATTTTCTCAATCTTTCGTGCAGAGCACATGTTGTTTTTTGCTAGCGAGAAATATCCTATGGAAGATAGTTACTCAAAATATATTACTGAGGTAATTCCTGATTTGTTTGCAGTGGAAATGCAGCTTTTACTTTTCAACGTAGTGCATGAAGCGTTTTACAATATTAAGCCTAATTTGCGCAATAACTGTACTTAAAGTATGTTCCTGAAATTTTACTCTGGTGGTTCTTGTAGCAGTTTGTAGTATTGAGTAAATTGCAGTTTGAGTACAATGATTCCTAGCCATTCTCAATAGTTTAATAGCTAGCATGTAATCTCAGTTGTTGGTAGTATGCTGAAATTAACCACGTGCAACATAAAAGTCACGTGGTAATTTTCCTTATACATTTGGTTTTGTTTCGTTAAGACGCTGTGTTGCGGTGTTATAGTTGCAATATTTGTACATCCAGATGTGCAAATAAGTCTGTTTTTGTTTGCATGATTTTTCTTTGCCCCCTATGTTTAGTCTGTCTTAAACACGCACACACAACACAAACATAGATGCTAATTTAAATTCAGATTCTCCTTACAGATTCTACATTCTTTTATCTCAGTTTTGATAATTCATGGGCCCTTATTCTCAGCAATTAATCCAGGATTGTCTTATATATTTGGTCTTAGATATTCGTTTGGTTTTGTCCATACTTGCTTGTGTTTTGTTTCATCTGATAAAATAGTCTCCAGTTTTACTGTTCAGAGTTTTTCCCCCATACATAAATGTCGAGGTTATTGGCATGTGGTCAAGGAATCGTCCTAACATATCTCTCTTGAACTGGGATTCTAGGAACTCCAAATTATTATTTTGCATCTTAATCCCTCTAAAATAGTAATTTATGACTCAAGTGACCATGTCAACTCAACATTTCTTTGAATGACATATCTTGTCTTGTTTATCTTTTTTTTTCTTTACTTGAAGTTCTTTTCATGAGGCTATTATCCCTTTGCTAAAATACGTGCCTATTTCATATCCTTCACTTGCCTAGTAGATAACTTGACTACTTTTTGTACCAAGAAACCGCACTAGAAGCTCTAGCCTGTATTTGTGGAGATACAAGCCTTTACTTGTCCTTCCAGCACATCTCCTATGTTAGCAAGAGGCCACTAGGTTATCAATGATATCCATGGGTGGAGTAAGCACATGAATATTTTTTTAGATCTCTTGTGACACTGTTGCTTGTATCCTTTCAGATTACAAAAAATTATGATGCTTCTCACTTTCTTCTTCTTTTCTCTTTTCTGTTATTTCTTTTTCTTTGTCGGTAGGTTTATATGTCCATTTTCCTTGTAACAATTTTATGTGTATACATCAATCATATCTTTCCATACATATTTCTTCTCGCCACAGTCACACAACATGTGGTATGTAGCGGATCGTGGTACGAATTCTGGTATGCAAGTTGCCACTTAGAAAATTTGGATTCGAGGGGGGTAGCTTGCTTCGGTACGCAAGCTCGGTCAGTGGTACATTGTAAATTTTTTTTTTTGGTACGATTACAGTTTTCCAAACTGTATACTAGAAAACTAGAAACTAGAAAGCTAATTATGCATTTCAATATTTTTTTTCATACAAAATACTTAAATACTTATTTTTTATGGAGTTTATTTTTTTGTTTGATTTTTTCACATAGTTCATGTTGGGTTCATGGTTTCATTTCACGTTTTATTAACATAGGTATTTAGCTACAATTAAGTCATTTACTCATATATTCTATTGTGCGTCTCCCTTCACTTGATTGCACACATTGCATTGCGTCTTGCACATGTGCTCTGAAAGGGACTCCGCGCCCGCATACTTGTAAGCGGTACGCTAATTTTGGGAAACCAATTCATGTATCAGAGGGAATTGGTTCACAAATGTACCGGGAATCGGTTGGCACGAACTATACGACGGTTCGGTTGGGGGGGGTCCAGGGAATAACGCAACTATGCTTATTGCCACTTTATAATTATTCTTCGACATGCCTTCTGTATGTTATTTATGTTGCCAACTCTCCTTGATGTTTAATTAGGAGGTGTAACTGGTATATAATTTGCTCTTTATTTCCTCATGAGAGTTTCTAAAGTTCAATTTTATGCTGATATACTATTTTTTACCTGTGGAATTCTGTTACTGTGCTTAACTTCCAACTATTGTGGTGTGATGGTGGGGACATCAGCATGGAGGCTCCACTAATGCTTTTACTGCTCCTGATCTTACAAACTTCTATTTTGATGTCAATGTAGACTGCTTTGAAGAGGCTTTGGATAGGTAAATACTGCCTTTTGATTATTACTTAAAATTTTTGTTACTCTGCAGTCTTTGGCTTTCTCACTTTGCACTCTGTTTCTTGATCAGATTTGCACAGTTTTTTATCAAGCCATTGATGTCTCCCGATGCTACTATCAGGGAAATAAAAGCTGTTGATTCTGGTAATGGGTACTGCTTCAATTCATACAACAAATCATTATGTGTTCTGCCAATTTCTGTTGCATATTCTGTTTTTGACCATCTTCTTTGGTTTCTTCAATCAGAAAATCAGAAAAATTTATTATCAGATGGTTGGCGGATGAATCAGGTGAACTTTTCATTTTTTTTCCTTTTTGAGCATTATTAGGACATCTTGCTAAGATTGCTTATAATGGTTTGAAGAATGAATCATTTTTTGTTCAGTAGATTAAGGTGATGAATTGCGAACATTTCAATATCTGCTCATTTGCTTTTGAGGTTAGGGTAGCAAAACTTGTAAGCAATACATAGAAAATTTCTGATAATCTTACGCCAAAAGAATATAAAAAATTTATGTTGAATATCTGTACTTTATTTACAAATTATTGTCTTGAAGGAATCTTGCTTTCATGTATTCTTTACCCTTGGTCAACAAATCCTATTTTTCTCAGTCTATAATGGTGAACCTTTAGTGTCGACTTTTACAATGCTTATTGAAGAAAAATGGGGATTGGAAAACATAGTGGCCAATGGAATGATAAATAAAAGCATTAATTAATACATAGATTAGTACTGAGAGTGAAAGGGGAACGGAGGAAGAGGATTCATGTACTGACACTGAAAAAATGGGGGATAAGGGTGTTTGGCTGTATTTTTTGTGCAGTCTGGGACTTTGGATTTATACTCTTATCCCCTATTTACCGCCACCTGTCTGTTATTAAAAGATTTCTCTACTACATTATTGTAGAGAATGTATTGATCTTTCAGTAAGTCAACTGCTTCTTTCAAGAGCTTTCCTCATGCATCTTTCCAAGCCTCTAATATTTCCCCCCTATATTCTTGTACGAGGACTAAATATGTTTTCATGCAAGGGCTTATATTCAAAAGATGCTCAGACAAATGCTAAGCTTTGTTTTTTGAATTGTTCTTTTCCAGCTCCATAAGCATCTGAGTTCAAAGGACCATCCTTATCACAAATTTGGCACAGGTTAGCAATTCTGATTTCTTTTTTGGTTTCATGGGTGGTTGTCATTTGTACCTTTAGGATATTAGTTTTATTTTTCAGTTCGGCAAGCTTGCTTCTGAGAGAGAATGAGAGGAGCAATTCACATATGAAATTTGCGTTTAAAAATGAACTTCAAAATCTATCTGTAAACCACATAATGACAGAAGATCAGATTTTAAAATTAGGCTGAAATATTATATGAGAGTTGCTCCTTACATGTTGAGAAAGGGCTTGCTACTAACTTATTCTGCTCTGCTTCTGGGTTACCAGTTTTACACTAGTTTGAAAAATGAAGTATAAGTATCAAGCCTGAAATATATTATACGTATTGCTCCTTACTGACCAAAGAAGATTCTTGCTACTAGCTTTTATAACTCTTGACATCGGCTGTTCTTATTTTACAGTACGTTGAAAAAATAATGCAGATTATTATCTGATGTGTTACTGTAGTATCTATGCACTTACTAGTTGCCTTGGGATCTGTCAATGAGCTTGAATATACTATAAGGTGTTGCTTCTACTTTAGGTTTAAGTACATAGTTTAAGCTGAATCAGGTGTGCGGAAAACTCAATTATAACCACATGGCAGTCTATAAAGTAACTGGTTAGCCTTGGCAACCTTCATTCTTAATATATCAGAAAGAGCAAAACCATATTAAATTTCAAGACGTCACCTTTTCTGTTTGAGAAAGGATTTTGGAGAATCATGTTGAACAAGCATTTAAATAATCTTTATTCAGCTACCACTATTTTTCCAAGGTTACTCAAATGATTTTAGGAGGACCTCTTGCAACACAAATTGAGGACAACAAAGCATTTATAGATGGTCGAGTCCGGATTTGTGATGGGTTATTGATTACCAACGTTAGCAACATAATTTTCCCACAAATTGCTATCTAATTCTGTTAATGCATGCAGGATGTAATTTGTTTTGAGTAGTTAATTGTCATTGTGATGCATATCTTAGATGTCGATGCATGTAGTTCTCCAGGTTGCTCGTCAGTAACAAAGTACTTCATCTGTTCATCATCATTAAGACTGTACGGTTGTAGACAACTCTTTGTTAAGATTACTCTTGGTGACTGTTAGAGACTCGTCATGTATGATGTATCTACATATGGAACTTTTTGGGATGACACCATTTCCGTAGCAGGTATATGCTCTATCGAGTATAAGAAACAAGTCATACTACAAATTTTGGATACTGTTTTCGTCCTTCTGGATATGCTTGCAGATACCTTTTATGCTGTCAATTTTCTCAAAGGCTTGGTATTTCTTGAACCCATTTCCCCTCCCTTCTGATACTTCTTTGTGATGCATACACTCAGTTAAATTTGTTCTCCTTTTGGTTATATTCAATTATAATTTGTATATAAAACATGCTAGAGCAAAAGGATGTATAAGATACATTATAGCTTCATCCTAGGACATCAGACATTAAGTTCCTTCCAGTCAAAAAAATAAAAATAAAAATAAAAAATAAAATAAAATAAAAGATAAACATATGACATGATGTCTATTACAATAAGGTCCAAATGGAATGGACACGATTTGGATATGAAACTTACCATATTGTTTTGCACTTAACCAATGACGGATATGGATACGAATACCGGATATGTCTCGGTAAGGAAAACTTGTACCCACATGGCCACATCTGCCAAAATCAGATACGGTTACAGATCAAATAAGAGAAAATATACGTGGGCACAAAATGGATATGATAAAAACTGATAAGATTGAAAAAAATATAGGTCATATGATACAAGAGAGTCCATTAATATTTTCATTTATATCTGAAAAGCTAAGATTAGATCTTTGGATCATCAAAATTAACCTCAAATCTTTTAATCTAATAGTTAAAACAATTGGAACTATATGATTAACATCTATTGGGATATTTCGGATACGGATCTGGATGTTTCACTACGTTTCCGTATCCATGACTATATACTATCGGATATAGATATTTAGTAACCATATCCGTAGCCTAACGAATATGGGTATGGATATATCTCCAGGTACTGATGTTTTTTTCCACCCCAGATTTCAATGCATATACTCTTATTTACCAGGTGATTTTCTATATAGCAATACTAGGTTTGAGTCAGAATATGAGATACCCATATTGATTATTTGTTATAACAAATTGTCAAAAAGGTATAACTTCATTCTTTTCTCTTTGCAGCGTTATTACCTAGTCTTTTGGAGTTACTGCATTGGCATCCATATATGTGTATGCATCTCTCTTTCTGTCTCATCATCTACTTCATCCCCTTCCACACTCGTTATACTTTCTGCCTTGATCCATTTTCTGAATTAGTCCTAATCGTGGATGGAATTTTTAATTGTGTCTTTCTGTATTCTTACTTATATTTCTTTTTTATTTTTCTCTTTTTGCCCTCTTTTCATGGAGTAGTTCTAAAGCCTTCCCCATCTGAAGATCTGTCACGTAAAGCGCGCTATCATGATTCTCATATGAGCTACACTCATTATTTGCGCCTCTGTACCACTATAAAAGTTGTATAGAGTATAGACACTTTAATTAACCCTCAAATAGTCTTTATTCTTGAATATGTGAGATTCATCAGAAGATAAGACCATACTCCCATCAAGGGCTTTCTGGCATCTAACTAAATTTTTGGTTCCATAGAGTTAAGTTTGATTACTATTTGCTATCTAAAACCTTTTATTTGGAGAGCAAGATTGTACTTGTTCTTTTTTCTTCTGTCTACGAGTTACAAAGACAACCTCTCACTTAGCCTTCCTCCAGATGAAAGAAAGCGACAGAGAACTCTAAATGTTGCTGGTTTTTGTGCACTATTTATTTGGAAATGATCTTTGCTTTCTGTTCCAGCATATTGTTTTAGTACTTCTTTTTCATTTCTTTTCTTCTGTACTTGCAGCAAATCTCTGCTTTTGATGCCATCCAGTGTTTTTGAAAATAGATTATGAGACAAACCAATATCTACATTAATTGTTGAGTGAAATTCTGTTTTGATTTATGATGTCAATCATTTGTTTTTTTAATAGTCTAGCACTGAATATTTACCAACTTTATTAGGATTTCTAGTAGATGTCAAGAAGTGATCGTGGCTGATTATGCAGTTTCCATAATTAGATGTACAAAGTCTACTATTTTAGCTCCAGAAACTTCGTCTCTTTTTTCATGTCGATGAACCCAATATGGACTTTAATTGTACTGTAGTTTTTGGAGAAAGGTGCAGCGGCATAAGTTCTAACCGCTGCTTATGTATCATGTTGTGTTCATGTTGTCTTTATTAGCTTTTTGCATTGACATTATTAAGTCTTTTACATTTAGGAATAGAGAGTGCTCCTTTCCTAGTTCCATGGCGCATTTATAATCTTTAGTACTTGCATGTGAATTATTCTTTTGCTTATATTAAGTATTTTACAGGAAGCTGGGATACCTTGGAAGTTAAACCAAAAGAAAAAGGCATAGACACGAGAAATGAGCTACTTAAATTTTATCAAGAAAACTATTCGGCAAACCTAATGCACCTTGTCGTGTATGGAAAAGGTAGAGTGTTGCTTTTTTGTTGAAAGATAATCTACTGATCTTTTTTTCTCTTATAAACTTTTCTTGTTTGTGTTCCTTGGATACTACAGAGACCCTGGACGAAATTCAGATACAGGTCGAAAAGAAGTTCGATTCTATTCGGAATATTGGGCGGAACTATTTCCATTTTCCTGGCCAGCCCTGCTCCTCTGAACATCTTCAAGTATTTTGCTTGACACTCTTATCTCTAGTTTTCTTTGTCAAATAATTAGACACTATTCCTATACTCTCTTGATAACTTTATAACTGGAAATATGTTTCTCAATGGAGAAAAAGTATGCATTCTTACATCCAGTAGCTTGCAAAGATTAATATTAACTTCTCGTTCATATTTTAATTTTGCCCATAAATTTTATGAAGAATTGAGTTTAACATCAAAATAGTTCGGGAAGCCATTTTGTGAAACTAACTCGCTAGTTCTGTGCAGATTCTTGTCAAGGCTGTCCCAATAAAGCAAGGTCACACGTTGAGAATTATATGGCCAATCACTCCTAGCATACGTAATTACAAAGAAGGGCCTTGCAGGTATCTTGGTCACCTTATTGGGCATGAAGGCGAGGGATCTCTCTTTTATATTTTGAAAACACTAGGTAATTTCAGTTCTTTGTAGCTGTATTATTTTACTGAGGTTATGTTTTCTTTTTTTAATGCATCCATACAAGGATTTTTCCTTTGGCATGCTAGTGATCTTATGAGTTTATCAGAATTGGGATGTATTACTTCTTTTATCTTCAAAATATTATATGATTACACCTGAAAAGATAATTATAGATGAAGATAATGCTTAAGTTAGTGGAAATAGCTTTCAACAAAAGTGAATGGAAGAGTAGGATTAATTTAGCCACCTAAAAAATTTGGGATAAAGGCTTTGTTATTGTGTTGTTGTACCTGCAAAATATTTTTTCTCATTGGTGTTTCCTTACTCATCATAACGTAACTATTGCAGCACTGCATCGTGTATGGTATTGTATTTTATTGTATCATGCATCCATGTCTTACACATCCTAGCCATATAATGACCACTTCAGTTTTTATTTTTTGTCTATTTTTTGATATACTAGCTAACTTGATTGTAAATTTAACTACCAAAGGATGGGCTATGGGTTTGAGTGCTGGTGAAGGAGATTGGAGTTTGGAGTTTTCTTTCTTCAATGTAATCATTGAGCTCACAGATGCCGGCCATGGTTAGTTTCTATTCTACACATCCTTTCCTGTTATCTATATTGCAATTTAAACTCATCATATTATTGAATAGCATAACCTAATCATGACTCATGTAATTGGTGCCAGAACATGTTGAGGATATTGTTGGATTACTGTTCAAATATATTTTACTCTTACAGAGATCTGGAGTAACCAAATGGATATTTGATGAGGTAATTTTGCTTACGCACGGAGTTTTTGTGCTTAATTCTTTATTTACATTGACAGATTAAGCTTTATTGCACAATTGCTGATGGACCTTTTTTTTTTTTTGGGAGAACCAGTGAGACTGATGAACATTAACCGAAATTTGCATAGCTGGCTCAAAGTGACTGCTGTAGAGCACATTTTGTTCTTGTTTGGTTCTTCATATAATTGCAAATTAGAAAACTAAATCTTGAGGCAGCTATATACTGAGACATGCAAATAAGTCCATTTCTAAGAACATGACATGATCGAAAGTTACCATGTTCAATCAAATTATTAAATTGAGTCCCCACCTTAGCTGATCACAGAATAAGAGGAGCTTAAATTTGATTAGTGTTCCAGCACTACCTGTTATATAGTTATCGTTCTCTTTGGGAACTCATGCTTGGAGATCTAATCATCAAGACAACAGGGATGGTACATCTTAGGGGTTACACTTACACAGCTTGCATCTTCTATTTTCTAAGTATAAAGAATGAGTTTTTACCTAATAAAGTTGATAGCGTGTGCGCGATATATTCTTCTGTATACAGTTTACGAACATGCCTAGTGCCTGATAAATTATCATCTGAACAATCAGGTTTTGGAGAATGGTTGAGGTTTCGACTTTCATGTCCTTTTTATCTTAAATGACTCCATACCTATAGTATTATTGGTTCTCAAACTATAAGCTCCATGAAGAGTGTACGGCTTGTAAAAGAACTTCTCACAGTATGGAGACATTCCTGTGTTTCTGGTGATGTGGAATGTCAGTTAAAGGGATGGTCTTTGTTATTATGAGAAAGTACAGCATAATCAGGATCATTTCGCGATGGATGATTTTGGTGCACTAGCTGGAACTATGGTTGGTTCAGGACCTGTCTCATTGAACAAGGCAAAATAATATCACTATGTTCCTAGATGCTTTTCGCTCCTAGTTGTGTGATGGCAATGACATTTTATGTGTAATAACCAATGTAGCATGGGTACTTATATCATGAGGCCGTATCACTTCGATACCCTACCGGATACCGAGTCTACCAACACTTGGACCCTCCTTGGATATGTGCATACACTTATTCAAATGTGTCCTCAATTATATAATACATATTTTAATTTAAAACACCCTCATACACTTCTTGAACTTATATCCTAAACATCACATATATCTCTTCATCTATATTACATATTTGAGATATCTATTTATTTTCATTTATGCACCATAAACTATTTGGAAAATGCTACAAAATATTGACTTGGATAAAGCTGTGTTTGGATGATGTCAACATTTGGTATAAAGTTGGAGAGTAAAGTCATTGTCCTTTCGCAAAGTCAAAAAACTGTAATCACCTTCATAGCAAACACTGTCATCATCTAACTTCTTTTCAAAGGGAGTCTCATGACATCATTGGCATCCTCCTTATCCGAATCCTCTTCATTAGCCTCTTCCTCCTCAAGCACCTCATCCACTATCGCACCAGAAGAGTCCTGTTCTCGACTTTCTTTTGCAGCATATTTTCTCAATATCCTTCTTCCTTCTTTTTATCCACCTTTTTTCTTCTTTTCTTCTAAATTCTATCTGCAAGTGCATCTATCTTCTTCAACGGCAATAGTGCAACCCCTTACTTCTCATCAAAGCCTAGCAATGTGTTGTTTAAGCCGCTTGATTAGTTCCCTCACAATTTTTTCAGCATTTTCTGCATTGTACTTCATTGCAGTGCCCCTTTTTGACAAGTTACCCGTAATTCCCATTCTTCATTTCACTTCATTGTCTGTTTATATTTCATTTTCTCCTTCAACCCTTCTTATACAATATAAACTAAAGCACTCACTGAATTACTTAGGGAATCTCGTATTTCTATTGATAACAATATCTTGGATGTGTCCAACCAATGTGTTAATGATTCTAACATCGTCACGAAAAAAATGAAATGCTTTAACATACTGCACCTCTTCCAACACCAAATCTTGTTCCTTAATGGGTCAAATTAATTATTTTATGCCATGTCATTTTAATGCACCTGAGGTTGGCAAAATTTTATGTAGGACTGGCAAAAATTTTCATATTTCCTTATCCATCTTCTTATTGTTGATCTGTTGGTTATTGACATAGGTGATTGCCAATAGGAACTGTACATGTCCTGCATAGCTTTGATTTTATTAGCGTCATCTTTTGAACTTATATAACCTGGACGTGCATGTTTCACCATAATAGTACATTCAGCTTTAAGCTAAATGCCTGGCTACATGCGTATTCACTTTATTTCCCTCCTTGTACCTTGTGCAATTTGTAATAAACACCTGATTGCAATTAAATATTGCATAGCACATATTGCTGTGAAAAGATATTAATGTCAGAGATAACAGGTAGCCCTGTTGTGATCCATTAATGTCCTAATATTGATATGATGTGCCAAATCTGACTTCTATCCCAGTGAATCTAGTGCTTTATCTTCCATGTTCTATGGAATATGGTTGCAAACTTTTTCAAAACAGAAAAAGACATGCTCTTTGGAGCGGATTCTTTATGGACCAAGATAATCTGCATGCGTACCGAGGGCTATTATTTTCTTCTAATCTTTGAATGCTTTCATAGTTTTGATTTAGGTTTGTAATTTGCATTGGATGAATGTTTTCTAACAAAATCTTATTTGTTGTCAAGCTTGCGGCTATATGCGAAAACGGATTTCATTATCAAGACAAAGTCCGTCCTCGTGACTATGTTGTTAACATTGCATCAAACATGAAGGTATGCCATATTGCTATTATCAGGTTTAGTAGCAAACTGAGTAGTTTTACACAGTCCATTCACTAGGCATCATAAATCTCTGCTTTTATTTCGTTCTTGCAAATCCATTCTTGGAACGCTAGTTATGAGCTTCATGTAATTCATGTCCTTTCCTAGTGTCTGAAATATCTTGAATAACTCCTGATTACCAGAGCTCTACCCTAAAAGTTATATATTATTCACTTTTTTCTGTGGCACACACCCTAGTAATTTTTATATTTGTGGAGCATTTTTTTGAGGAATCCAAATTAAGCCAAAGTATCTATTGGAAGGTGAGTATATTCATTAGTTCCTTTCAATCCAACATTCAGTGACTGCCCGCCATTTGGTTGAGCACAATGTTACAGATGCAATAGTGTTGTATCCAGCAAATATACCAGCTGGATTCTAATTTATTTGGCAGTTCGGGAAATAACTTTGAGCGAATGGTGCAATTTCAGACTATATTGCATGTTTACTTTGAATATGAATTTTTCCCTTACAAAAGGCTGGCATCTGCTATTTGCACAAGAATTCAAGCTCGTGACTTATTCTCTAATCTATTCCTAGTACCTTGGAGTCATGACCATTATTTGATGGAGTCTCACCATATCCCCCTCCCTCCTTCCCTTCCCCTCTCTCACTATTTTTCTGAGTCATTACTTAAAGGTATTTTTTCTCGATGGGTTCTAAGTAAGCATGCGTAGATGTTTTTTTTTTTTTCTGTGATAATTCTTATCATATTTTTTGTTATTGTTCTAAACTCCATAATTGAATGATGTCTTGCAATCTTTGATCCAATTGTTCTTGGTGTTTTTTTTTTTTTTGTTTCTCCTGTTGTCATGTGCTCCAATATAACCTTAGTTATCAAGGTCATTCACGGTTGATTAGCTAAATATACAAATATTTCCTATTTTCTTCTTTTGTTTCTAAAGCCTCATCAGTTCATGTTTTTGGCTTTTCAGTCCTCTTTAGTTATCACCAAGATGCTCAAATGTGTAAGAATATATCTTAGTGTATACAATATTTCAGAGAGAACAGTGTTGTTCTGGTTCCAGCATTTCTCAATTTCATCACATTTCTACTGCCGCTTCATAAATGACTAGTATCCAAACCTATCTATTACACTAGTATAGTGCACGTGCTTTGCACGTGGACGAACTTGTTTTATATTGTGAATGTGTTTTGTAAACATGAAAATGAAAAAGTGATAAAATGAAAAAAATAAAGATTTAAGGTAAAATATTGGGATTTTTCTTTTTGGGTTTTAACACAATTGCTTCCAAAGGAAACATGACATTCAATCATTGAATTCTCAAACATTGAACTATATAAATTTTATTCTTCTTTCTTTTCTATTAAGATTTCCTTAAAGAAATGCTCAAATAAACAGCTGAATGACTTCTGTAACAAAACTGATCAGATTTAGTTTTAAAATTTCATATTATGGTCTTATATAATAATTTCTTCCTTCTTTCTTTTCATTCAATTTGTGCCATTTTCTAAATTTCTTAAATTCTTCTTTGTCATTGCTTATATAAATATTTTTTCATTTTAATTTTCACAAACTTATTATTTTTAGACATAAAATTTATAAGTTAATTTCAAAAATAATCTTGTATTTAAAAGGTTAGATATTTATGGATGTAAATATAGACAGTTGCATGTTGACTTTAATTTTTTCTCCAGAGATGAAATGCTTAACTGCATGTAGACTTTTTGAGAATCCGTCTACTTTGGTGCTCATATAATGCATAATAGAATATATGCATGACACTCTAATTTTTAGTCATATAATGATAAGAAAATTCTACAGATTTGGGAAAACATCTATGCAGTGCTAACTGGTGAGAATCCGTCTACTTTGGTGCTCATATAATGCATAATAGAATATATGCATGACACTCTAATTTTTAGTCATATAATGATAAGAAAATTCTACAGATTTGGGAAAACATCTATGCAGTGCTAACTGGTGAGAATAAAAGAGATTATTAATCAAAACTCTCACTGTCGAAAGAGCATCACACACTTTATCCTAGATCACATTCCATGCCCTCAACCAAATAGCAATATTCTGCAACTTTACAATGTAAATAAGAAACATATTTGAATTAAACAAAAAAGCAAAATTTATTTAAAAAATATATTTGAATTGAACGAAAAGCGAAATTTATTTACCTTAATGTTCTGCCACTTCTACAATGTTATGAGACGTCCGATTTAGCCGGTGTCAACTTATCTTTTAGTAGAATTTGTCTTAACTGTAGAGAGGAGGAAATTTTGATGAAAAGATTAACAAGGCATTATAAGACCTTCATCGTAACTTCTAAGAAGGTATTTATTGAGGGCCATTGGTTGAAAACAAACATCAACATGCACGATAATTAAACAAAAAAATATAATTAGATATTAATTTAAAGTATTTAGCCAAAAAATTTAAATGAGAAAAAAAAAATCTATTATCAGTTCTTTATCTCTCCTGACATGGTCGTGAACGCTTTCTCAACACTGGGGGCACTTTTGGCACTCATCTCCAGGAATGGGTTGCTGATCTCATGTGCAAGTGCCTTTAAAAGAGCAGAGCAAAGTTTTACATTGTTAGGGAACAAAATCCAAGTGGCAACTCCTGGAAATGTCAACTATAACCAATCCAAATGTAACACACTTTTGAAAATGTATTCAGTGGTAATTACCTTTCCTGCTTTATAAGAAACCACCTTCTTGTCAGTTAAATCACATTTATTTCCCACCAAAAGCTTACATTGTCACCTGCATAGCGGTCAATCTCGCTGAGCCATTGCTTCACACTGTTGAAGCTTTCTTGATCAGTCACGTCATAAACAACATGCAAACAGAGAAATATATTAATGTATCACCATTATTATTGATCAATCAAAAGGAAAGAACTAACAATTTGATAATAATAGTGAGAATAGCTTACAGTTATGCCATGGGCACCATGGTAGTAGCTACTTGGGAAGATGAGGCAGTGAAAAAAGGACGGTTTTTTAGGGGTGAGGAACTGAGGAGTGTAGAATGTAGAAAGATATCTATTAATTTAATTTAACGAAAAAGTTTGTTCATAACTTATTCACTAAATTACATGAGTCATAGAATTTTACAAGTTTTCAATTAATAATTTATTAAAATTGAAATCTTAAAGAGTTTTTTTATTAATTAATTAAGTTTGTTCTTAACTTAAGAGGTTAAATGAATTAATAATTAATTACAAGTTTTAATGAACTTATGGAAATTTAAGAGGTTTTAATTAATTAATTAAAAAGATTGTTCACAACTTGTGAGTTTTAATTATTAATTAACTTTAAAAATAAAGAAGGGAATTTTGAAAATTGAAAGGGGCAAAATAGACATTCAAAAGTTTTGACACTCATATCGTCTTTATAAGTAGTATAGAAGTATAGATTTCTATAGTTCCGTGCATAGTTGAGCGGTTGCCTGGAACCCCCTGGAACTGTCATACAGTTCCTGGGAACCGATTACTGATACATTTGTGAACCAATTCCCTCCGATACACGACTTGGTTCCCCAAAATTAGTGTACCGCTTACAAGCATGCGGAGTGCAAAGTCCCTTTCAGTGCACATGCTCAAGACGCAACGCAATGTGCACCATTGAGTAAAGGGAGACACAGTAGAATATTTGAGTCAATGACTTTATTGTAATTAAATGCCTATGTTAATAAAACGTGAAATGAAACTATGATGTCAACACGAACTATGTGAAACAAATAGACAAAAAAATGAACTCCATAAAAAAAGTTTTTTAAGTATTTTGTTGAAAAAATATTGAAATGGATAATTAGCTTTCTAGTTTCTAGTTTTAAAAAATATTGAAATGGACAATTAGTTTTCTAGTTTCTAGTTTTCTAGTATATAGTTTGGAAAACTGTAAGCGCACCCAAAAATAATTTACAATGTACCACTGACCGAACTTGCGTACTGAAGCAAGCTACCCCCCTTAGATCCAAATTTTCTAAGCAGTGAATTGTGTACCTGAGTTCATACCATGACCCACTACGTACCGCATACTGTGTAACTATGGTTTCGTGGCCTTTCCCCACGCTACACCAAGTGTCATTCTTGACTTCCAGCCCATTCACTTCTTGCTCCAATCCAGAATAAAAGAGGAATTGCATAGACAGCAGACTGCCACCATAGAACTTGGTTGTACACTTGTACTCTATGAAGTGAATACTGAAACTGAATGTGTAAGAGATTCATTGAGCTGAACCTGATGATTTGGGATAAAGACTTTGTTGTCCTAGTAGTGTGAAACCATCCTACTTTAAAAGTTGACATCCATAAACATTTTCTGAATCTAGTTTATTGTTGGTGCTTTCATTATAATTGCGTTGCATCTGTTTGGAAATAGTTTTTAACTGAATTAAATCCTTTTTTCACTTGTATGTGAATTCCAGTTATATCCTCCAGAAGATTGGCTGGTGGGATCATCATTGCCTTCCAAGTTTGTTCCAAGCACCATCCAGAGTGCGTTAGATGAACTAAACATGGAGAATGTCAGGTAATTTGTACAATGCTTTAAGTTGGATATCTATAAGCAGTTGTTATTGGATACTGAATTACAGATAGAGTCCTTCTATGACTTTATTATTATTATTTTTGTACACATTTCTATTCTGCTTCAGAGTGGTATATATATATATATATATATATATATATATATATATATATATATATATATATATATATATATATATATATATATATATATATATGGAAAAGTGTTTATAAGGTGGCACCTTAGATTCAATCTAAGGTAGCCCCTTCAAAACTACATTATAGGCTATCAAATAACTCAATCCACTCCGCTCATTTTGATTTATATGTTTTGGATTGTATACAAATAAAAATTAGCCATATTGGGTTATAGTTATTCATGCATCAAGTGATTGTAAAATTAACGGTTTTACGACAATAGAACTAAAGAGACAATGAAAAATATGTGTTAGAAGCATTTAATCATCATGATTTTTATTTTATAGATGTTTTGAGACATTTAGATCATGATGAATGGAGTGGATCATCAATTGAAATAGTCTAATTTATGAATCAAGAGGCTATCTTAGATTTAATCTAAGGTGTCACCTTATGAACATTTTTCATATATATATATATATATATATATATATATATATATATATATATATATATGGGAATGATGTATATGAGGTGGCTCATTTTGCTAAATGAGCTATCAAGAGATAGAGTGGTGAGGTCCACACCTTTTGATGTGACTAGCAAGGTGGGCTTCACAACATGGCTATCTCTTGGTAGCTCATTTAGCAAAATGAGCCACCTTATACACATTATTTCCTATATATATATATATATATATATATATATATATATATATATATATATATATATATAGAGAGAGAGAGAGGTTTTGGATCTTTTGATAGAAATCCCTCAAACCTGCTATATTTTAGAAAATGCCTCCAAATCATGTTATTATTTTTTTCTAATCGTACCCCAAGTCATGGGGAGACTTAGAAATTTTCCTCTCCCATTTATTTGGACAATATAAGAGATATCCATTGTATCCTGGTTCCTGCCATCCAGAACCCTCCCCTTCATTCCTTCTAATACTTCACCTTTCTCTCTTCTCCCTTTCTTCTCCTCCAAACTGGCAATCAAGAGATCTTTCACCTCAATCAACACAAGAAATGGAACCAAAAATTGTTCTTTCCCTCCACCAATATCCTCCATGAATTCCCTAGCATAATGTATCTTTTCTTTTTTGGGGAAAATATTACTTTGAAATGGTATCCAACTTAATTTGCTACAATATTTTCGGCATTCCATTATTTGGTCGTGAAGTTATAATGAAGAATCATTTGGGTGGCTGTTTCATTTAACATTTTGCCAATTTTGAAGATGTCTTGTAATCGACTGACTTCTTTTCTTTATCTTCATGAGCTTGGAACATTGCATGTGTCTTAAACTTGCTGAATATTTCCTTCGGTATGACTCTGGTTTTGTTAGCAAGAGGAATTCATCTAATTCCTTTAAATTCTAGAAAAGCTCCCCTGTCTGTAAATGTGAATGTTGTCTTTTTTATTGATTTGCAGCTGTCAGAAAGTATATCATTGCTTTTGGTACAACTAAGAAGTTTGAATTATATTCTCTACAGTCGAAAAGTTGCGTTTATCTTTCCCACTTCTATCCACATGCTTGATAATAAAAAATATCCGTAGGATTTCACTGTTCTTCTAACAGACTCTAGACTGTTAGAAATTGATTAGAAGGTACTAGTGAATGCCTGGGCTGTCAACAGTTGCACTGTGGTTTCTTAGTTTTTTTCTGTAGTCATGATTATGAATTACTTATCTTTGGTGATAGTAGGGCCTAGTAAATTATGTTAGTATGTTTTTTATTGGGATGTGTTTCAACAGAACTTTTGTGTTTTGTTTGCCCTGCAGGCTATGACCATCCTTCCTGATGTAGTAATGAACTGCCTTGATTTGAATATTGCCCATTACTTTTTTACTTTGCTTATTGTTCTTTCTGTTTTCATATTGCTAGAATTTTCTATTATTTTCAGAGTGTTTTGGGAATCAAAAAAATTTGAAGGATGTACTGATTTAGTTGAGCCATGGTATGGAACTGCATACTCTATCGATAAGATTACTGCTTCTACCATCCAGGTTTGTTTCTTCATTTACATATTCCTCATGTTTGTTTCGGAAACTATTTTTGTTGTTGTAGTAACATTTATGTTAGTTCTTTTCAATAAATGTATCACAGTTAATTTGTGGGTCAAGATTATTTCACTCCTAAATTCTGTGCAACTTTTATTGTCTTTTGATATTTTTGTAGCAATGGGTAGAGAAAGCTCCGAATGCAGATCTACACCTACCAAGTCCTAATATATTCATCCCAACGGATTTATCACTCAAAGGATTGCAAGAAAAGGTGTATTTTGCTATTGCATGCTTTGTTCAGTGATTTGCTTCACCTATCAGTTGACATGTTTATCTAATATTATGATCTTTTGAACTAGGTTAAATTTCCTACATTGTTGAGGAAATCATCATTTTCAAGATTGTGGTACAAGCCTGATACTATGTTCTTTACCCCAAAAGCTTATATCAGGATAGATTTCAATTGTCCACTGTCTAGTCACTCACCGGAGGCAGAGGTGCTTACTGATATTTTCACACGATTGTTAATGGATTATTTGAATGAATATGGTACGTAGTTTTGCAACTTCATTCTGCTGAAGAAATTTTTATATTTAGTTGGATCATTTAAATCAAGCTCATTAGTCCTCTGTCTGTTTGGGTCCTGCCCAGCCAATAAGGCACGTGTTGGCTGGCCACAAGTCCTCTTAACAAGAGGACTTTCAAAGCCTAGCTCCTATATTTCCAACAAATATATATTTCCTAATATAAAAGTGGCCCAATGCACGAGGCTCCCACTATTGTGGTGTCTGGGGAGGGTCAGTTGTACGCAGCTTACCCTCGCATGCAGAGAGGCTCTTTCCAAGATTTGAATCTGTGGCCTCTGTGTCACAAGGCAGGAACCTTATCATTGCGCAAGGCTCACCCTCCTCTCTTTTCAAATATGCGGCCTGTAATAGCTTTTCATTTTAAACTCATCATTTGTTTAGTTATTAATATATAGGCCACTAAATCCAAACTATATATCAACTTAAAAAAACTCTTTCTCGTGATAAAGTCCTACTCAAACCTACACACTACAAAGTCTCTTTCAAGTTAAACCACTTTATTACCAATATGCTGACTGGATAAACTAGACTGCAAGGTTTGGCTCACGTCCTCAGGCAGGATTCCTCAAGCCACGTTAATTTTAAATATTGTTTATTTTGGTATGAGCTTTTCTCATGCTCAGTAGAAAGTGCATGTTCAATAATTTATGCAACTAAAACCATTCATAAAACAAGATAGTGTCCAAACTAGAAGTTTATGATATGCATGCAATATTTTACAAATCTTGTTTATGGACAGAAATTAGGCAACACCATACTCTTCTCTTGACAACTAGACTACCTACAGCGTTGATAGGCCTAAAAGGTTGCCTATCGCAGCGTAGTGCCTTTTGCATCATATCTCAACTAGATTGTCTACAATGACGATCTTTCTAGCCTGGGCTGCAAACATCTGCACTCTATCCTCATTACCTTTGATGAGCTTGTGATTACTTATTTCTTGATCTACATCATTAGCCAACGAACAATGCAACATATGCTCAATATGATTCAAATATCATTTAGTAAATCAACATGTCATTTAGATAGCCCTACAACAACACATTGATCATCCAAATATGCTAAAAGATCAACAAGAATCAATACTTGACGACAATGGCTATGAAATATCTTAAATCATATCATATGAGCATAAATTTCATGCTTTGTACTCTTTATATGAGAAACATATAAATTATATATTAAGCAATATGCACCCCTGAGTTACAGATATTTTTGCAATACCGAGTTCGCTGTGTCTCTCTTCAAGAGTTACTGTAGCTTTTACTACAAAATAAGAGTTACTTTATTTCTTACTACATTTTCAAGTACAAACACATCAACTGGCAACTCAATCAAGAAATTTTTGTCAATACGATAAGTAATTACATCCTCTTGATTTCTCAATCATGTCAATCATGGACACAATAAGTAATCACTTTCTTCCCTTGCATTATATATATGTGGTAATTATATAATTTGTAACCTTTTTTTCCGACTTGGCCCAATCATATATTTAGACCATTACATGGTTGTTAAAATCCATCCTTTGTTTCTTCTATTTTCTTTTGTTTTTATTTGTTTGGCCTTTTTCAACAAACATCGACCCTTTGTGCATTTGCAATTTCAAAGTTTGGGAAGGTCATACAATCTCTTTCCTTGCTTTACCTTTCTGTATGTTTGACACCTTCTTTGACACCTATGCTGCTTTCATATCATTTTCTGATCGTTTTCTAACAAAATGGAGTCAGTTATAAGCCTATAGACCACGGTTCATAGTGTAAAAAACTTCACATGAGTAGTGACTAAGTCTTTTGCTAGTTGTCAACCTATGACTCTCCTTTATTAGTTGGTGTTGGATTTGTAGTTAAGAAAACAATAAAAAAAAAGTCAGGTTATTCAAAGTATTGAGGCAGTTAGCTGGAGGAATGTCCAGTTTAAAATTTTTAACTAAGAAGTCTAGAAAAAGACGTTTGCTATGTGACTTTGCTTTAACTCTGAGGAATGTTATAACTGGACACACCCACCCGCCCGCCCACCCATGCATATACTACTACTACTACTGCTAATAGTATCCAGTATGTGGATACTATCAATCCAATTTTTCAATTCGAAAACCAAAAATGAAAATCCAAATCGGTGGATATGTAGTAGATCAGCAGATACTATCAACCTAATTTTTAAATTCGGAACCAAAAAATGAAAATCCAAACCGGTGGATATGATCTACTACACATAAACTACCTAGAAATAAAATTTCAAAGGATTTCGATGTGTTTTGAATCACATATCAAGCGGCAAAAAATAAGCAACTTTATAAAAATTCTAAATCGTAAATTTTGACAACTTATTATACATGAGTTAATGATGTTGGAATCTTTTGAAATTTTGTTTCTAGATAGTTCATGTGTAATAGATCACATTCACTGGTTTGGATTTCCATTTTGGGTTTTAATTTAAAATTGGGTTGATAGTATCCGTATTGAGACTTCTAATAGCAACCTAGCTCCTCTCTCTCTCTCTCTCTCTCTCTCTCTCTCTCTCTCTCTCTCTCTCTATATATATATATATATATATATATATATATATATATATATATATATATATATATATATATATCCTTTGTTAGCTGTGTACTCTTTGAACTTATTTTCATCATGATATCATCAGTACTTACCTTGATAAAGTGAAGCAGGAGCCTGAAAGGCTGAAACATTGTTTGGTAAATGGATGGAATGGTGACTAGTCTCGATGGGCTCTGTCATTGAGGAATAATTGTATCTGAAATGTGATACTGGTAACTGTTAGTCAGTATTAAAATGATGAATGCAGTGGGTTGCTTGAACCTCACGCGTAACTACTGACCAAATGTCATGTCTGTTAACCTTTACTGTATCATTTTTTTTAATGGCTAGATTGACTAGTAAATCATTATATTTTCATATGCAGAAAGAATCCAATTTGTTATCAGTACCTTCATATACTAGTATTTTCACTCTTTCAATCCGAACTCTAATTATAAGGATATCAAAAAACAAAACAAAATATCCGTACATGAAAGTGGCATCCTTCTGATTCTGGTTCTCATAAATGGTTATGCACATATATTGTTTGGTTCTTTTATTTATTTATTATTATTATATTAGTCTCTTAAATCTTTCATATTTTGTAATTAGTCTGTCAATGTATTGAAATTTCTATTAGGTTCTTGCATTCTTAAGTTATTTTGAAATCAATCCCTCAAATCATTGAAATTACTATTAGATCCCCAAATTCTTATGAGTTTTTTCAAAATAATCCCTCTGATTGCTACATCTATTCGTGATTGAAGGGAGTAATCTTAGAAATGTAAAACAAAGAGTTGTGGGCCTATGGATGAAAACGACTAATTGCCTAAGTTACCGAGCTGCGGATGAGAATGTTGACCCAACAAACAAATTAGTTAATATAACATTGTATCATCCCCAATTAAAAAAATAAGCCTTTTTTTCCTTTCTTCTTCCCAGACTCATTTTCCACGGTTTGCAAGTATGACTTGCAATCAAAATGATTACTATAGTACTATGGGTTGGCATTTCGTAGTTTGTAATTATGTGAAAACCTACTATAGTTGGTACATTTTTAAGAAGAAACTTTAACTGAAAAATAGTTGCTTCTTTAGTTTTATCTATTAGTTAGAATAATTAGATATGATTTTCGTTATCTTTTTCAGTTAGAAGTTTGTTTAATTTGATTAGAATTTTATCCTATAAATAACGATGTATTGCTTCCTTTGAAGATGGAAAATTGACATGAATATAAGTTTTGAGTTTGGAGAAATTGTGGAGTGATTTCTCAAGGCGCGAAGCCATGTTTTCTTATTAGGCATCCGTGTGTCAAACTGGCCATTTCTCTCATTTTCAGAGGTTAGATACTGCGAGTGAATCCGGTCTGGCCTATTTATCTTTTATTTTTCTTTATTTGATCTTTTTATTGACTAAAAAAATAAAAAGAGAAAATTTACTGTCACAGATACTGTTTACTCGTGCACTATTCATCACCACCTCCGTTCTGCATCATTTCTTACATATAATTTTAACCGATGCTCATCCGGGACTGAGCTTTATTATTTCTTGTTATATAACTGATAAGCTGATGAACTTTGCTTTTTAACTTCAGCTTATGATGCTCAAGTTGCTGGCCTTGATTATGCAATACGACATGCTGATACTGGATTTCAGGTGTGTTTTCTGTTTATGATTTCTTTGTTAAATAAGTTGCAGCTTCCATGCATAGTTCTTTAAGGTTCACTTGATAGATTCTCTACTTTGTCCATAGCCATTAATTGTGGAAAATGAATTACCCAGTCAGCCATGGGCTTTGACCAGATACTTTGCATTTATAGTCGAAAGCGGAAGTGACTTTGTCAACTAGTAATGTGGTTGACTTTGTCAACTATTAATGTGGTCAACCTACTTGCAGGAATTCAATAAGACATTCATCGCTTGCAGGACTTGAAGAAATTCAGTCAGAAAGAAGTGGTTGTCTTTTTTTTCTTCCAGAGTTTACTATTCTATGTTTAATATCTGTATATATGTTTTTTTGAGTGAAATATCTGTATACATGGTAGTCAGTTAATTTCAATTGTTTATCTCGATAGCTTAGCGGAAAGTTAAACATGTTCCTGGCATATATAGCAATGGCCTTGTGGCATGCTTCGGCAGCTGTCTTGCTGTCGGTCCTTTTCTGTTAGTAGCAATGTGTTGGGTCTGAGATGTTTCTAGATTTGCTGAGTGCATTCGCGAGGCTCTTTACTAGTATGCTTTCAATAATAGTTCTGTACCCCAATTCTTCCCCTTCCTCACTCCCTTGAAGAATACTTGCCATGAACTTGTCTTCTTGATTCAGAGGCAACCTGCCATATGATTTGTTTTGTTGACTGTCTCATAGTACATGGTATTTAGGTCTCTTGAAGTTTACTCTAAAAGTAAGGCTGTAAGTTTGCCAATTTTACAAACCCAACTAGAGATTGTGATTCAATGATAGAGAACGAGGTGTTGTCATCAAAGTAGAAAGAAGTAAGTGTGCAACAAGAAGAATTCGACTCAGGCCCATAGTGGGAGAAAAGGTGACAAAGTTAGGAGAGAACTAGGCTTTGAACCAAATGGGGAAGATGGAGTAAAATGATGGCGCGAAAGGTGTTTATCTTTTCTTCAAAATAGAAGGAAAAAGTTCAACCAAATTTAAGGAAGAAAGGAGAAGAGGGGATAATGGAAGTCCCTTAACCCAACCCTCCTCCCCCTCTCCCCCCTTTTCTCCCTCCTGTGTTTTGCCCCTCATGCAATTAGGAAAACTGGTATTACGCGGCTTAGGTACCTTTGATTTGGAAGACCTCTTGCATCCAACTACAGCTCATAACATGCGATATCAAGTCATTGAAAAGATTACTGTTGATAATGACCAATTATCCATGTTAATGCTATCAATTTTTAAGGAAAATTAACATATATGTAATATTCTGAACATATTCTGGATCTCTCGTATGAGCATTTATTCTGGTGAATGTGAGTGAAAATATATATTGGTAATCTTACTAAAATTACGTTGATTGTATCTAAGTCACTTATGCATTGTTAGCTAGTGAAATTTCTGAAGGGAAGCTGCAAGAAATAATGCTTAGAAGTTATGTAATTGATTGAAGCGATGTTATATGATGATTTTCTGAAACGAAGAAGTTTCTTGTGATAATCAAAATTGTCATTGTTCCATTTCTCCCCTTATCTTTATACATTCACATATGTAGAGTTCAACATACTATTAATCAAGAGAACTAAATGCTGAAGGTAGAGTTTTTCTTTCTTTCTTTCTTTCTTTCTTTCTTTCTTTCTTTCTTTTCTTTTTTTCTATCTTTTTTTTTTCTTTTGTTGTATTTTCAAATGTGAAGCAATGTTGCTAGTCTTCTGCTATTGATGTGTAAAATCCTGAGTCTAAGTAGCCATTATATCAGCTTGCCGCACTTTGCATTGATAACTTTCCAAGTTTATATATGTTTGTATACAGGTTCACTAAAACTTGCTCTAATAAATTGGCAATAAAAGTCTTCATTATTTGGGAAAACCAATTTTGTATCTTTATCTCTTTCCTTCTCTGTTAGATGGCACTTGGTCATATAGAAAGATGAGTGGTTCAGGAACATATTTATTTGATTACCATATTTCCTATTTCTAATATATCTGTTGTTTTCTGTATGTAGTTCAAAATATTCTCAGTGTACTAACCATGAGCTTCTTTGTAGGTGATTGTGATTGGATATAATCACAAAATGAGAATCCTATTAGAAACAATTGTTCTTAAAATTCATCAGTTTGAAGTTAAAACTGACAGATTTGCAGTGATCAAGGTAACTAATTGGCCCTTTCTTTTGTTTTGTACGATTAATTTTGTGAACCAGACGGTATTTGTCTTTATTTGTAAAAAAAAAAAGAAGAAACTTAAATACTCAAGTATCTAAATGTTTGTTCTTTCCATGGTTGCCCTCATGTTTTCTGGTGGTATCTGACACAATATGCTTACATTGTCTGAGTATAATTTTGATATGAAGATATGGTAATATTTACCTTATGTGACTAGTGGTTGATGAAGGATTTCTTGTCTAATATAAACAGGAATGTTTACTGTTTATTCTTATATATTTTATCATGAACAACAAGCAGAAAATCGTAACCTAAGAGGAAAAAATACACTGCCAGGTAACTTTACTCCAAGAACTAAAAACTCCAAATAGTAGCATCATAAGAATACCGACTGTGAAGAGTCAAAAAACAAATCAAAACTGCAGAGAAAAAAGAAGGATGTCTTAACAGATTAAACAAGATGAATATTCCAATCTCTAACACTAATTATTACAGTGTTTCAGTACTCAGAGAAAACTGCAGGTTCTTTATCTCTAGCTAAATAAAACAAGCGATTAACAAAAGAAAATAAAACAAGTGATAATATTTAGGTGTGTAATGAAGCTAATAAAGATATACTTCGAAGTCATTTTTGTTGTAATTGAAGATAATCATGCTATAATTCTGTTTTTCTTTATATCTTGTTAGTAATTAAATTGTTGATTCTGTTATATGTTGAACTTTGCGTAGTTTTCTGGTAGCATTCCAGAAGCTTTTAATTTAGACACAGAAAAGAGTTATCCAGCCTATTATGTTACTAGTATATGCTTATCAATAATGTTAAATGGTTCCTCGACTAGCACGGGGAGATACATCCTAGATGTTCTTGTCTGTGCAAGCTTTGAGTTTTAAGTTCTCATCAAACAGTATCAAACACACCCTAGCTAGTTAAGTTTTTCCTTGCAAATTTTGCTCGAGAAATCAAAACAACTCATTGGCAGAGGCATTAAAGGTTGATTGTCATGTTTCATACATATTAGTGGTTGATGATGTTCAGTTACTGTGTCCATCAGGAAACAGTCATAAAGGAGTACCAGAACTTTAAGTTTCAACAGCCATATCAGCAAGCTATGTACTATTGCTCACTGTTACTAGAGGATCATACGTGGCCATGGAGCGAGGAGCTTGATGTGCTTCCTTATCTTGAAGCAGATCATCTTGCAAAGTTCGCTCCTATTTTACTTTCAAAAACCTTTTTGGAGTGTTTAGTGGCAGGTTATTTCCCTTACCTTTTCAATTTGTCTACGTTATGCAATTATTATTTCAGAATATGCATGTTGAATGTTTGTGATTGCCTGTAGGAAACATTGAGCCAGCAGAAGCAGAATCAGTAGTCCAACACATAGAAGATGTCCTATTCAGGGGTCCCCAGCCTACATCCAAACCTTTGTTTCCATCTCAGCATTTAACAAATAGAATAGTCAAGCTTGATAAAGGTGTTATTTACTACTATCCAGTTGAGGGCCTAAATGAGAAAGATGAGAATTCTTCCCTTGTCCACTATATTCAGGTACTCCTATGCATTATTCTACGTTAATATAAGCTTAAGAAATTTGAACTACTGCATATAATGAATAAGAAGAATTAGATTCTTGTATTGTCACTTTATCCTTGTGTACCACCCTTATTCAAATATGTTAAGGAAAGTCTAGTCGGAAATTTGGTATAAGAAATTTCTGTTTAATTGATTAAGAGTATCCAAAAAAACTCGAAACATGAACTTCTAGTAGCTGGAAGCACCTGACCCTAATATTTTTGAAGAAGAGGATGTTGCTGCTTGAGGTAAAGGAAGCACATGACTGTTCAATAAGTATCCTTCTGGAGGCAATTAGGCTTGATGAAGTGGAAAGAAATACAATGGCCTCTGGTATCATATTCAAGAAAATATAAAAGGATCATTATTGGCGCTATTAAATTTCTCATTTGTTCTTTGCTATTGAACAATTTCTTTATATCTCAAATTCTATATCTGAAGCCCAGGAGAAGTAAGGACACAATGAGGTGCTTGAGGAATCCATATGAAGGGAATTTTTGAAATCAAGGATAGTGCACCCAGTCCTGATGGTGTTTAACGGACTAGCAGTTGAGGTTGCTGTGGGATAGTTAGTAAGGCATCACTTCAGCAACAAGAGATTTTTTTCAAAATCCAATAGACCTTTATTTTATTTGTTTCTCATTCCCAAGGTTGAGTCAATTAGTCTAGTAATCTTTTTCCCCAACATTGTGGCAATTAGTCAATGCATGTTCTTGCCTAAGTGCAGTGTCTATTCAGCAAGGATACTGGAGAAACAAAATGTATATTGGATGATGTCACTTTCTAAGAGATTAAGACAATTTAATACTCTTTGTGGAACATATCAATTCCTTATTACTTGGGAAATATAGGCGAAAAGAATTTAGAGGTTTTCTCAAGCAATAAGAATTTAATGAAAGAGTTACATTATTTCTTAATAGCTAGTTTTGTTTTCTCTTTTGGAGAAAATGGATTAGTAACATGATTTCATGGACAGTGATACTAGTTTCCAAAGTTTCATGTACCCAGTCCTCAAAATTTTAAAGACACACGAGTCTGATGGTTCCTTTATCCTGAAGGTTAAGAGGCTAGATGCTAAGTGTTGATGTTACTTGTGGCAATGATACATGCATTAAAGTTGTTGGTTGTAGAGCTTTAAGTAGGTGTAAATTGTTAGGTATGCTTTAGTCACACAGCAACTTCCTCATTGAAGATGTAGAAGAGCATAAGATGTGGAGCTCTTGCAGTCCCTACATCCATCTTGCTCCTCAGCCTATGTTACAGCTGCAACAAAGCAAAGAATTTTGTTTTCGTTCTTTTACAAACTGGAGTTTCTAACTCCTGGGAAAACAAAGAATAACTAAACTAGGAAGTGACTAGTTTATGTGTATCTAATAAGTCTTTTTTATATTACATTATGAAATAAGGAAAGCTTATGGTCTTAACAAGTAACAACCAGTTAAACTGTTAATTGTGTTGAAATAGTCTCTTCCCTTTCTCGGCAGACAAGAATTGTGAAGGAAGTCATGACCAACTGCGGCTGCAGTTATGCAACTTTTATTATCCAGATTGTATTTACTGTTTTATTCTTTTATTGGAAGCCATTACTGGCTAAATCTCATGGTTTTCATTGTCTGTATATCTTGAGCAGGTTCATCAAGATGATATAAAGTTAGATGTCAAACTTCAGTTGTTTGCTCTCGTTGCGAAGCAACCAGCCTTTCACCAGCTACGTTCTGTAGAGCAGCTGGGATACATAACTGTGCTTATGAAGAGGTAATTGGGATATTTTTCCTTCGGACTTAATTAGGATTCCTTTTCTTTCCGCCCTTAAGGCATAAGGTGAACATGATTTTCCATTAAGTTATATTATGCCTGCTACACAGGAATAAAGGAGTGATTCCTGTTGTTATTGTTGTTGTGCACAGGAATGATTCTGGTGTTCGCGGAGCTCAATTTATTATACAGTCAACAGTGAAGGTACAGAAAGACGAGACGTTTTGCCACCTTAATTATTTTTCTCTCCTAAATTTCTTCTTCTCATGACTTTACAGGATCCGGCAGAACTTGATGTTAGAGTTGGAGCTTTCTTAAAACTATTTGAGAGTAAACTCTATGAAATGAGTGAAGAAGAATATAAGGTTGGTTTCTCCTGGCTTCTGATAATCGTTGTTCATTTATTGATTATTAATACTAGTCTTTACTATTTGATAATTGGTAATACAAGGATAAAACAAATACTACTGATTTTAGAAATACCGAAATTACTCCTGTCCACCATTTAAGTGATGATGTTCAAAGTCAAACATATTTGGCCTTATTGACAAATTCTATACATGCTTCTAGACTGCTGCCTATTTTTGAGTGAATTCCTATAAAATAAGTTTAAAAGATCCGACATGTCCACAATGATGCAATTACCCTATTTATACTTATACATACAGAGTCATGCACTAAACTGATGCTCCCAAAAAAGTGAATTCAAAGAATCCACATGCAGAGTGTTAGAAACCTTCTGTTCTATGTAGAAATTTGAGTTGTGTATACATTCGATTTTAATTAGTTTTTAACTAGACCCAAGCATTTAAAATCTCTCTTGCATATGTTGGGTATCTTTAGCCTGAGGCGACTAATGGTTTCCATTGACATCAGCATTGTGATCTTTGCATCTTCAAATCCTATCTATTGATAAAGGTCAAACTAGTTTTTCCTTTAACATTTGGCTTCTCAAAAATTAAATGTAGTTTATAATTTATCAAGAGATGCAAAGTCACTTTTAATGAAATAACTATGTCAATGCGGCTTGCAGAGCAATGTCAATGCACTGATTGATATGAAACTCGAGAAACATAAGAATTTGAGGGAGGAAGTAGCCTTCTACTGGGGAGAAATTTCTGATGGTACTCTAAAATTTGACAGAAGAGATTCTGAGGTAAGTGCTGTGTTTTCAAGTCTATACTATCACCACCATTTCGGAGAATAATTTTCACATTTTTCAAGCCTCCATGTTTTATATTTCAACATAGAGAGACTTATCAATGGAAGAAATTACAGGTTGCAGCTCTGCGTGATCTGAAGAAGGAAGAACTGGTGGAATTCTTCAATTGGTATATCAAAGTAGATTCACCTCAAAGAAAGACTCTCAGCGTTTATGTCTATGGTGGATTGCATTCAGCAGAATACAAGAAGGCAGTCAATGAAGCAGATGAACCGGGGAGGTGTCAAATCAAAGATGTATTCAGCTTCAGAAGGTCAAGGCCTCTTTATGGTTCTTTCAAAGGTGGGCTTGGCCACATGAAATTATGAGGGAGTTTTGTTAGCCCAACTGCAAATGATTTTAAATCAGATTACCGAAGAAAGGTATTTATTGCGATTTTAGCGAAGGAGCACAGATTACCGGTTATATGTAAATTGCTTTAGCACTTGAATATGCTTTACCTAGTGAAAACTGAAACAACGTATATTTTCATAACGTTCCAAATTGCCAGGTCTTACACATAATTAGATAATTTGAGTCTGGTATTGTGGTTGGGTACTATCGTAGTTCAGGATATGTTTTCGGAAAGTGAATGAAGGTGACAAAATGAGAAAGAACTAAGAAACAGGAAAAATATTTTTTTTTTTTAAATTCTTTTGTTTAATTTGAGCGCAGTGGAAAAGCTAGAAGCCTGAGGTGAAAAAGGTGACAGGCAAACATTTTATTTCTCAATTTTGATTTGTAAAAGTAAGAAGGAAAGAGATTGTGTTTCTTTCCCTTTTACTTTCTATTTTTCTTCACCTTTCTCCGGCAGAGCTAGATAGTGCTAAACCCATAATACAAACAATTCTGTTCTCACTTTCCTCCCCAAATTTGACAATGAAAGCTCTTTTGAGGAAAGGAAAAAAAAATCCTCTACTTTTTGCTTCTCTTTTCACCAACTAAACAGGTGATTTTTGTTAATCAACTAAACAGGCAATGCTTGAGGTGAACGTACTAAAATTTAGTATGAGCGTAAAAGAAATATCGTATGGAAACAAGTACACATATTATTGTATTAATTCTTTGTTGATATTTGTTTGAACGTTGATATTTGTTTGAACATCGGACATGAGAGATATATTTGATTAAAATGATATCTATGATATAAGTATACTAGGTAGCATTAAACAAAGGAGACAACAGAAATTAGATGCATGCTGATAACGATCACGGATATTATTGTTAGAAGTAGAGCAAATCAAGGGAAAAAGAGCAATTCTATTCATTAGTATTGGGGTCTATATATACAAGAGATGCGGAGGTGAATGAGATCTATGAAGATCTGAGATCTATGAGCTCTTGTTGTGCGCAGTGGAAATTTCGACAGCACCTCTGGTGCACAACAAGAGAGTAAGATCACAACTAAATCCCCGTTTTACTAAGAAAATAAGAATTGACAATGATATATCTTAGCAAAGTGGGATATACACTCTTCCTCTCATCAGTTCTAGGACTGACCTGTCGAGGGAACCTAACAAGCTATTCTGGTTGATAAGCTAAACAATTAGCTTTAAAAAAAAAATTTTGCGGTGGATGAACAGTACCGCCGGGTGAATAGTGCAGTACCGCCGGGTGAATAGTGCCGATAAACAGTACCCGCGCTGATGAACAGTGTCAGCTAAGAGTTTATGAGGGAATTGGAGAGAGAGATGAGAGGATGACTCTGATACCATGTTAGAAGTAGAGCAAATCAAGGAAAAAAGAACAATTCTATTCATTAGTATTGGGGTCTATATATACAAGAGGAGTGGTCTCATTCTTTTACTTTATCCGATGTGGGACTAAACAAAAAAGCGGTCTATTCCTATATTTAACAATTATGTCCCTCTTGAGAAAATGAGCCACTGCAAAGAAGCTGCCAATTTTGGGTCTAACTGATCACATAGCGGCTCTATTTCACGATGCTATTATTTTAAAAACTGATAATTTTAGATTCAACTAAAGTCCTAACACATGAAAGGCAACAAATTTATAATCCAACAAGCAAAATTGACCCGCGCGTTGCCGCGGCATTTGTATGATGAAATCAAAAAATAATGGTTAAATACTTTGCTTAGAAAATTCTTTCTTAATTTGTGGATAAAAATATTTTTAGGATTTGCAAAATAGGTAAATTAGTGTGAACGAACAAAGAAAATGGTTTAAGCATTTGGTTTAAAAAATTAACTTGTCATTAAAAATATTTTTGATTTTATATCATAGATAAAGTAGTCCATGAAAATTTTTAAAAATAATAATTTAAGCATTAGGATAATTCTAATGCCTTTGGTAGTTGTATTGTAGATAAATCCAAAAAATAATATTTTAAGCATATTAGTTTGGAGAAAGGCAAAAAGAAAATCTCATTTTATTTGAAAAAATATTAGCTAAAGTATTTGTATGATACTAATGACTTGGTAGTTATTACGTACACAAATTAGTATGGAGAAAAGAAATAAAATAAAATAAAATAAAGGCTCATTTGTTTTAGAAAGAAATGTTTTTGAAAATTAGTCCCTCACAACTTCAATAATTCCATATTAGTCCCTCAAATCTCAATAATTGCTTATTAGTCTCTCAAATTCTAAGGGGTCTTACAATTTGGTTCCTTAATGATGAAAATAAATATTAGTTATGCTATCGCTCTTAAAGCTTAACTAGCTTAAAAAAGATTATTTACAGTTTGGTAATCTAAAGTTTACACCATTTAACTTTAATACCAAAGGTTTTGGCAATTAGATATCCTAATGTTCACACCTTTTAATTTTGATACCTCAAAGTTTTTTTTGACACTTTTGTTAAGACAAAGTGTATATCTTGTTAACTTTGATATCCAAAGTTTTTTGACACTTTGATACATTAAACTTTTTCTTAAACTTTAGGGTATTAGAGTTAAAAATGTTAATATATTGGGGTACCAAAGTAAAACAAAATATAGAATCTTTAAGGTATGAAAGTTCAAAATGTATAAACGTTAGGGTAGCAAAGTGTTAGAAAATGTTTGGGGTATCAAAGTTAAAAATGGCGTAATGTTTGGGGTACTATAGTGTCAAATAAACTTGTGTATATCAATGTTTTAAAATATTGTAAACTTTAGAGTGCCAAATTGCAAACAACTCTTTAAAAATATTGGATGATGGTATTTTGGATATTGAGGGTAAACTTGCAATAAGACAAGGATTTGACGGAGTAATGAGCAATTATTTAGATTGAGATACTAATGTGAAATTATTGAAGATTTCTTTGGACCAATATATCTAAACAACGCTATGTAAAAATACCCTCTAAAATGCTAAATTACAAATAACCCTTTAAAAATATTAGATGAAGGCATTTTCATCATTGAGGTACCAAATTACAATGACCTTAGAATTTGAGGGACTAATGAACAATTATTGAGATTTGAAGGGCTAATATGCAATTATTGAGAATTTCAAGGACTAATCAGCAATTACTGAGATTTGAGGGGCTAATATGCAATTAATAGATAATTCACCGTTCATTCCATGTAGCTACAGTACATATATAAACGTAAAGAAGTTAATCTTTCATTTAACTAATTAACCAATGAGTAAAGAACTAACTAAAGGTATTGGGAGTTACTGTAGCTTGAAAAGACGTTAGCTACAGTACAACTCCCAATAACTTTAGTAAGTACAATCAAAATTGACCCGCGCGTTGCCGCGACATTTATATGATGAAATCAAAAAATAATGGTTAAATACTTTGCCTAGAAAATTCTTTCTTAATTTGTGGATAAAAATATTTTTAGGATTTGCAATATAGGTAAATTAGTGTGAACGAACAAAAAATGGTTTAAGCATTTGGTTTAAAAAATTAGCTTATCAAAAAATATTTTTGGTTTTGTATCATAGATGAGGTAGTCCATGAAAATTTTAAAAATAATGATTTAAGCATTAGGATAATTCTAATGCCTTTGGTAGTTGTATTGTAGATAAAGACAAAAAATAATATTTTAAGCATATTAGTGTGGAGAAAGCCAAAAAGAAAAGCTCATTTTATTTGGAAAAATATTAGCTAAAGTATTTGTATGATACTAATGACTTGGTAGTCATTACATTACACAAATTAGTATAGAGAAAAGAAAAAATAAAATAAAATAAAGACTCATTTGTTTTAGAAAGAAATATTTTTGAAAATTAGTCCCTCACAACTTCAATAATTCCATATTATTCCCTCAAATCTCAATAATTGCTTATTAGTCTCTCAAATTCTAATGGGTCTTACAATTTGATTCCTTAATGATGAAAATAAATCTTAGTTATGAATTCCCTCTTAAAGCTCATCTAGCTCAAAAAAATATTATTTACATTTGGTAATCTAAAGTTTACACCTTTTAACTTTAATGCCAAAGGTTTTGGCAATTAGATATCCTAAAGTTCACACCTTTTAATTTTGATACCTCAAAGTTTTTCTTGACACTTTTGTTAAGACAAAGTTTATATCTTGTTAACTTTGATACCCAAAGTTTTTGACACTTTGATACATTAAACTTTTTCTTAAACTTTAGGGTCTTATAGTTAAAAATGTTAAAATATTGGGGTACCAAAGTAAAAAAATTAGAATCTTAAAGGTATGAAAGTTAAAAAATGTATAAACGTTAGGGTAGCAAAGTGTTAGAAAAGGTTTGGTGTCAAAGTTAAAAAGTAATGTTTGGGGTATCATAGTGTCAAATAAACTTGTGTATATCAATGTTTTAAAACATTGTAAACTTTAGTGTGCCAAATTGCAAACAACTTTTTAAAATATTAGATGATGGTATTTTGGACATTGAGGGGTAAAATTGCAATAAGACAAGGATTTGGTGGAGTAATGAGCAATTATTTAGATTGAGATACTAATGTGAAATTATTAAAGATTTGAGGGACCAATATCTAAACAACGCTATGTAAAAATACCCTCTAAAATGCTAAATTATAAATAACCCTTTAAAAAAATTAGATGAGGGTATTTTCGTCATTGAAGTACCAAATTACAGTGACCTTAGAATTTGAGGGACTATTGAACAATTGTTGAGATTTGAAGGGCTAATATGCAATTATTGAGAATTTGAAGGACTAATCAGCAATTACTAAGATTTAAGGGGCTAATGTGCAATTAATAGAAAAGTTACTATTCATTTCCGCAGTATCTACAGTACAACTCCCAATAACTTTAGTATATACAAGCAAAATTGACCCGCGCGTTGCCGCGGCATTTGTATGATGAAATTAAAAAATAATGGTTAAATATTTTGCTTAGAAAATTTTTTCTTAATTTGTGGATAAAAATGTTTTTAGGATATGCAATATAGGTAAATTAGTGTGAACGAACAAAAAAATTGGTTTAAGCATTTGGTTTTTAAAAAAATTTAGCTTGTCAACAAAAATGTTTTTTGGTTTGTAACATAGATAAAGTAGTCCATGAAAATTTTAAAAACAATGATTTAAGCATTAGGATAATTCTAATGCCTTCGGTAGTTGTATTGTAGATAAAGCCAAAAAATAATATTTTAAGCATATTAGTGAGGAGAAAGGCAAAGAGAAAAGCTCATTTTATTTGGAAAAAATATTAGCTAAAGTATTTGTATGATACTAATGACTTGGTAGTCATTACGTACACAAATTAGTATGGAGAAAAGAAATAAAATAAAGGCTCATTTGTTTTGGAAAGAAATATTTTTGAAAATTAGTCCCTCACAACTTTAATAATTCCATATTAGTCCCTCAAATCTCAATAATTGCTTATTAGTCTCTCAAATTCTAAGGGCCTTACAATTTGGTTCCTTAATGATGAAAATAAATCTTAGTTATAATTCCCTCTTAAAGCTCATCTAGCTCAAAAAAAGATTATATACAGTTTGGTAATCTAAAGTTCACACATTTTAACTATAATATTAAATATTTTTGGCAATTAGATATCCTAAAGTTCACACCTTTTAATTTTGATACCTCAAAGTTTTTCTTAACACATTTGTTTTTGACACTTTGATACATTAACTTTTTCTTAAACTTTTATTAAACTTTAGGGTATTAGAGTTAAAAATGTTAAAACATTGGGGTTACCAAAGTAAAAAATTAGAATCTTAAAGGTATGAAAGTTAAAAATGTATAAGCGTTAGGGTAGCAAAATGTTAGAAAAGGTTTGGCGAATCAAAGTTAAAAAGTAATGTTTGGGGTATCATAGTGTTAAATAAACTTGTGTATATCAATCTTTTAAAACATTGTAAACTTTAGAGTGCCAAATTCCAAACAACTCTTTAAAAATATTAGATGATGATATTTTGGACATTGAGGGGTAAAATTGCAATAAGACACGGATTTGATGGAGTAATGAGCAATTATTTAGATTGAGATACTAATGTGAAATTATTGAAGATTTGAGGGACCAACATCTAAACAACGCTATGTAAAAATACCCTCTAAAATGCTAAATTATAAATAACCCTTAAAAAAAATATTAGATGAGAGGATTTTCGTCATTGAGGTACCAAATTAGAGTGACCTTGGAATTTGAGGGACTAATGAAGAATTGTTGAGATTTGAAGGGCTAATATGCAATTATTGAGAATGTGAAGGACTAAGCAACAATTAATGATATGTGAGGGGCTAATATACAATTAATAGAAAAGTTACTATTCATCCCACGGTAGCTACAGTACTACTAAAGCTAGTTCTTTCATTTAACTAATAAATCTTTCATTTAATCAATGATTAAAGAACTAACTAAAGTTATTGGGGTTACTGTAGCTTGAAAAGACTTTTGCTACAGTACAACTCCCAATAACTTTAGTAAGTACGAGCAAAATTGACCCGCGCGTTGCCGCGACATTTGTGTGAAGAAGCCAAAAAATAATGGTTAAGCATTTTGCTTAGAGAATTCTTTTTGAATTTGTGAAAAAAAATATTTTTGGGAGTTGTAATATAGATAATTAGTTAATTTTAAATAAATCCCTCAACTCGTTGAATTTGTTATTAGGTCTCACGATTTTTGTAATCTTTTTCAAATTAATGACTCCGGTTATTACTTCTACTCTTTATTAGAGGGACTCTTTTCTAAATAATTTAAGAACTGAAGGATCTAATATTAATTTTAGTTATTTGAGGGGGTCAATTTCTAAATGAGTTAAGAATCTGCAGGACATGATAGCACTTTTCATGATTTTGAGGGATTTGTTTCAAAATATAAGAGATGTAAGACATTAATATTGGGAGAAAAAAAGTTGAAGTACATGATTTTCAAAATAAATGGGGTAAACTTTGAGTCTATTAGTTAAAATAAAAAATTGAACTTTTTTAAGTAGATAGGCTTCGAAATCAGTGAACTTGCTATTTGTGTTCCTGTATTCCAAAACTTTTTAAATTAGTCCCTCAAGTTAATAGAAATGATATTACGTCCTCTAATTCTCACTATCTTTTAAATTAATCTCTAGTTGTTGCTTCTACTTTTTATTAAAGGGAGTAATTTCAAAATAACTTTTAAGAATTAAGGAACCTAATATCAATTTAATGATTTGAGAGATCAATTTCTAATTAACTTAAGAATTGTAGAAGTTAATAACAATTTTCATGATTTGAGGGATTAATTTCAAAACATGAAAGATTTAAAGGCCTAATAAAATTAAGAGAGATGCTATTATGTCTCTAAATCTCGTAGTCTTTTTAAATTAATCTCTAATTGTTGCTTCTACTTTTCATTGAAAAGAATAATTTTAAAATAACTTTTAATAATTAAGGAACCTAATAGCATTTGTAATGATTTGGGTGAGGGATTAATTTCTAATTAACTCAAGAATTGAAAGGCTTAATAAAAATTTTCATGATTTGAGGGATTAATTTCAAAACATGGAAGATTTAAAGGACTCATATTGAAAAGAATGTTTTAAGTAAACGTAAAAAAATAAATGGGAAAGTTTTGAGGATTCGAACCCAGGACCAAGATTAATTTCTAATTAACTTAAGAATTGTAAGACTTAATAATAATTTTCGTGATTTGAGGGATTATTTCAAAACATGAAAGATTTAAAGGACTCATATTGAAAAGAATTTTTAAAGCAAATATTAAAAAAAAAGGAAAGTTTGAAGGAATCGAACCAGGGACCTAGTGAGTTCATAGGAAAGGATTGTACCAACTGAGATTTTTAATGTTCGAAATAAATTACCTATCTCGAGACCTAGTGAGTTCATAGGAAAGGATTGTACCAACTGAGATATTTAATGTTCGTAATAGATTACCTATCTTTTATATATATATATATATATATATATATATATATATATATATATATATATATATATATATATATATATATATATTACAAGAGCTATGAAAAGAATTTCTACAGTTGTAGACCCAATAACTTTAGTATATGCGAGCAAAATTGACCCGTGCATTGCATAACATTTGTGTGAAGAAGCCAAAAATAATGGTTAAGCATTTTGCTTAGAGAATTCTTTTTAATTTGTGGATAAAAATATTTTTGGGAGTTGTAATATAGATAATTAGATAATTTCAAATAAATCCCTCAACTCATTGAATTTGTTATTAGGTCTCACAATTTTAGTAATCTTTTCAAATTAATGACTCGGTTATTACTTCTACTCTTTATAAGAGTTATAAGTCGATAATATTGGGGAAAAAGAAAGAGGCTAGAGTAGATGGATTTCAAAATAAATGGGGTAAATTTTGAGTCTGTTTGTTAAAATAAAAATTAAACTTTTTTCTTTTAAGTAGATAGGCATCGAAATCATTAAAATTACTATTGTATCCTTATATTCCAAAATTATTTTGAAATTAGTCCCTCGAGTTAATAGAAATATTATTATATCCTCTAATTACGCAATATTTTTAAATATATAAAGATTTAACTTTAGTAAATTCTACTTTTATTGAAGGAAATAATTTCAAAATAGCTTTTAAATATTAAGGAACCTAATATCAAGTTAAGGATTTGAGGGGTTAATTTCTAATTAATCTAAGGAGTGTAGGACTTAAGAACAAGTTTCATTATTTGAGGGATAAATTTCAAAATATGAAAGATCATATTGGGGCAAAAATATAAAGGTCGCAGGAGTCGAACCCATAACCTGAAAATCAATGGCCTACTGTCGTTCCAACTGAGCTACTTAACTTTTGTGCTGCTTTGCCTTTAGTAATTTTATATATAAATATTTATACTGTAGCTATGACAAGACTTCTACAGAGGAAAACCCAATAACTTTAGTATATACAAGGCAACATGATGCAGAAAAGGCCAGAAAATTCATAGTTATATTATGCTACAACAACTTATATTATTTTGAGCACCGGAACAAAATGTTTTGATTTTTTTTATTAAAGTTAAGCCAGTTCAATTTATCTAGCCCTCCCAAACAAAAACGCATTAGCATCATTCAAACACCAATTTAAAAGGTTTTGAGGAAAGTTAGAAGTCCACATACATCGTCTTTACTTTATAATTCTCATGTTCGCCAACCAGTCCATAGGCTAATTTCCCTCAATAATATACAAGCAAAATTGACCCGCGTTGCCGCGGTATTTGTATGATGAAATCAAAAAATAATAGTTAAATACTTTGCTTAGAAAATTCTTTCTTAATTTGTGGATAAAAATATTTTTAGGATTTGCAATATAGGTAAATTAGTGTGAACGAACAAAGGAAATGGTTTAAGCATTTGGTTTAAAAAATTTAGCTTGTCATCAAAAATATTTTTGGTTTTATATCATAGATAAAGTAGTCCATGAAAATTTTTAAAAATAATGATTTAAGCATTAGGATCATTCTAATGCCTTTGGTAGTTGTATTGTAGATAAAGGTAAAAAAATAATACTTTAAGCATATTAGTTTGGAGAAAGCCAAAAAAGCTCATTTTATTTGGAAAAATATTAGCTATAGTATTTGTATGATACTAATGACTTGGTAGTCATTACGTACACAAATTAGTATGGAGAAAAGAAAAGAAATAAAATAAAATAAAGGCTCATTTGTTTTAGAAAAAATATTTTTGAAAATTAGTCCCTCCCAACTTCAATAATTCCATATTAGTCCCTCAAATCTCAATAATTGCTTATTAGTCTCTCAAATTCTAAGGGGTCTTACAATTTGGTTCCTTAATGATAAAAATAAATATTAGTTATGATATCCCTCTTAAAGCTCATCTAGCTTAAAAAAAAGATTATTTACAGTTTGGTAATCTAAAGTTTACACCATTTAAACCATTTAACTTTAATACCAAAGGTTTTGGCAATTAGATATCCTAAAGTTCACACCTTTTTAATTTTGATACCTCAAAATTTTTTGACACTTTGTTAAGACAAAGTGTATATCTTGTTAACTTTGATACCCAAAGTTTTTTGACACTTTGATACATTAAACTTTTTCTTAAACTTTAGGGTATTAGAGTTAAAAATGTTAATATATTGGGGTACCAAAGTAAAAAATAGAATCTTTAAGGTATGAAAGTTAAAAATGTATAAACGTTAGGGTAGCAAAGTGTTAGAAAAGGTTTGGGGTATCAAAGTTAAAAATGGTGTAATGTTTGGGGTATCATAGTGTCAAATAAACTTGTGTATATTAATATTTTAAAACATTGTAAACTTTAGAGTGCCAAATTGCAAACAACTCTTTAAAAATATTAGATGATGGTATTTTGGATATTGAGGGTAAACTTGCAATAAGACAAGGATTTGATGGAGTAATGAGCAATTATTTAGATTGAGATACTAATGTGAAATTATTGAAGATTTTGGGACCAATATATCTAAACAACGCTATGTAAAAATACCCTCTAAAATGCTAAATTACAAATAGCCCTGTAAAAATATTAGATGAGGGCATTTTCATCATCGAGGTACCAAATTACAATGACCTTAGAATTTGAGGGACTAATAAATAATTATTGAGAATTTGAAGGACTAAGCAGAATTACTGAGATTTGAGGGGCTAATATGCAATTAATAGAAAATTTACTGTTCATTTCCATGTAGCTACAGTACATATATAAACATAAATAAATTAATCTTTCATTTAATTAATTAACCAAGGATTAAAGAACTAATTAAAGTTATTGGGAGTTACTGTAGCTTGAAAAGATGTTTGCTACAGTATAACTCCCAATAACTTTAGTAAGTTAGTATATAATAGTAATATAAATATAAATATAAATGGTTCGACCTCTGCCACTTTTGGTACTATCAGTTAACTCGCAAAAATAAGTCAACTTGGAATAACATATGGATAACAGTGATTTAGCCACTATGAACAAATATATTAGCTGGAGATCTAATATAATCACAGAACTTTCAGTAGTCATAGTACCAGTTCAACGCTCCGATAAAACATACTGCTGGCTTTGCTTTGTTTTCCTGATAGAGATGATAATACATCAAGGTCACAAAATGCCATTCCGCATTCACTCAGAACCAAGTTTTGACAGAGAAGTTGAATCATGTTTAAATTAAAAAAAATATAAAATAAAGCTTAAAAGTTGACAATTTTTCGTTAAACATAATCCCACACCGAAGCCAACAGAAACCTGACGGCTTCTGCAGCTAATAACTGACCACTCATGATTCTCAAGAGGCTGAGTGCGGCTTTCGGACCAAGAAGAAGTACAATGGGGTAAATATCTCCTTCCTGCAAATTTATATGCCACGTTATTGCAAGCTTGAAGGCAACAAAATGAGAAGGGCGAGAATAAACAAGGATTAATTGCAGATACACTCCCTGTACTAAAGGAGATTAGCCATTGGTTACTATTAAAACTTTTTATTGCACTTAGACCCCTAAGTTCTCTCGACGTTTTTATCTGTATATACACTATTAAGGGATGTGTGCCTCAACATCTGTAAAGGAATAAGGGGTCTCTCTGCAACACAATTATGTCATTCGACACCTTTGTAAAGGATAAAGAAAACAGAGGGAGAACTCCATTTGGGAGTCAGTTGGACATCCGAGAGTCTAAGCGCTAGTAAAATTTTATTTATGGGTTATAAGTGGCTAACCCCCGTAGTGAAGGGGTTCTACTTATAAGGAACCCTACAGTAACCTCACAATTATTTCTTACCTTCCACCTTCAACAAGCCCTTCAGCTGCCTTCTCGAGAAATGAGGAAACTCTATCGCTTCCTGCTGGGGCGAGACGGACAAACTCTAGTGCTTTGACCTGCAAACACAAAAGTAATGAATTAACCAGTATAAACCCGCAGCTATAATGAGAAAAATGATCAAAAGAAAACAGAAGGAACTACTTTCGAAATTATTCCTTACCATGGATTTGGTGATAAACCTTCCGAAAGATGTCAGTCGAAAGCTACTTATAGAGATAACACTAGTGTCCAATGGCAAATACCATGGCAGAGGTGAATCTACAGCGAGGTCCTTCTCCCATATAACCTTTAAGAAATCACCATTATTTATCAAATTACATGAGAATAGTTGCATAAAATGATAGGGGTTCTAGATCAGCAGGATTTGTTACCTCGAATCCAGCAAGTTTCAGGGCCTCAAGGCATTGTCTTGTTGATCTTACATCAGGGAGGCCATTACCAAGCTCAATTTCAGCTTTAATCTTCTGGTGTACTTCATTTTCAGGGTTAAAATGGTCGGTCATGCACCACTCATAGGCAGCAAAACATTGACCAGGTTTCAACACTCTGTAAATCTCCTTGTAGCAGCCCAGCTGCATCATTTGACAAAATAAGATATATATTTTCACTTGAACAAAAACATAGAATTTTAAGTTAAGAGTGTGTACGAACCGCATCAGGGGCATGACATGTTGCTTCAATTGCATAAATTGCATCGAAGTTACTGTCTGCGAATGGCATTTTCATGAAATCAGCCTGCATATGTGCAAATGTAGAAGCTCAAACATTATAGATTATGTAATAACTTTTCAGCTGATTATGTGATTACTTTTCAGCTATATAAGCAGCCACATAATATACTCGGATGCCAATGAGAAGGGGGAGGAGGAAAAAAGACAGTACCTTAACAAAATTACAATTTTGACCCAATCCTGATTCCTTGTTTAGCTCCTGTATGTTGATGCTCATTAGTACGTTTTCTCCGTAATTTAATTACTCTGGCTTGTTATAGATGTAAAAAAGGAAGGCAGACTTCTTAGTCTAGCTAGAATGTCAGAGTTAATAATCAAATTCGATGAATCAAAAAGAATATGCACTTACCACTCCCCTGGATATCTGGTACTCATTGTTGTTCAGCCCAGTAATGGATGTAGAGCTGCAAGATTTATATGCATTTTGTTTTAACTTTTACCTTAGTTGAGCCCAAAGTCATAAATAATAATCCAGAATTAAACAAAAACATGTATACCATCAAATGTAATATTTACAAAACAAAATGGAAGTAACACAAAAAGAAACAGGACAGAGTTTCTACAAAAGAACACTGTAAGACTTCACGGGTAACATAGTCCCAAAATATATTTTATCTTGCTAGTTTGTTTAATGCATTTTTCTTTCAAGAATGTAGCATGCTTGATATAGTAAATATGATTACTTCAAGTATCATCTACAAAGCATGCAACAGATTTCAAAAAATGCTTTAATCTTCGGCTTCATTCCATGTTGATTAACTACAATTTCCAGATGGAGGATTAAGTAGTTAGCGACTTTGCAGAAGCATCAAAGTTTATAACTTCAAAATATTAGGAGATAAGGGAGGATCTCAGAGGCTCAGATAAATAGTACAAATAAGTGGTTCATGCCCTTGAAAAGCAAGAAATGTACTACACTATAATAGAAAACTATTTACTTAAGGAAATTAAGCTCAGAAAGGGGGGAAAAAAACAAAACTGCCACGGCAAGGCTCTCAGTTGATTGAATAAGTTACGGGAAAAATATAGTACTTGAACCATTCTCCAAGATGAAAAGATAAAGTGTAGCTGGTACGAGAAGCTTATGAAGACTGAGCCAAGACAATTATATCTTTTTCTTTTTTCATGCTTGATGCAAAAGGTGGCTTTAGTACACAACAATCAGCTTTCCTAGGGTTCAGCTTCCTCAATAGTTATGTCACGTAAGGTGTTAAATTCAATATTGCAATGAGTATAATACGATAGCACAATGTTTAATATAGATAAAAAGTGATGTGCCAAGAATCAATAAGAAAAACCAAAGGATTCGGAGGATGGGAAACAGTTAACAGAAAGAACATTACCTAAACCTAGCTATTTCTCTTAATGGTCCGCCAATTCCACAACCCACGTCCAATACCTACAATTGAAAAAAAAATACACATTATTCGATGAAAAATTGTAAGTATAATCATCATTATCATAAGCAATAGAAAGGGTAAACCTTCATTCCACTTCTCAATCCTAGTTGGAGTGCCAGAAAGTGTTCATGACGCTTGATGCTTTCACGTAAGGACTCCCCCTTCCATCTAAAAAAGAATTGCAGCATTAGTAAATTTGTTAGCATAAGCAATGCAAAAGAAAGCAACAATAAGAAGAAACTTATGAAACACAACAATTCCTATTCAGCTATAAGGTCATGCTAACCTGGGAGCGAAGTGAAAGGACTCTCCCCAGCCAAATTCATAGAAGCTAGTAGCAAGATCATAGTATTTATTTACCTGAAGATACAATATAGATGAAGCAGAGTCAGTCACACTTATCACGCAACAATAAATTACATAGGGTACGAAATACACCAATTATTGTTTACTGCTACACTGCCACTCAACAGAGTTAGCCCTGGAGGATAAAAATAAAATATTAATTGTTTTGTTTTCATTAGCAGTTCAGTATCTAATGACTAGTACAGGAATGAAGTCAAAAAGGGGATCGTCTGGTAACAACTATTTATATGATCAGACTAATTGCAAATATTATTGCCTAATCGAAAATGATTTGGGAGCAAGAACAAATACAATCGATGAGTACAATTTTACAATGAATGGAGAAATAAAAGCTACACAAAGCATTACTGAAACTATAATATTACGGATTAGATGGAATTAAATGCATAGTACTCAATCATATGTAAGAAAGCACTCTCTTTATACAGAATCAGAAGCTGTCAGACTCAAAGAATAGAAGTTGAAAGCATATAAGCTTCTGCATTGAGCGTTTGTTTCATAAGTACACAAGCTCGTCAAGCATACAATTAACTTTGGCTGTCTTTAACTAACGATTTACAGTAGCCTTTTAGAGTCATGAAGTAGAAACTAGAATCTAAAATACATAGAAGTGCCAGTAGAATTTTATCATAATGCTATAACTGTTAAACCAAACTCATGACTGTATGTGCATTCAACTAAGCTTTATGTACAAAGTGTACACAGACAACCACATTTGGCCAATAACACTAAATTAATGTCTGGTCTAAATGGGCCAAAGATCGAACCTGAAAGTGCGCTAGAAAGGAAAAACTTACAATCATATACGTCCAGCAACAAGAAATCAAATTGTCTAATAAATGTGGCTCAATGATCAACTAGAGGTTGTAAGTGCACATATAAGCAGGAGCTTAGTAAGACCTAAAAGAAATTTAACAAAGTGATTCCAGGAGAATACGTTATCTACTTTGAAGATGTGACGGTGAAACAATGGAGTCCTATTTTCTGTTAGGCATTAACAGACAGAGCATTAAATCATTTGTCAATCTTGCCTGATAAAATGTTACATTTTTAAATTTTCTGTTCTACATACTTGTCATAATGAATGGAGGAATAGGATTCATGTAACTAACCGAAAAAGTTGGAATAAGGCTTTATTGTTGTTGTGTTATTGTTGTTTGTTTGCTTGTTTTACAAATTTGTCATAAAGGATAGCACAAACGAAATGACACTTGCATTTGGAATTTATATTAAATACATTGACACCATAAATGAATTATTTACGGACACAACAATAAACGAGGGAAGTGTACAATAAAAGCCGCTCTATGAGGCTGTAATATGGGCAAATATACTCCACATGCGCAAGGACCCCAAGTTGGACTTTCTCAAATAGAAACTGAAACTATGTGAAGCATAGAGTTAAACTACCACAATCTTTGAATAATCAAATAACGTGACTGCAACAATACAAATCAGACTAGCCTCAATTTTTGTCCTCTTTAAGCTGTTAAGTGTTGAACCCAATTAACTTAGGGCTTGTTTGGATTAGAGCCTAGTGAAGGGAAGTTAAGGTAACATGGAGTAAGTTAAGTTAAGGGAAGGTACGGAAACATGTAAAACTTGTTTGGCAAATTAGTAAGGGGAACTTAGTTCACCCCGTTTGGGAAGTTTAATAAAGTGAAGGGAAGGGAAGGGAATATATGTAAAATGACAAAAATAAACTTACATATTATTAAGTCATATTATTATTAGAAATCTCAACCATTGGATTAGATCTTGATAAAGGGTTAAAAAGTCTTTCTATAATTATTGTTCTCCCCTCCTCTAACGTCACCCTCATTCACCCTCATTTCACCCCAATTTGAGGGGTAAAAAAAACTCTATTTTTTCCCCTTCTTTTCCTTACCTTTCCCCCATTACCTAGCATAATTTTATTCCCAAACAAGAATAAAGGCTACCATAACTTCCCCTGTCCCTCATTACCCTCAATCCAAACAAGGCCTTAAATTCACCTTATCCTTTCATTCTACTCATATCAAAGCCCATCCCACTGGTAACCCATCTCGCTTTGGCATCTATTTCCATTCAATTCAGTGACAAACACCCTTGAGAAATGCTCAGACTTAAATTAGTTTAGCTCAAGAGCACTGGATATAATAAAGCACCATCGATCCCCTTGAGCACAATGCGTAGAATTAGATCAGTTCGGCAAAAAAAAAGCTTTTAATCTCTTAGTACAAAGCTCGCACTAGGATCAGCTTGGCACAAAAGCTCAGTAAAACTCATATTAGGTTGATTACTATTGGTATATTTAGATTGGTGAATTTGAGCGAAGAGACGATTGGATCAGCTTGGCAACAAAAGCCCAGTAAAATTCATATTGGCCTGATTATGGTTGCCGAATTTGAGTAAGAGGGCTTTCTCGGTAGAATCTGACTCATTAACTGTGACCATCTACCAGACAGAAAAGTTTCTTAAGTCACATTGATTACTCATGTAGTCAAACTCAAATGCAGCACCTGGTAATCAACATAAGCACCTAATAAAGCAGTCGATTCAGAACTCTACTATCTAGCAAATTCATTCAAATCAAATGAAGATGGCTAGGGAGAAAGAATACATAAACAGATCTAATAAATAATGAATAATAAAAATTGAAAGAGAGGAGAAATCATCAATATCTATTTGAAGAAAAAACAGAGAATAGAAAAGACAACTAAATGCCTCACCATATCGCTGTAATTAGTTTTCCTTGTTTCCTCATCCCCACCATGGTAAACATGGTACTTCTCATACCTAGTCAAATGAAGAAGGAAAAAAAAGACTGATCATTCAAATATCAAATAGTTGCTATTCGTTAATTGATTCAAAACTACAAGATCTTTGCAATAATTCCACATCCACTGTACTTTGCTTGAGATAAAAATCAGAACTTTTTAGTTTAAAGTCATATAATTCTTTTAATTTCAAAAATAAGAATCCTGAACATCATATTCCACCATTGATAAAAATCAAAATACAACCATCATTCTTTTCTGATAGATTCAACTATGAAAAACAAAATATTTTTACTTAGTCCAAGGTATTAAATACTCTCTGATTATTGATTATTAATTTACAGTCCAAATAAGTAAAAACAAAGACCCGACAAAGATGACAGATCATAGTCAAGAGTCACAGAAATTAAGCAATATTAACAACTAAAAAAGTTCAATTAAAACAAGCTTTGAGGGGAAAAAAGTTACTGTTCCACAGCAGATTGAACCTCCTTCTTTTTGATCTTTCCTCCAAGCCCAGATGCAAGATCTAAAGCTCCAGTCTTCGACATCGTCAACTACAGGAATTAGTTCAATCCAAATCAAAAATACTTCACCGAAAAAGAAAAAAAAACACTGTATATTGCCGAAAAAGAACACACACCATCATTCAAGTTGAGGATTTGAGAACGTGAAACAAATAAATGCACTAAGCAAAAGTGTAGCTAGTCTCTCGACAAAGAAAAAAAAACCAACTTTTCGATTTTCCCAAAGTTGGTAACTTGCTTTTTTGTTCTTCCTTTAGTCGGAAAAAAGGAAATTATATATAGACAATTTGACCCAGAAGATAAAATCATCAAGAGATCTTAACTATATAAAATACCCAACAGAAATATTATCTCAAACCTTGATAACCCATTTGAATTTTTGAAAAAAAAAAAAAGAGAGATAATCAAGGAGAAAATGTGGCATTATTAGCCATTTTAAAAAAAATTAAAAAAAACAGATAAGAGCTTCAGGGACAACCTTGGAATCGAGAACAAGAATGTAGGGGTATGAGAGAGAAAGCTGAGTGGTGAACAAATTTATAGAGTGGGGCAGAGAGAGAGAATAACAAGGTATAGCCAAATATTTATATTTATTGTTAGTAATAAGGTTAGAATACGTTACACATTCCGAGGGGATGAATATATGCCAGGTCTCAGGCACGAGCATCACACGTGCAGACAGGCTGGGTTTTTGGGGGCCCACAGCCCAGTATCGTATTGTAGACCCTAAAAGGCCGAACACGGTACTCTTTGCACTTTTAACCTATTCAGTGAGCTGTGCACCTTGTGTTGGGTTGGGCCCATTAGACGCTTTAATAAAGAAATTGGGGGACAAAATCGTATCGAGGACCCTCTCTAAAACAAACCATGTAAACAGAAATGAGATTAAGTATTTTGTTTGTATCGCTCTTTAACTGTTTATACTGATTTAAAACTGATAATAAAATAAACGTAGTCTCCTTCCTCCTCTCTATATGATTTTTTTTTTTTTTTTTTGTGTGGAGAAAACTATATGACGTGACTCTATGCGAGTATTTTTCAAAGAAATGGATATGGATCAAACAGAAGGTAGACCCCTTGAGGATGTGGTCATAATCGATGACCAACCTTAGGAACTAATAATGGATGATGGTCCACAACGCCACCAAACATGTTAGTGAGGCCCGGCTGGCTCAGTGATCAAAGCAAGAGCAAAAAAGAATGTTAGCTTTAAGATCAGATTATGGCCTTTTATCTTTAGTATGAAAAAGAATTGAGTAATATTTTAGCAAATTATCCGTTTAGATGTAGATCGTAAGCACATGACCAGCTCTCATTTTGAAGTACATTTAAACCGTGCTTTTGATTTCCATCACTGTTTATGTTGAATCTTGGATCTAATTAGTTGTATCGGACAATTAGATTGATCATGCTATAATTTAATTTATGTGATTTTAATGAAAAGTTAAAAGAAAGGTTATTGGAATTATTTCAAAAGAAAAACACTAGAAAAGAGTTTACTTGATGTTTATATATCATATAATGAATATAGATTCAATGGTCTATCTTAAAAATAATAATATCATTCTATAGAAACTGCATTTTATTTTTAAATTATACATAAATAACATTTAAATGATTTTTGTTACAATTAACTGTCTCGAGTCACTTTTAAGTCAATTTTTTTTTCGATTTTGCTGTAATAATTAGTTGTTGAATATTAAAAGTATATTAGAGAGATGATATTTAATTGAGGTTAGTTAAGGTCAATCACCAAAAAAAAAAAACCGAATTGAAATGAGGAGAAAAGAAAAAAATATCTGACAAGGGTACGAATGAATAAAAGTACAAATGGTACAAGAGCTTATCCATTGTTGCGTTGAGACCAAGTGTGCACGTGAAGTGGTCCCTACGGTGAGCCAGCATCCACTCACATGCATGCGTGCCAGCATGAAGATATATACAATTAAATACAACCGAGCAACTTGAAATGAAACAAGAATCAAGATCAGAGTGGAGGGGCGGCCGCAGATTTAACGTAACATGGATGCCACGACTCTTGCTCTTTTGGACTTTTTGCACACACTCATGCTGGATGAAGCTGGATTTTTTTTATTTAATTTTTTGTAAAAAAAAAACTAATTTCGCCTCTTCTTGATCCTTTTTTCGTTGATGGGAGATGCATATGGTCGTTGAGATGTGAATCACATAGACAAATACTATGAATAGTAAAGAAGATTAAGATAAATGGTTGATTAGTTGACTAATCAATCGTTTAGTATAGGGGTTAAGTTTAGTAACCTCCCCAAACACAAATAACCCTTTTTTTATATGAAACTTCAAACTTTGATTTATTTTAATCATATAAAATCACCTTCATTTTTAATTAAAAAATTTAGCCCCCCCCCCCCCCCCCCCAAAAAAAAAAAAAAACCTATATTTGAACAAAACCCTGTAACAAATTAATATGAGATACTTGTGCAAAAATCACAGAAATGAAAAAGAAATTTCCATCAACAGTGCTAACTACAAATACATTTAAAGCACAAACTTTAGGCTAATTGTAAGCTGTGACATAATTTCCAAGCATAACAAACATAACATAGAATATTTAGAAAAGCTATGCCCCCGAAGTGTCTACAGTGTTGGGGGAGAAATCGGGCTCAATCTAGAGTTGATGGGTCTTAAACAGAAGTTAGGAATCAATTTTAACCCAAAAGCTATAGCTATTAGGTATTGACCCAAACTCCTATTTAAACTCATCACGCTTTCTTATCTTATCCGATGTGGGACTATACTCACATATTAATCACCTCAACAACTCCCCTTTAATTTGTGAGTATAGCTCAATTCAACTATAATTCAATCTTTCACGGGATTCACTAACTACTACACCACTTTACTCGTGGGCTAACCAATTCACCAACTCTTGCACCACTTCAGGCGTGGGCTAACCAAACCATGCATTCAGCACATGACTGTCAAACATCCGTAGGATCTTCCACCACTTCACTCATGGTGGCTAACCAGACTATATCACTCCTACGGGCATCCGTGGATTTTCCCAACACCTTCGGGCTTCACATCGGACTTTTAACTTTTTTTCCTCTCTTTTTTTAATTAAATTACTTGGACCATGATATTAGCTCTGATACCATTGTTGGGGGAGAAATCGGGCTCAATCTAGATTTGATGGGTCTTAAACAGAAGTTAGGAATTAATTTTAATCCAAAAGCTATAGCTATTATGTATTGACCCAAACTCCTATTTAAACTCATCACTTTTTCTTATCTTATCTGATGTGGGACTATACTCACATATTAATCACCTCAACATACAGAAGCTGTCAAAAGAAGCCGTATTGTCTATTTGTTTCAAACAAACCATAATAATTGTTTACGAATGATTAGAAACATGTTAAATTTACAAGGTGCTAGTTGTTCACAGTTTTCGATTGCTGAGTGGATATTGCTAGATTTACTAGTGGTGGTACTATGGGAACATAGGAGAATTTATATCCACCCAAAGATATGAGCTTTTTTGTTAGTTGAAATATTCTTCATGCTCTCATGCTCAATGTAGAATATCACATTGCAATAAATGTCAAGTGCTTAAACATCTCTAAAGTATCACTGTCTGTATCCATTGAAAGCAAACCTATCTGCAAACTCTTATTAGGGGGTTTCTGAAATATCTTGAAAGCGTCATCAAACCCAAACACCAACAAGTAACTCCTCAAGTCAAATAAATAAAATTTGTCCGGGTCAACATCCCTTATAAAGCCCTTCTCTTAATTAAATATCTTTTCTTTTTTCCGACTTGATCGAAATGACCATAATAATTCACTTCGGTAAACATTGAAATTCAACCTACAAGTAAATCAAAGGAAATCGTACTAACATGGACAAGTTAAGTAAAGAGAGTTTTTATCTGCATTCTGGGTACAGTTTATAATAATTAACTACGATTATCAACTTAAAAGAAAGCATAAGAAAAGAATGAAATTGACTTTTTGCCATGATATCGCGCCCACTACGATGTAATTAATCATTAAATAAATCCTAATCACGAAATTAGTAAGACTAATGACTAATTTCCGTGTGTCTACTGTTGGACCACGTGTGGGTTGGTGGACCCTAACCTTCTGATATTAAAGTCATTACTTTTCACAATACAAACCAAAAGAATGACCCGACAAAGAGAATATCTCAGAAAAATTGAGTCAAGAGAAGAGTTTGGACTGAAAACTTTTTCCATTCAATACCACTCAACGAAGAACACTCCAGCGGTAAAATTGGGCTTCGTCTTCAACCAAGATGCCTCTCTAGCAATGAAAATGACTTCGATCTCTACTTCTTCAGGGCTGATTTCGTCGAAGATTGCTAGATCTAGGATTTTTGAGCGGAGAGGGAGAGAAAGCGGAGACAGAGTGGGGTCTATTTACCGGTTAATATTTTAACCGGGTTGTTGTTTTTTCTTTTTCTTTTTTTTTTATTCCTCATGTTTTTTGTTTCAATTAAGGGTATATTATGTTAAAGTCAACAGCCACCTACTATGCCACCAACTGTTACTGTAGCAACCTAACTTCCACAGTGTACACCTACCACAGTATCACTTATAAATAACCCCCAAAGCTTTCGGTGGATATCATCTCAGTAACAAGAAAAAAAAAGAAAAACAAGAAGAAATAAAGAGGGAGAGAAAGAAATAAAGACAGGGAGAGAGAGTAAGAAAAATATTAGTGTATTGTAAAAAAGTGTAGTTGTTTGTAGTAGAGAAAATGTTAATATTGGAGAGAATATAGAGGGTTGTATAACTAAAGAAATAATAATAAAATATTTCTTAGTGCTCACCACCATTCTCAACTCAACAAGTGGTATCAGAGTCACTCTCACAAATCAACATATTAGTCATTGCACGTTTTCAATTAACAACGTCAGGGGGGTTTATTTGAGGAAACAACAAATTAAGATGAGGGAAGTTTTGTAAGACGCCTCATAGTTGAGGGGGGTTAAATCATATTTTAAAAGTTGAGGAGGGTTATCTACAACACCTTCAAACTTGTGTGTGTGTGTGGGGGGGTTTATAGAGTTAAAATAGTTGAGGAAAGTTTTCTGAGACAAATCCCGCAATTGAAGGGGGTTTTCTTAAATTAACCCTTCAGTAGAGTGAGGGTAGTCCCTTGAAAATTTGGCTAATGCCAACGGTGAGTTTCATAAAAAACACCAGAACTTTGTGAATTAGAGAAAACTCTTATAATTTTTCAAAATTATACTAAAGTTTCTAAATTATTTGAAAACAACATAATTAGCAGCGCAATAGCAAAGTTACAAAGTGTTCAGTGAGATACCACTAGCACTAGTAGAATTTGGAGCAATCTAGACGGATCAAACTAGACGAATTTTTCCGCCTAGTTTGGTCCAAATTTGAATTTTTTATTTTTTATTTAAAAAGGCAACCTAGGCGGAATTTTTCCGCCTAGTTTGGTCCAAATTTGAATTTTTTATTTTTATTTAAAAAGGCAACCTAGACGGAATTTTTCCGCCTAGTTTGGTCCAAATTTGAATTTTTTCCGTCTAGTTTGGTCCAAATTTGAATTTTTTATTTTTATTTAAAAAGGCAACCTAGACGGAATTTTTCCGCCTAGTTTGGTCCAAATTTGAATTTTTTCCGTCTAGTTTGGTCCAAATTTGAATTTTTTTTTTATTCCTCATGTTTTTGTTTCAATTAAGGGTATATTATGTTAAAGTCAACAGCCACCTACTATGCCACCAACTGCTATCAGAAGAACCTAACTTCCACAACAGACACCTACCACAAGATCACTTATAAATAACCCCAAAGCTTTCGGTGGATATCATCTCAAGAATAAGAAAAAAAAAGAAAAACAAGAAGAAATAAAGAGGAGAGAAAGAAATAAAGACAGGAGAGAGAGTAAGAAAAATATTAGTGTATTGTAAAAAGTGTAGTTGTTTGTAGTAGAGAAAATGTTAATATTGAGAGAATATAGAGGTTGTATAACTAAAGAAATAATAATAAAATATTTCTTAGTGCTCACCACCATTCTCAACTCAACAAGTGGTATCGAGTCACTCTCACAAATCAACATATTAGTCATTGCGTTTTCAATTAACAACGCCGGGGGTTTATTTGAGGAAACAACAAATTAAGATGAGGAAGTTTTGTAAGACCTCATAGTTGAGGGGTTAAATCATATTTTAAAAGTTGAGGAGGGTTATCTACAACACCTTCAAACTTGTGTGTGTGTGTGGGGGGGTTTATAGAGTTAAAATAGTTGAGGAAAGTTTTGAGACAAATCCATAATTGAAGGGGTTTTCTTAAATTAACCCTTCAGAGAGTGAGGGTAGTCCCTTGAAAATTTGGCTAATGCCAACGGTGAGTTTCATAAAAACACCAGAACTTTGTGAATTAGAGAAAACTCTTATAATTTTTCAAAATTATACTAAAGTTTCTAAATTATTTGAAAACAACATAATTAGCAGCTAATAGCAAAGTTACAAAGTGTTCATGAGATACCACTAGCACTAGTAGAATTTGGAGCAATCTAGACGGATCAAACTAGACGAATTTTTCCGCCTAGTTTGGTCCAAATTTGAATTTTTTATTTTTTATTTAAAAAGGCAACCTAGACGGAATTTTTCCGCCTAGTTTGGTCCAAATTTGAATTTTTTATTTTTATTTAAAAAGGCAACCTAGACGGAATTTTTCCGCCTAGTTTGGTCCAAATTTGAATTTTTTATTTTTATTTAAAAAGGCAACCTAGACGGAATTTTTCCGCCTAGTTTGGTCCAAATTTGAATTTTTTATTTTTATTTAAAAAGGCAACCTAGACGGAATTTTTCCGCCTAGTTTGGTCCAAATTTGAATTTTTTATTTTTATTTAAAAAGGCAACCTAGACGGAATTTTTCCGCCTAGTTTGGTCCAAATTTGAATTTTTTATTTTTATTTAAAAAGGCAACCTAGACGGAATTTTTCCGCCTAGTTTGGTCCAAATTTGAATTTTTTATTTTTATTTAAAAAGGCAACCTAGGCGGAATTTTTCCGCCTAGTTTGGTCCAAATTTGAATTTTATTATTATATGATAATGGTTGAGTGATACATGATGTTTACGAGCCATTACTATCCAGGTTATTTGCCCAACAATATGGTTGGTTATGAAGCACAATGTTAACTCAAAAAAGTTCATGGAACCGAGTATCTGAATTGTTTCTGTTGGTTGCAAACTTTTCTCCCTCCACCTTGGGTTCGAGTTTTGATTGAGAAAGTTTCATTAATAAGAAAGTCTTGCTACAAAATGTAGAACTTTTGGATAAGACTGGCGAAAATTAGTTGCTATAGATTTTGTAAAGTAAATTTGATCTGCATGATATGAACTCATGTTAAAAGGCTTTTTAATGAAGTGGTGTCTTATTTGGTCCATGCAATCCTTTTTACATGGAAGTTCGCTTATTATATTTTTAATCTATAATTGCTTCATATGAACTGTAAAGAATTTCAAAGTGATCACATTTACATTGGATGAATCAGGTTCTAAACATGCATAAATTGACTAGAATATTGGAATCCTTGTATTAGAATTAGACATGAAATATCTACTTGGACATGCGGTTGAAAATTGCAAGTCTCTTCATTGTCTTAGCAGTGTAATGCTTTTGTTTGGCTTTTACAATTTTATGCAAATTAGAAAAAAGATTTTATACCGTTTAACTTTTTTTCTTTTTCACTTGCATGTCTATCAAATAAAGATTGGAACGGAAATGTGATTACTAGCACAAAATTGATATTTTAATAAAAAGTTATCAATCATCTTACATTTTAAATTTGCTATCAACTGAACTGATATGAATTTGTTTTGTTGTTAGCATGATGATGATGCCATGGGTAGTAGCAATCGTCGACATGGAGACACCGGTAATGATCGAGATGATAATATCGATGAGGCGGAAGGCCTCACGTAGTGAGTTTTTAATATTTTGTATCTCGGACATACAAGTATGCGATTTGTAAATTTGTTTATCAAGTTTGTATCACTTTATGGCTTGGACTTGCTTGTGAGGATATTGGCATGTTTGTGAAGATATGGGGATCATGCTTTCAATTATGTGGGGATATTGACATGTTTGTAAATGCTTGTAATCATGTTTTTAGTTATGGATTTGTTTATTTGGCGTTGTTGATTAGTTTGTGGATATTTAATCTTGTGTATTGTGTTTTTGAATGTATGAGACATGTTATAAGCAGATTGTATTGCTCTAGTATTTTGGTGAATGTATTATTTGAATATAATTGGATTTGATATGAAATAATATAATTAGGTTGTTAAGGATATGAATGTGATTTGTTGTTGTGCAATATTGTGCACATATGAATGTGATTTGGTGTTAGTGCAATATTGTGCACACATAATTAGATTCAAAAAAAAAAAAAACTACTGTAGCACAAGCAATCTAGACGGAAATTTCGTCTAGGTTGCTACCTAGACGGTTTTTTTCCGTCTAGGTAACAAACTAGACGGAAAATCCGTCTAGAATCAACCTAGACGGAAATTCCGTCTAGGTTGCTACCTAGACGGATTTTCCGTCTAGGTAGCAACCTAGACGGAAAAAAAATCTGTCTAGATTGTTTTCCGTCTAGGTTGATCAATTTAGACGGAAATTCCGTCTAGTTTGACTCAATCTAGACGGAAATATTCTAGACGGATTTTTCTAGACGGAATTCCGTCTAGTTTGGTCAAACTAGACGGAAATTTGAGCAAACTAGACGGTTTTTTCCGTCTAGTTTGCTCTTTTTTCTACTAGTGTAGATTGCTTATTTTATAGATATTTTTATTTATTTATGCTAGTATTTACTATTTAGGATGGACATGAAAACATGGCTGAAACAAAATTTTAGATCTATCACTGCACAAGAGTAATAACTTTGGATGATAACAAATCAAAATTTAAGATATAAGTTTTGAATGAAAAACGTTGATGGGTGTTCTGTAAAATTTGCCTTTTAGAGTAGACTGGGTTTCATGTTTTCTTATTTTCGGTTTCATAAAAAAAAATACTCTCATGAATTATAGTTATTCCTATTTTGCACTCAAGAAGATGACTCACAACGATTCATTTTAAAAACCAATAACCAGATTAAAAGTACAAGATATGCTTGCTTGCCTCTTTTTTTTTTTTTAATAAGAGAACCTTGGTTAGGGGAGCTTCAACCAGAGTGGCAACTCAAGTTCGAACTTCTTTTAGGACCTCTGATTGTTATGACAAATCCTCAGGAATATACCAATATCAATCATATGAAAGCACGAAAAATATCAAGAAGATGAAACACACAAATATACGTGGTTCGGCTTGTAGCCCACGTCCATGGGCGAAAGAAGAGGATAGCTTTACTAACAATTATGAGGAATGCAATGTGGAGATCTCTCAATCACTCAACCCCTAAATAGCCTAAAAGTCTAATACAATCTCTCTTAAAATAAGGAACAAAAAGAGAGCCGAAAAAGGATGACAAATAGGCTTCACGAGAGACCACTGTTCTCTATTTCAAATTGGTGTCTTGGCCTGCAGGATTTTCAATTGATGTTAGTAGCTGCCGATTATCCCCATGGGGTGATCTCCAATGAATATATTGTTAGATTTATATTGGCCAATATATTAAATAAATGTGTATTATGTACTATCAATTAACGTTAGCCCATTAAAGTGATTTAATTTAGGGTTTGGGTTTTTAATGCATAATTAAAGTATAGGTCTCCTATGTGTAGAGACTAAAATATAATTATTAATTCTATGATGGGCTGAATTGATAATTATGAATAATTGGATTCAGTTATAAAAGGGTTGCGGTTCCCCAAATCTGTACGTACAATCTCTTTCTGATTTCCCATCTTCAGAAAGACTAGGGTTTCTCATAAGGAGGATATATACGTACAAGATTTGGAAGATCTACATCTCAAAACTCAAGAATCACGTCCTATTCCATGAATTCAGGTATGGTTCCGCATCTTCTTAATTATCTCAATAGTTTGACATGAACAATCTTTGGGTTTGATTAGAGTTTTATCTCTTAAAGAAAAAGTTTATCTTTTTAATCTAACAATTGGAATCAGAGCGGTGTTCATGTTAAACTGTAGAACATGCACAAAAACATGCACAAGACAGTTTTCAGGTTCAGTAGTCGACTACAATACCTAGTAGTCGACTACTGTCCGTGGACCACCGCGCAATCCCGATCCAGGTAGAGACCCGGGTTCTGGAACTACAGATGTAAAGGGGCTCGTTTCACGAAGGAAACGGCTACCGAGGGATCACACTCACGAAGGAGAGGATCACGGAGCGGGTGAGATCTACTAGGAGAAATCACAGCGCTATCCCTGAGATTAAGACGAAGCTTAATCTAGAGGGTATCTGTAGTTCGACCCGAATTCGGCGCGGACATGTTAACCAAGGTGGTCACAGGTAGTAAGTTTAAGCATTGCTTAGACTTGCTTCATATCAGCTCTTGTTGATTTGCCCAAGAGGGCATGGCCCTTGGTAATGGGTAAGGTGGAGATGATTTGTGGTGAACTACGGTGAGCTTGATCCCGGTGGAGAATGCGTGAAGCGTCAGCGGTGTAGTGGCGCATTTGGATTGGCCTGGATTGGCTAATGGTGATCTCTAGATGTTCTTGGTGTTCTTGGTGTTCGTCCAAAATTTGAGGTGAATCAAATGATGTACGAGGTGGAGAATTGTAGAACATGCACAAAACATGCACAAGACAGTTTTGAGTTGATGAGTCGACTACTAGGTATTGTAGTCGACTAATCTGCGGTAGTAGTCGACTAATGCGTGTTGTAGTCGACTAATCTGCGGTAGTAGTCGACTAATCTGCGGAGTAGTCGACTAATCTGCGGTAGTAGTCGACTAATGCGTGTTGTAGTCGACTAATCTGCGGTAGTAGTCGACTAATCGTGTTGTAGTCGACTAATCTCGATGAGTAGTCGACTAATGCGTGTTGTAGTCGACTAATCTATGATGAGTAGTCGACTAATCTGAAGTAGTAGTCGACTAACTGGCAGATTCAAAACGGGTTTTGGTTTTAAACCGGTTCGTTTAGAGTTTATATATAACCCTAAACGATTATTTGGATGTAATCAAGCACGTTTTGGAGCAGCCTTTGAGAGGGTTTTGTGTATCTTTGGAGAGGAGATCTTTTGAGAGATTGAGAGGTTTGTTTTTAGGGTTTCTTTGTGAGAACTTGTAATCCTAATTTGTATTCTCTCTTTCTATTAGTGAAAATCCCCTCCTTACCCGTGGGCGTAGGCAACTTGCGAACCACGTAAATCTCGTGTCTTTACTCCTTTATTGTGTTTTTGCTATCGTTTGTGGTGGTTTCTCTCGACGGTTCGCTGTCCGCTACCAACATAAACTATTGAGAATCAATTTTAATTTATGATTTGATTCTCTTGTATGTTCTCAAATCGAACAATCTATCTTTTGAATTGTTTAATTTGAGAATAAAATTTCGTAGTTCTTCCTCTAATATATTCTTCATGATTTTGGATTCAAAAGGGATATTATATTTTGAATTTTATGAATCGATTTAGAAGAATTCTTGTTTAATTGAAAACTAGGATATGTTCATCATGTCATGAATATGCATAAATTTTGAGAAATTTGGATGCTCGATTAAGTTTTCATTATGTTTTAAATAAATTTATTTATTTTAAATTTAAAAATCGGGTAGATGTTATCCAATTAATCCTTTTAAATAATATTAATACTTTTAAAATTTTCTTTTTAAATACCTTTTTAACTTAATGCTTTTTTATCTATTATGTAAACTTATTTATTTCAAATTTAGAAATCACATAGATATTATCTAATTAATCTTTTTTAATAATATCAGTACTTTTAAAATTTCTCTTTTAATAATACTTTTCAACTTAACACCTTTTAATGTTATGTAAACTTAGAGTAGTTGGGTAGATATGAGTAGTTGGATTAATAGCAAAGGTAGGTTTTGGATATGAATTGAAACCATATATTCATCGAATTATTCTATTAATTAATTAGAAATTTTAATTAATTAGAAATTGGCTGGAAAAGAAATTAGAATTTTTTACTAACATTAATACTTATAAAGCAAATTCGTTATTCTATTTTAAATAAATTTATTTATTTTAAATTTAGAAATCAGTAGATATTATCCAATTAATCCTTTTAATAATATTAATACTCTCTAAAATTTCTCTTTTAATAATACTTATTTATTTCAAATTTCTATTATGCAAACTTATTTATTTCAAATTAAGAAATCGGGTAGATATTATCCAATTAATTATTTTTAATAATATCATTACTTTTAAAATTTCTTTTAATAGTACGTTTTAACTTAACACTTATTTAATATTATGCAAACTTAGAGTAGTTGGATAGATATGAGTAGTTGGATTGATAGCAAATGTAGGTTTTGGATATTAAATAGTGTTTTTAATCTATTATGTGAGTTAAGAAAATTAAATCAAAACATACTAATTAAATTAAGATAACAATGTAAAATACAAAAGGATCAAGGGTAATATTGACGATAGAAAGCTTTTTCCAAACTCGTACTTTTAAAGGGAGCATGATTGCTTATCTTTGACTCATCTTCTTTTGTGTTTTGAGTTAAATCCCTTTTAAACGCTGGGAGCATTGTCCTTCACTTTTAAATTTGCTTCTAGAAGAAAAAAAACTAAAAGCTTAAGTTACAGTCACTAATTATAGATAACTATTCTGAAGTTATTTACATGTTAAAACCTCGAAGTTATTTAACCCATTTGGCAAAGGGTTAAGTGAGAGGTTAAGAATAGTTAATCCCTTCTTAGCCTGCTAAACACAAAAAGTTTACACAATGTGTAAACTGAGTTAACCCCTCATAATTTGCCAAACACAAAACAATTTTAAAAAAAAACAAAAACAAAAAAATTAAAGGTGTTTGCATAGGGATTAAAATGAGTTAACCACTCAAAATGAAGGGCTTACAAATCCACCTATCAAGAAAGATTAAGAGATAATCCCTCTATTTATAAAAAAAAATGGTCATGATCCTTTTTATTTCCAAACACAAAAAATGATCACAATGATTAAAATAAAGTAACCTAACAGATCAAAAATTTTAACTCTTCCGATTAACAAATGGATTATGTTAACTCTTCTCCTTAATCCCTCCTCCTTAACATTTTGCCAAACGGGGATAGGAGCAGAAAACATCAGCAGATGGAAGGGCTTTGGGATACCCATATGTATGATGGGAGGTTGCACATCATAAGGACCTATGACTTCTTAGGGCTTGTGTGGCAATTCACTCAGGATAAGGATACTAATTTGGTAAGAGCTTAAATTATGTTTGGCGAAAACTTGTACGAGACTAAACTAGTGTTTTTCAGTTCAAAAAAGAAACCCTTATCTAGATTATCTTTGGCCCATTCTCACGTTGATGAAATCCTAATCCGGTTAAGACCTTAACCGAATTAGTGTGTTGTCAAGCACACCCTTAAATTTGCATGAGACATTCACTCACCTCTTATTATGTCAAAAAGCTTTATTTTAAAGCCTCAACTTTATGAGCATGGTGTTGAAGTTATGACCATGAAGATATGATCTCAAAACTTTTGATCAACCCATTCAAATGTCTATTAATGAATGGTTGGACCGATCCAATTGTTGATGAACAGAGAAACAACAACATTGTCTCTCCTTCATGGCTTCATCCTTGAGTATGGAGCCCATTGATTCTTAGATTAATTAAGCTTTTCAAGTATAGTTTTATGGGTATAAATACATTATTAATACATGCGCAAAGCTAATCAACAAAATAGAGATTTCCGTCTTTCTATCGTGGTATCAAAACAATTGTTTATTTTCTCTCTTTAAAATGAAAATCCACACCGACTAATAATTATATTATTATAGCTAGGCCTGTCTAAAAAGCCCGTCAGCCCATAACCGATCCGAACCCAGCGGGCAAAACCCCGCCCGAGCCCAGACTATGACCCGGCAAGCCGGGCGATACCCGGGTGTCTCTCCCAACACCCGGGCCCGACCTGGCCAGCTCGGAGGTGGTAACTTCTAGGTACAATACCCCGGGCCAGGCCCAATTACCCATACTATCGTGATGTATCTATACTCTTGTGATCCAACAATTTTAAAAAAAAATATATTGTAATTCTTAGTGATTAATAATAAAACAAGATTTATTTTTGATTTTTTAAATGTATCTGAAATTTGAAAATTGTATAATTCTTCGGACCGGGTCGTTTGGACACCCCTAATCACAGCTAATAGAGCATATTTACCTATTGTCAGCTCTGACAGTGTTAATATTTCTACTACTCCTGTTACGCCACCAAACTAACCAATTGTTGGGACAAAATTGTATATCTGTATTCTCACATATTGGTTCTCTTGCTCGGGATTTGCGAACAGAGAACCTAATCATAGGATCCAGATCCTCTTCACTATCCAAAAAGTAGAGGAGAAACCACTACATAATCACAATCATTAATTCTCTAATGAGTGGTTATGATTTTTCTTTGAGTGCAAATTAGGAATGATTGTAATCCATCGGGGTGCTTTGAGTGTTAAATTTAGAATACATTACAATCATCAACTAGATAATCAATGATTGTGATCAAAAGCATTGATTTCAAGGGATGTAAGTATGACTAGATCTGACTTAAGTTTGATAGCTCTCAAAGTAACTGGCACCACTTTCCACCTTACTTCCTCCTTTCTTGGTTTTTCTCCATTTCTTTATACGAGGTTTATACGAGGTTTAATGTGCTAATAAATTTTGGATATTTGTGGTGCCATACAAGTTAGGAGGAAACGGTCGGTTCAGTTGGTTTTACAAATTTTGATAAAACTAAACCGAACAGTTCTATGGAAACCGAACCAAATAGACAGAATTTAGTCAGTGTGGTTCGGTCTATTCAATTTAGACTTAGACTAATTTAATTAAGAAAAAAGTCTACCATGATGCAAAGGAAAGATGCACACCAACAGATTAGTGAAAGAAAGCATGGATTAAAAGATTATAAATAACAATGCGATATAATTGAAAAAATAAACAATTTAAGGAGGGGAAAAAAGAAAGAAATTTGTGGGCTAACGAAAAGAAAGAAAGATTATGTGTTAGAGGGTGTGAGGGTGTATCTACGGCCTACAATTAACTTCCAACTCTTATGAGAATTAGATTCAACTTCGAGCAGAAGCCTAGAAATTAACCCCGTTCTTTCATTTTAATCTCTACCGTAACATACATGTTAACTAACAATAACAAACTTGAACATAAGAAGGGACAGATGCAAACAGAAGCACTAATCATACAACTTTACTGCTAGGCTTTGATGTTCTCCATTGCTTTTCCACCCCACTGATAAAGATGATGATGACGCCGACACCGGAAAGACCGAGGATGATCGGTCGGCGAGCACACACACCGCTTCACCACCGCCGGTGAACCTCCCGATCCCTCTCCAATCTCCCGACTCCTCTCGACTGCTATCGGCCGTCTTCTATAAGACCAGACTTGTCGATTGCGGTCGTAGTAATTGCCATAAGGGAACCAAGAGGGGCCATGATGGCAACACATCTCCTTGATGAAGGTGAAGGAATTGATAATGGAGGTGGGATTTATAAGGAGGCTAAAGAAAGGGATAATGATGCTTTTGAGAATTGGATGCTTGCTTTGCTTAGCTTTTTCTGTTTTTGATGCGTATCCTTTGCTTTTCTTTGGTTTGCTTTGGGAAGTTGCTGGGTTTGGGGTATCAAAGATGACACTTGAATTCCTTTAATGAAAAATAATAACAATAACACTTGGGGAGAATGCGTGAGGGTGACGCGGCTCAAGGGCTGCGTGTCAAGCGCTGCATGCGGTGTCGGTTAAGCACCGCACCGCATGCGCTGGATTGGCCTAGAGTTTGGCTAGGCCAAGGCATCTTTTTGTTTGTGTAATTGAAGTATGTGATTTTGGGTTGATAATTGACATGTTTGATGGAGCTTATGGCCTAATGTTTTGGATTTTGGGTGGATAACAAAATATGGAATTATGATATGAAAAGTAAAATTTCTAATAGAAAATTCAAATTTCAGAAATTTTATAGCTTCCAAACTAATAAAAATGTTAGGAATGTTTCTATAAAACGTCCAAAGTCACCTTTAATTTGATCATCCATAGTAATAGTTAAAGCAATAATAGAATATATAAGAACAACATAATGATTTTTGTTTTCAATCATAAGATTATGTCAATTAGTGTCATTATTTCATTGAACAGAGGCCACCATCGGCATTAAACCTGGGACCTCCTATAATTCAATCCCATTATTATCCCCTTATCATGGATTAGACAAACCTAAACCGTAAGGATAAATCTAATCGACATTTTTATCGGACAACTCAATCTAATCGACATTTTTATCGGACAACACAAACCATAAAGATAGTTTCCCTCAGCTAGAAATTTGCACTTAATTTAGAGAATTATTATGTCCCCTAGAAAAGATGAGGATAAAAATGACAATTTGTAACGGTATATTATGAAAAACCCATACAAACTATAATACAACAACAAAAACTAGGCCAACCCCACAAGTAGGGATTCTATTAGAACCATCCCTATAGGAGTGGGGTGACTTACACTATTAATATGATAGTCAAAATTACCCTACTAACCCTCTAACTACCCATGAATGGTGTAGATCACCCCTCTTTAGAATATTCTGATAGAATCCTTACTCCAACCCCACCCCAACAAAAAAAAAAAAAACAAAAAACAAAAAACTAAAAAAAACTAAAAAAAAGGGTTAAGTAGCAATTTCAATATCATCAATGGTTGAAAAGCTAGTGTTTGGTTCCGGTATTTTACATGTTTCTCACAACCATGGTGAAGAAAGAAAGTGCATAGATCTTATAGGATTGTGGACTTTGGTCATACAAAAATAATGAACGACAACTAATAATCAATCAAGATGCACATATATAATGGTATTATGATAGCGGAACGGAATTTAACTGGGAATTCAAATGGAGTCAAGCATACGCCGCATGACTATTTACGGTATGATTAAAAAGAAGGGTTAATTTTAGAAAAACCCCCTCAACTATGGAGCTTGTCTCAGAAAATCTCCTTCATCTTTTTTATCTTTAGAAAACCCCCCTCAAATTTGAGTGTGTTGTAGACAATCCCCCTCAACTTTCAAAATATGACTAAACCCCCCTTAACTATGTGGTGTCTCACAAAACCCCCTTTATCTTTCTAGTTTTTTAAAATAACCCCCCTAATATTATTAATTTGAAATATGCAATGACTAAAATACCATTGGTTGAAAAAAATTCACGTGAGTTCAAAAACCCAATCCAATCAAAATATTAGACTTCGGTTCGATGGGTTTTGATGAGGAAACTAATCTCAAATAAATTAAAAGTTTCAATTGTTTTAAATATTACAAGCGCGGATAAACAGAAAATAAAAGAAGTTTAGTGTTTCAAAAAAGAAAGCAAAAAAATTAGATTTGCACGTAAATCTAGCAATGAAGATGGAGGAATAAGAAGATGAAGGAAATAAAATGAAAGTTATTTTTAACTAAAAAAAGTTAAAAAAGAATACTATGGTAAAAAAAATTAATGTCTTAGGGATAGTATGGTCATTTTAAATCATTTGTTCCTTTAGATTTAAATTATATTAGTTAAGAGGGTTAAGGAGAAAAGTTGAGGGGGATAAATAATATTTTAAAAGTTGAGGGGGGGTTATCTACAACAACTCCATAATTGAGGGGGGTTTTCTAGAGTTAAAATAGTTGAGGGGGGTTTTCTGAGACGAACCCCATAGTTGAGGGGGGTTTTCTAAAATTAACCCTAAAAAGAAACCCCATCAAATTCTAGCAGCTCTGCAAAATGCAAACGCATCCAATATTTACTCCATAATGGACAAAAACAATTCTAATCTATTAAGGAATAGTTTTAAATTTCAAATAGAGATATTAAAGTTCAGTATGAAGAAATATTTTTAAAAAAAAGTTGGTATTAACAGTGAACTCTTCAGGGACGCACTACAGATATTTTAAGTCTTAAAATTTCTAACCTCAAATCTTATTCCAACAAAAAAGAAAATAAAAATAAAAAAAAAAAATAATAACAGAAAGGCAGAGACAGAGAGACTCAACTAAAAGAAAAAAAAAATCTTTTACGGAAAAAAACTCCAGACCTAGAAATCTCAATTCAAAGTTACAACTAAAGCCAAGATCAAGCTGACAAAAAAGTAAACACAACTAGAGCCAAGATCAAGCTGACATAAAAGTAAACAAACTTTCAATAATTAAAGCTTGCTCTTGATCTAATCATTCCCCTTCGAGTAAATTCTCATTCCTTCAAGTGGTTGAGCTCTCTTTCTAATCCTCTTTATGAAATGTCATATCATGGCCTCCCTCTAAGTAAAGATTTCCAATTTATAGCGAAGGGATAATAAAACTGATAGCTTCCTTCCTTCTCCAAAGCCATAAGAAGTTAATTACATATAGTTCCTCAATTAAGATGGTAGTAGATGCTGAGAGAGTATCCAGATCTCTATGCATAAAATTGAACTTCAAGACAGCTTTTTTATGTCATTCAGAATTAATTGCGCTAGGGTGCCATTTCATCTCTTTTCTGAGGGTGATTTTCTTATTGTTTCCTTCTTTACCATGTGGTTCCCTATCTTGTTTTTGTGAGGGTGTGATTTCCTATTTTCTCTTCTTTTATAATAATTTTCAAATTTCTTTACTTTTCGAGCCAGTCTCGTGTTACATGCACATACACCCATGTCACTCAAAGACCCTCTCAGCAGTGAGGCATAGATCCTATATGAAATTAAAAATTAGGCACAGGATCACAAGGTTTGATACAAATAATGCATTCATATTTCATAATAATAAAGCAGTAAAAGAAGTATATACCATGCAGCAAGGAGATACCAACGATACCTCGAAAGAACATAAGAACCAGACAGTAGTTGGACATGTCTCCAGATCAACAAGAAGACGAAAGGTTCTGTAAGCATTTTGTCAGGTCACAGATCCTATATGAAATTATGAACAGGTATGCAATACAGCTGCATGGGTGAAAAATATGAGAGAAAGAACCAGCATAAAAAAAAGTTGTGGTCGTGGTATTATTTAGAGGTGAATGTTTGTATTAGCTATAACAAGAGGACTTAGAAACGATAAAGAATATTTGACAAATTCAAAAGAAGTTTGGCAAGCAGAGAAACAATTAAGTTAGGTGTATGGTATAGCACATTCATATCAGTGTTACTACTCTCATATCAGTTAATATAAACGCATATGAAAGCGTTCTAAGCTATATGTCGAGCAAAATGACCTGAGCCAATCTATATCAATAGAGACCCACTGTATCAGAAAACTCATACCATTGACTAATATGTATAGAATTCATAATACTTGGATGCCAAAGATCAGATGTCTTTTTATGCTACTCTCCCATGCATTGAGTAACTATACATGCTGCTCCAATGTTTACCCTGATCCATCTTAAAAACACGTCCAACAGAAGAAAAAGGGATAACTAATAAACCATATAACGGATCATTCATTCCCTTATCAGTCATCCATCTAGAGGCTAAAAGAAGCACATTTATACAATGTTAGAGAAAGCGCTAGGTTACCTAGGTGCCGGACCCAGCGCCTAGAGCCCAGACGGGGCCTCAACGGATTTCCTATATTTTTCTTAGTTACGATAATTGATAATAAATACCAATACTATAGAAAGCACTAGGCACTGCTAGGCGCCAGACTGACGCCAAGGCAATAAGTGTCGGTAGAGGAGGATTTTTGAAAGTCAGAGGAGGTGCTCATAGTTAGTGGAGGAGGCCGAAAGAGTTCGAAGGAGGTTAGAAAACGTGGAGGCTGCACGGAGGAAATCACGACCAATACCTAAGCGGTCTAGCTTTCGTAAGCAGTCCACGCTCTCCTAGGCGCTCCCAAAACCTAGGCGAGCGACCTAGGTACTGCCTAGGACTAGGCGGGCTAGACGCTAGCTTTTTAAAACATTGCGTCCATATGACATCTGAAGTATCTAATTTTGGTACCCAGGCATCTAAACATTATACATCATCACCGGGAATCTTGTCGAATGTATGGTGAAATTTGTCACCGCAGGCGATAGGAATTCTATCGAAAGTACGCAAACAGGTCATTAGCAAATGAGGCCAAAGTTAGTGTGAGGGGAAGTATAGTTAAGAGTTTCAAACGTTAGAACATCAATATGCAGAAATGTTCCACAGCCTTAACTGAGAATTATTTATTTCATGAAGATAAATGAAGTTCATCCGGAAATGTTGATAGTGTCAACTCAACAAAGAGAACAAACGCCTAGAAGAAACAATATAGCACACCATTGAAAGAACAGGCCAACTTGATGGCCAGTATAGCACAAGCAAAACATGGTATGTCCAACCCAAACAGTATATACTTACCTTAGGTATTGAAAACCACTATGGGTATACTTCGAATATTTAAAGCATATAACTCCAGGTAGCAGCTGCAACTGTTCGTCAAAAGAACAAACTCAAGTGGGCATCAAATAGAGATTAAGACTCCTAACTATTAGACCCCAAACTCCTTTTACCCCTTTTTGTATGGGACATTTTTCATCATGTAGATTTTAATCAGCTTTCTATTTCGTATTTAAGGGCCTATACAATTAGATAGTTACCCGTCCTTATGAACATCAGTAAATCTTGTAATGTTCTTAGGTTATAGTCCTTTTTGTGTATGTAGCTAAAATAGCCCAATAATCTCTGGACCTAAGGAAATTTGAGTTTAATAAAAGAACCCTCTCTCAACAAAAAAAAAAAGACTGGTTGTATTCACCAAAAGTTTGAAAGTCATTATAAATAAATTCAAATATTTAATCCACATGTTATTCTCCTCAGTAGTCTCACTAGTAGTACTGAACAGAAATAAAAGAAATATTTTCTCTCAAAAAATGTTACAACTCAATTGTACCCAGGAAAATTTGTGAATAAATACGTATAAATTCAAATATATATAGTTAGACATGTATAAACTCTCATTTACAGTACAATAAATAAAATAAATAGGAAAAACAATCTCTAGTTGAGAAAAGAAATCAACAGACATACATGTCCAACTGTCTTTCAGCCAGTACATATCTCCTACACTGCATAATGATAATATTTATTTTAGCCTAGGATAATTCAAAATACATTCAGTGAGCTAGAGGCATCATCGTCAACCATCCTCCACACACTAATGGGATTCCATGAAGACAAAAGGGCAAAAAAGTCAATTTCACTGACAAAATTTGTATTCCCTAGAAATAGGGTTGAAGACATTAAAAGTACTGAAAAATAGATTGGTCTCAATTTGGCTACTTTGTTATCAGTTATACTGATGCTCATAAGGCTAATATATGTAGAGCTTGGTGGAAATACGCCAAGATAAGCATCAGTGAATCTGTACTCTATGGTTCAAAATAAATTATTGTAAGAAAATAAGTCAATGAAGTAGAAGTTAGAAGACAGTTAACTAGGCATGCTTTCAGTGCCCTAAAAATTGTCAATTAATGCTAGTTTTTGTTGAAATTCCTATTCCCAGAAAAAAGACCTCGAGATTACCAAAATTCACATCAGAAGTTGAAGGGTAGTGATCTCAACCAGCTAACCCAAGAAAATAAAGTTCATTTGCTGACAAAGGGTTCGGGGCATAAGCAGGATGACTTGTGTAACCAGGATGATAAAGCAATGTGCAAATCCTTCAGGAACTTGATATTTGTAATGGAAACAAAGTAAAGAGATTATAACCCTATCTACTCATATCCAAGCCATTAAAACTGTGAACGGATTCAAGAAATAATTAGGATAACATGTGCAGCACCTATGATATCTAAATGGGGTTATGATCTCACATCAACCTGTCTAACCTGATTTGTCTGGCTAATCACGAGGTTCGGACAAAACAACCAACATGCCCACTATTAGTCAGGACCTTAGCAAGTAACTCGAACCATCAATATAATACAAAAAGGATGCGGTTATGTATTGGGTTTCATAAATTGCTTCGTGTCATAAACAAATTTACTTGGGTAACATGTAACATAGAGTAGGAAGGAATCTCGCTGTCCTGTCTAACCTCATTCAGCACAAGTTAATATTTAGTTAGGAACAAAACACCCAGTTACAAAGTGAAGTTATTATCTTGTGTGTGCATGTGCGTGCGCCGTGTGGGTGTGGGTGTTGGTGTGTGCGGGTGTGGATGCGCGTGCGAGTATGAGATTAGAGATGATAGGCCTGGTAGGGACCGGTCTGCACCTACCTTAGGCAACTCGACCTGCAGCTGCTCTACCAAAGTGGGATATCCATGGGCCTATTATGAAACATTGGAAGCTACTTGAAGATTAGTGATTTGTAATGCTACTTCTCCTATCATGTGGCTTAAATAACATGCACAATATATTCCTCCTAACTTTTTCAATAGTCTATTAGACAAATGTACGGGAACTTACAGAAAGAATTTCAATGTCCTGAGATGAGTAGAGATATAGCACGGTCCGCTTTTCCTAAAATCCATTACAAAGTTATATTGCGACTTTGAGGGGAATCTTTTTTTATATATCAGATTCAGATGTGGGAGATTCATCTCATCCTGATACTCTACAGGATAAGACTGGATTACGCAATTCAATAACTCAATCAATTATGCATAAGCAGATATCTAAGTTACTCAAACAACTATATTTGCCTAAAGAAGAAATTTACTATACAGTAACTTTTATCACTAAGACTACATTTCATATTCACAATCCGATTGATTAATAGCATCCTTGACAGTTCTGTAAGTATGGTCTAAAAAATGAAGCATCATATTAATCTTAAAGGTTCTCAGAGAACATCTCTCTTTCGTCAAGCCTAAGTATGGTCTTCCACTAGTGAATTTCAATCTATATTCTACAAGAGACAGCAATTATGGCCCAAGTAGAAGACTGGCTCCCTTCCAACTAAAATTTTCCCTTGGATTTATGAAATTGTTGTGACTACTGCTTGAGATTCCTAGGGCAGAGAATTTAAAGCAAGTGAATGTCACATTTCATTAACAAGAACATGTTGCAGTGAAAGTAATGTGCCACACCAAACATGCCAAAAAAGAACAACAAATATGTGCTTCATTTTAAGTTTTAGATCCACACAAGATTGTAGCAATATACAAATAAGACAGAGTTGGCTATTAACATAATGCATGCATTTGAGTGACAGATAGTATGAAGCAAAATATTCACAATAATCGATCCCATTCAGGAGTCAAATGCAGTAAAGTGTGTAGCTGTACACAAACACCACATTTGAAGCTTGAAGGTATTATCGAGAAAAGAACTAAGGGTCTACGAGGGTCTCAATCATGTATTCACCACTCACATAGATAAGCCACTGTCAGTTTACAATATATTCACTCATAGATATGCTACAAGAGGTATGCTTCATACCCTAGTAACCACATCAGGCATGTCCCATAGTTAAAGGGATCCTCTACCCACACACATATCGACCATCACTGCATGAATTCGGAAGCAAACAGTGATCAGATATTAGCTGACAATCATTAAATATCAAGTTTAATAGAGAAATGACTCACCTCAGGATAGCAGTCTTGACGAACAACGGTCTGGTTATCTGGATTTACATTCACTGAGCAAGAAATCCTCCCCTGCAAAAAAGGAGGCAGAATAAGAGATTGTTACTTCCATATCTACAAATTTATGAGTTAAGGAGTATTAAAGCTGAGAATTTATATCAATTAATTGACATTTAGAGAAACCGCTAATCATGAACATTTGATGATGTTTTAAATGTTTAAGCTTTCAGAATTGAAATGGCGTGATGAGAAAAACTGTAACCAAATTCAGGCCTTTTCAAAACCATATGCAGTTGGCTTTCTGTATTCTTCTTGCCAAACACTCAATGAAAGGAAATGAGAATAAGACAGCATTTGCACCTATCACTATCTCACTAATTGACTTCCTCAATAAGGACCAACCATATGGTTGACTAAACCTCGTGTACTATTTTACAAAAAAATTTCAGAAACAAAAAGTAAATGCCTAAACCATGAGAAGTCACAAGGACCAGATATCAAGAAGATCACTAACAAGTGCATTAGGTAACCAAGATGGTCTCGTCTGAAACTTGTTCTTTTAGGCACTTTTTAGCTTTATGCTACTTACCCTGAAGAGTTTAATATAAATTTCCATAACAAATCATTAGTTCATTGATATAGGACGGCATCATGGAAACTTCATGGAACAGTAGGATCGTCAAGAGTCAAACATGGATACGGATGCATTGTTGACTTGATTGCGAAGAAAAGTGAATACAGATGCATTGTTGACTTAACCGCAAGAAAAGAGTATCTCCCAAATCTAGAAAGCAGAGTAAGACATATAATAGATGCTAATTGCCTAGCTTGATGAGAAGAAGTCAACCAAATTGTCACACAACCAAAATCTCATCAGCAGTACACGTATTTAGCAGAATTTCAAAAATATTCAGCTTTTAGGTTACTTTTAGTAACAAATTAAAGTCTTGTTAGGATTAGAAAATAAATCCGGTTTGATCTCAATTTGACCTATTGATTTCATCAATAATAGTCTTTTAAAGTAGTTTTGATATTTTTCTTTTTTTTAGGAATTTTATTCCTATTAGGAGTAGACGAAAATTTAAAAACCCTATGGGTAGATCAATTTTTAAACAATGATATTCCTCTTTTAAATTTCTACGTGGATTCAAAGATTGTTCTACATTGATTCGAAGAACGCCTCTTGGTGGATTCCGAGGTTTTAACTGATGCAACCTTGTTTGTAGCTTCTATGATGCCCTTCACAACTCCAGTTTCTTGCTCCGGGGCGGACTGCGGTTTCTTAGTCTCGCCACGATCATAACTTGTGTGAGAACTTTCGAAGACATCCATGATGAGGATCTTTTATTCTTCCCTATATGTCGCTCACTCCTCCTTCTCGGCTAAACTGATTGTTGCATCTAAGATAAAAGTCTTTGCAAAGACACACAATCTTGTTTGTAATCAGAAGGCAAAAAATAGTCTTTCAATAATTTCTTCATCTTCACCACGTTCGAACTAGATCCTTCAATTGACTGTATTGATTCATCAATATTTTGTCCTGCCATGCAGATGCTTTTTTTTAAGTCGGTTGACCACTAACTTAACCTTCTAATCGTCTGGGATCATCATGTACTCGAAATATCTCTCCATCTTGGCAATCCAATCAAAGAGATCCTTTGTGTGAAGTTTTTCATTGAAGGATAGTATCTTACATTTTCCAACATCATAATTCTTCCATCTTCTGTAGCCTCTACGATCATCGATGTTGGATTTATATCGGAGTCAGATCTTGTCTTTAGCGACCATCAACGCATCTCGACCTCATCACAATTCTAAGTGCTCTAATGCCAACGCAAGTCATCTCTTACAACTAGACCATGATAACACGGGCTTCACCTGCCATCGGACCGGAGAAACAAGGCTCTGATACCAATTAATGCAACACGAAAGTGAAAACCTAAGAATCCCACCAAAGGGTGTTCTATGAATTCACGAATAACTTTGAATTCATGAAGAAATATTAAAAGAGGAATATTATTGATAAAAAGTGATTTGCCCATATATGGTTTACAATCCTTCTTCTTAAATAGAAAAATAGTCTACTCCTAATAGTAATAGAATTCCTAAGAAAATAGAAAATATAAAAACTAATTCAAAAAGTCTATGATTGAAAAAATCAATCGATCAAATTTGAGATCAAACAATTCGTTTTCTAATCTAAATAAAATCCTAATTCATTACTAAAAATAACCTAAAAGCTGAATCATTTTCGAAATTCTGCCAAGTACGAGTACTATGATTAAAAAAATCAATCGATCAAATTTGAGATCAAACAGAATTCGTTTTCTAATCTAAATAAAATCCTAATTCATTACTAAAAATAACCTAAAAGCTGAATCATTTCGAAATTCTGCCAAGTACGAGTACTAATGATGAGATTTTGGGAGTTTGCCAATCTGGTTAGCTCCGTGTCGTTGAGATAGGCAATTTTCATTTATTATATGTCTTATTCTGCTTTTCAGATTGGGAGATATTGCATTTTCTTTCGGTCAAGTCAACAATGCATCCGTATCTGCTTTTCTTCAAGATCAAATCAACAATGCATCGGTATCCGCGTTTAACTCATGATGATCCTACTGTTCCATGAATTTTTCCACCATGCGTCGTACATTGCTCACCCCCTTTTAGAATAATGTTTTAGAAAACACTAGGCACTTCTAGGCGCCGGACCAAGCTCCTAATGCCTAGGAGGACGCTTAAGCGGCACGTATCATTTTTAGCATCAAAAGAGGAAGGTTTATTTTTGAAGATTCAGAATCATATCCTCATTGTTTACCCAAGATAGACTTCGATATAGAGTTTTGATTCGATCCATTTTGACTAGGTCATTCTCTTCATCTGTTACTATGCTTAGGCGAGCAATACACCCCTTTTTGATGTGGTGCAGACAACGAAAGCGGTCCATATTTCCCTAGGTGTTCCTAAGACCTTGACGGTAGCCTAAGTACCGCTTAGGCTTAGGCAAGCGCCTAGCTGGGCGGGCAAACCACTTTTTACGACAATGTTTCAAACATGTTTAGGTCGAGGAGATTCACAGGCCAGTGTAGATCCATGGTTCAACAAGGTTCAATTGCATGTCTACAGTAGGTCTAATAGGTTTGTTACTCATGAACCAGAGTTTTAACATTTATAGCAAGCATGTCCATTGTCCACAACTTCAAATACCACTAATAACAACAATTTAGAGCAATATAATCCAGTATTCCAGTCATAGAATTTTGTAAAATCTTATACTGAGTCTTGATGTTGATGATGATGATAATGATGTGGGAGGGAGGATTTGATTTCAATTTCAAACTCAACAATGAACTCTCATTAGTAGGCAACTTTTGACTTTTTTCATGTTGCTCACTCCTGAGGCTAATCAATTTAGTATCACATTCCTTGTATCCAAATGATCCCAACTTCAATGCATTTATTTTTCTTTATGGGAAACAATTACATGTGATCTCATATATGCTCCGAGTAAAATAAGTAAAAGAGATTCCTGCATTTATACATGGAACTGTATGTAGTAAACTTTCTTAATAATGCAATTATCAGTATAAACTTTTTCAAGGAGTAAGTCTAATCCAACAAGAAATATATGTCCTTATCATACAATTGCAATCCTACTAAATATAAGGCAATACTTCAGATTGAACTAAGGCCCAAGCTACGCAATTTTGATTGAATTTTCAAGACACTTCGACTCCACAAAGAGGGAATACATATCCACTTGTGGCATAACAATATCCATCCACTGCCATGGTGAGTTATTATAAGATAAAACGCAATCTATGGTCGATTTTGAATCTTTGAGTAATCTCAATTACTACCAACTCCTAGTGCATGCTCAACATTAGAAATAATATATTTCTACCTTAGATCCAGCATGACAAGGAAAGGAAAGGGGAAAAAAAAAAGACTTCTGGAGAAAACTCAAACTTACATCGACAGGAATATCGAAAAACAGCACATGCAGCCTCCCATCAACCTCGGTAACAGTCTCAAACGGAATCGACCCCTTCAAAATATCCTCAATCAAATAAAACGCGTCACTGATAACCCTAATCCCATCAAGATCCAGCTCGGCATCCACATACGAGACCCCCCTTGCCCTAATCTTCCCTCCATCGGACGTCACAAACCCTAGCCTCCTCCCTCGATACCCAATCGAGACCACGATCGAGTTGTAATCGAGAGAGAAGAAGTCTCGATTGCGGATTTTGACAGTGAGGGCGAGGTTGATGTCGAGTTTAGGGTTTGGGTGGGTGGAGACGCCGAGATGGCGGAGGTGGAGGCGGGAGAGGGAGACGGCGGGGTCGGAGGGGAAGAGGAGGAAGAGGGCGGTGGCGGAGAGGAGGAGGGTTAGGGCTAGGGTTAGGAGGGAGGAGGAGGAGAGGAGGGAGGAGCAGCAGCGGCAGCGGCGTCGGCGGCGGCGGAGGTAGGGGAGGAGGATGTAGGTCTGAGGTGGTTCTTGGATTGGGATTCCGTAGGTTGGGTTTTGGTATTGGGCGAGGAGGGGATTGGAGAGCTGAGGTTCTTTGGAAGAGGACGCCATTGGCGGAGGGGAGATGATTTTGAGCCAAGGCCAAGGATTTTGGGGGAGAATCTTTGGGATTGGACTGAGCTTATTATCGGTGTTGAAGTCAACATGGACGTTTTGTGTTTACTAGTTTTTATGCACGTGCAATGCACGTAGTTAAATATCAAAATAATTTAATTTTTTATTTGATTCATTAATATAAATAAGTTAAATTCACTTTGAATTAAAAAATATAAAATTGAATTATTAGATTTGCTATACTTTTATTTAAACATTATAAAAGAATTGATGTGATGGATTTTAAGCACATAAAAATGTATTGAAAAAGATTAAACAATTGAAGCAAAGACATTTGGACATTATAAGCTCATGTTTTATAATAAACAATCTCAACAACAATCATAAAAAAGTACGATAAACATGTTATATAAACAATCTCAACAGCACCACATGAAGATCACACTCAAAATAATAAAAGACAAAAACTAAAGATTAAACTTAATATAATTTTATGTGATAAAAATAATCACATAAGCATACAAAAGTACTAATAATTTTGCATGAAAATCCCTTATAAAAATTCCTAACTCTACTAAAAAATTAAGTTATGATATAAAATGTTCAAAAATATTATCCTTTATTCTTTTTGTTTCATATTTTAATTGAGCGGAGATCAATCTTTCTCCACCTTTATCTTTTTCCTGAGCAATTCTAAAATAGCGTCTTCATCATCTACGTCGATTGTGATATCAAGTTGGAGTTGGATTTCCTGTGCTATTATATTTTCTTCGCCTCGTTCATCTTTTGTCTTTTCATCTAACTTCACCAGGAATTTGAATGTCTTTCTAATGTTCAACACAAATTTCTGGAGATATGGACTCTGATTATTTTTCTGTTTCAATGAGAACAAAGGTTAATTTCATATATATGATTTTTTTTATTTTCTAATTTATTACTTGAATGGAGTTAGGAATTACCTCTTCTTTGTCTGCAATGAATTCTTCTGCTGTGCATCCAATAAGAGTTTCTGTTGCATCAAACAATGTTATCTTTGCATTGTCTGTGCCATTTTCCACGAGAATCTTAACTACATACCTGTAGTTTTCATTGTTGATTTCTAGATATATGTTAATTTTATATTTTAATATGTTCATGTCATAAAATAAGATATATTACTTAACATTGGTACTGAGTCATCAGCGATTCTGCGGCATTTATCATTCAGACACTATTTATTAACATCTTTATCTACCTTCTTGCTGCAGCCTTTACAAGCATAGAAACATGGCTCAAGTCTATTTAGAATGATAGTTATCTTTGCCTTAAATGTGCAATAGTGTGCCTGTATATTGGCAAAACTTAGTTAGGTTTAACTGTGTTAATAAGAATAGGTTTCTAATATTGTACCTGTATCAAATTCTGTGATGTATGCATAATATCACTAATTTGAATTTCTTTTGCATTTATAAAGAGTGTTGATGGAGATCCTTTTGTTTTTGCCGCTTCTTCTAAATGAAACTTGCATATTAGATTAAAATATAATACCATTTCATTATTGGGTTATATGAAAGTATGTTTGTTCTACTTACCATTCCGTTAATTCTTTAGCCAGTTGTATTTTTGGATTGATCTACTTACCATTCCGTTAAATCTTTAGCCAGCTATATTTTTGGCCGGTTGATACATATTATTGATATAATTTGCGATGATATGCTTCTCTCCCCTGCAAAATTGAGATAATCATAAGATGAATTTTATGTTTAGCCGTCTTTAATAAGAATTTCAGTAATTAAATATATACCTTTGAATATAGAGATCTTAAAATCTGATAATGCTATTACATGCTTATCTTTGATTTTGGCTTCAAGAATTGGTCCTTCGTTTGTAGCCAAATCCCCAAATAAAGTTGCACGCATAGTCATTTCACTGTATATGAAAAAGAAAGAATGTCAATCTTATTTTTTTCTTACGATATTGAAAATAAGTATCATTAATATACCTTTTATCCATTATCGTGATTTCCCTCCTATTATCTTTTTTGTGATGTCTCGTAACATAGTTGATCACCGGCTTCACGTTAGTTGTTATTCCAAGAACATCTGCAAGTAATTTTATAATAAGTTTATGATTCCATAAATTAAGGGCTCACTTTGTATTGAAGATTAAAGTATGAAATTTATAAGTACTTACTAATTTTTGTTGCATCTTTCATGAAAAATACTTCTTCAATTGGGACAAAGTTGTTCAATATGTTCTCGAAGTGGATATCGGTTGGTGCTTCTTTGATAGATATGTCTTTTGTTAATACTAATTCAAGTGACTTGTGGACAATTGAAAAATCAGGGTTTATTCCTTTCACTTCTCCATTTGAAATGAAAATAATTTGGTTCTTTTGAAGCATATCTCTAAACTTTTGATAGTCTCTCCGGAAACAACTCCATGTATTTTATTACCCCGCAAATATTATTAATATTAGAGATCAATGGTTGTAAAATATAATTAATTAATACTAAGCTATATATTATATTTTAATTAGTTATATATAAACAAAAACTACACAAAAGGCATTCGAAAGTTATTGGGGTTTTAGTGTAATTTACCCAATAGATATTGAGGTTTAGCAATATTTATATAATCAGTGGTAACGTTGTGCAAGTAATATAACATAAAGAATATTCTTATTTTACCTTAGCGTCAGCGAAAATTAGCTTTAGTAATTTCCCTGATCTTTTTTCATTACTGAAAGTGGCCTCTGCACTTCGAAGAATTATAACATGAATGGTCCATTCTTTCTGAAACTTCTTGAGCTGGCTTATTTGGATGTGTTGAAATTCACATCTGCTAGGTGGATTTCACCTTTGTGACAACAAAATGTTGGAGGCTCGTGTTCAAACTTTTGGCTCCTCAATAGACACAAGACTTTAGAGTGCGTAACTTATATAGTAAAGAACATACTGGTTCATGAAGAATTTGCCCTAGCATAAATATTAATATTTAATAAATTAATATATACTGCTATATGACCCTTTTAATAAATTATAAGTTATATCTACACCAACCTTGATGCTCATAGGCCAGTAGTAGGGCTCCACAAAATAGGTCAACTTTACATTGTCGTTTGCCATTAATAGTATTACCAGTAGAGTCATTACTTTGCCGCTTTCTCTTATTATCCGCACTTCTCTGAATGTAAGCTTTCTTCTCTCATCACTCAACTGAGCATATTTGGTTTTTCTAATACTGGGGATTGGTGTGTTCTCTTCTCTTTAAAAATATTCATATGGTCTTATTAATACATACACACACACAAATATATATATATATATATATATATATATATATATATATATATATATATATATATATATATATATATATATATATATATATATATATATATATATATATATATATATATATATATATATATATATATATATATATATATATATATTAAACATATGTTAAAAAGATATGCATGTGGATATACCAAACAAAGAGCATTGAGTTTTAAAATTTTCTACATAGATAACCAAACCGTAGCAATAATAAAGCATTTCCTGTTATTTTCTTTTTGTCCATTGAAGGCTTATGTTATCCTCCTTTATATAGTAAAGAGAAATTGGTAAACTATTCCTAGACGCACCATAAAATACCATGTGTATAAAAACATGCTAAGTGTTAAATCCCTAATTAAAAAATATCATATATCCCTCTATCCTATTAGAAAATGATATGTGTACAACTAATTCCATCTTTCAAAGAATTCTTATCAAATTAAAAGTATTCATGTTCATAATTAGAAAATTTTACCCATAAAAATTAGAAAACTCTAATAATCAAATCTTTGTTAATTCTAATCAAGTCATAACAATTTATAATTAAAAATTTTAAAATTTTTTCATAAAGCCCTTCTTAATTTTTAAAGAGTGAATTCAATAAACCGCCATATCTTTATGGATTTAGCACTAAACCCCAAAATATTTGAAACTCACAGAAAACCCTAAATTGTTTAATTGTTTTGCACTTAACCTCTATAAATAGGGTTGTCTTATAATTATTTTTGACAAAATTAACCCTCAAAACCATTATATACCCCTCAAATCATTTGTATTTTCATGTTAACCCATAAAATAATATATAACTATTATAACATATAAAAATTACAAATAGCTTCCTAAAAATCTAAAATCACAAACAATATGCAATATGTAGAAACTTTTGAGGGATACAAACAATTTCATTTGAATTACTAAAATTATAGAAAACTCCCGAACAAATTAGGATATCACAAACAAACCCTTGCAAATTTAAAAATTATATATTATCCCTAGAAAATCTAAAATTAAAAACAAAACCCCTAAATATGTAAATATTGCAAAGAGGCCCTAAAAATTCTAAAATTATACATGACCCCCAAAAAATTTATAAATTACTAAGAACTCCTAGAAAAAAAGAAAAACTACAAACACCCTGGAAAACTCTAAAATTACAAACGACTCCCCAAAAAATCAAAAAGCTAAAACAAACACCTGAAAAATATGAGAATTACAAACAACCCATAAAAATAACAAATGACATATAGCATAATGAAAATTCTGAAATTGTAAATAACCGCCTAAAAAAAATAAATAACTTGCAAATAGCCTATTTAAATTAAAAAAATACAAAGAACCCAACCAAAAAACCTAATATTTTAAAAGTTACAAGCAACCCCCAAAAATCTAAAATTTACAAAGCACCCCTTTAAAATTTAAAAATTATAAACAACCACTTAAAAACTAAATATTACAAACAAACGTCTCAAAATTTTAAAATCTATGAACATCCATTATTAGGAGTTTCTACCATAAGTTAATGGGGATTAAGTGACAAAGCATAAAACTTATTGGAATTTCCTCCAAAATGTATCGAGTATTTTGGTCATTTAGTCAGTACATAAACTAATGATGTTAATTTTGAGGGTTTTGCGAAAGATATTAGGGCTTATTCAGAGTTTCAAAGATATTGGAGATTTAGTTCCAAACACCAAACCGATTTGGGATTCTTGAAATTTTTCATATTTTAGTTTTGAATTTTTTCTATACATCACCCCAAATTGTATGCATTTTAAATTTACCTGCAAGTTATGATAATTGTAAATTTTCCTCCAAATTATTTTAATTCCTCAAATTTATCCCTCACTTAACTTTAGTCAAAATAAATAAAAATTCCACCAGTGTGAGCACGGGCTTAATACTTGTTATATGATAAATGATCAGATGATGAAGAAACTAAGCCAATTTTCTTTGTTATAGACATGTTAATCTGATAAACAAAATGCTCCCATTTATGCATGGAGATAATACAACTGACAAGTTTGTAATCCAAGCAACCATGAAGGTACAAACGTACTACCATGAGCTTACGATATGAAGTTAATATATGCACACATAAGAGAGGTTTAAGTCCAATATCACCAAATGAAGAAGTACCAAATGCCGGGGTTGATGATGCCCCAAAACTACCAAACGCTGGTGACGGAGCACCGAAGGTGGTAGTGAGCGTTGAAGACGGTGAGGAAACACCGGTAGTTACGCTACCAAATTGTGAACCCAAAATAGCATGACTACCGAAGGGTTTCTGAGCAAAAGTGTTAGTGCTAGTCGTCGAAGATTGGCCAAAAGCTGCGAAGGAGAAAAATTGTCATCATAAATTCATAAAGGGAACAGAAAAAGTCATGAAACTATATGCGAGGAACCATGAAATTTTAACTATACTGTGCTATTTAGCCAACCAACAGAGTTGTGCCTTCAAAGTAACATAAGATTGAATTTTTGGGAGAAATTGTAGGTGATCTACTGGAATATGTAAATTTACTTCCTCTTCAAAGAAAGATTATATTTCTGAAATAAAAAAATAAAAAACCCTTTCAAGCGCATTCTCCAGTCTAAAAGATCAAGAAAGAGCCAGAGAAAATTTCAAAAAATAACATCCATTATAGGAAATAGCCAAATTTCATCAAATTTCTTTTAAAACCCAGAAATAAAATCGAACCTACCACAAGATAAAATAAACATAAGTTACAATCTTAGCAGAAAAATGGCACAACGTATTAATTAAGGATAAGGATAGATATATTAGTTTAAACTAAGGATAGATATATTAGTTTAATTAGAATTCGGTTAATAAATATATTTTACCATTCTAATTATATAATATCACGTGTTAATTAAGGATAGATATATTAGTTTAAAATTTTAGTAGTTTATCAAGAATTAGTTTAAATATCAAAAGAATACTTGATTAGAATATATACGTGCAAAGTCATGTCAACTATATGGTATTTAAGTGATAATGTGCTATTTAGTAGTTTATCAAGAATTAGTTTAATAAGAATTCGTTAATAGATATATTTTACCATCCTAATTATACAATATCATGTATTAATTAAGGATAGATATATTAGTTTAAACTTTTAGTAGTTTATCAAGAGTTACAATTAGGATATTTAAAGAAGGGTTATAACATATTAATTAAGGATAGATATATTAGTTTAAACTAAGGATAGATATATTAGTTTAATAAGAATTCGGTTAAGAGATATATTTTACCATCCTAATTATATAATATCACGTGTTAATTAAGGATAGATATATTAGTTTAAAATTTTAGTAGTTTATCAATAATTAGTTTAAATATCAAAAGAATACTTGATTAGAATATATACGTGCAAAGTCATGTCAACTATATGGTATTTAAGTGATAATGTGCTATTTAGCCTTATAGACTTATCGTTGATTAAACATATGTTAAAAATATATGCATGTGGATATACCAAACAAAGAGCATTGAGTTTTAAAATTTTTCTAAGAGAGTCCATGACTATCACGTATTAATTAAGGATAGATATATTAGTTTAAACTTTTAGTAGTTTATCAAGAATTATAATTAGGATATTTAAAGAAGGGTAAAGGGTATTTTTGTCTACGAAAGATTTTCCTAACTCGTGCTTTTAAAGGAGTATGATTTTTCCCTCCTTGTTAGACCCTAATTTTAGTTTATAATTGCATATTCACACTCTAGATTTTTTTTTCCTTAATTGTTTTCCTTTTGATTTTATGGATGGAAATTTTTCGATAGAATTTGGGCTAATCAGCAATTTACATGTAGTTCCTAGTTGCTTTGCACTTACATACTCTCACTTGTTTGGTAGCACTTATGTGCTTTAAAGTTTCTAAAATTTGCAATTTAATATAGTTCTATTATAAAAACATGGGAATATTTCTTAAAAAATTCCCATGTGTCACTTACATGTTAATTGTAAAACTTTCTAGCTCTTAAGTTTTTATTAAATTTAGTGTTAAATTTATTCAAATTCTATGTTGGAGTAGGTTTAGAATAGAATTAAGATGGTTTTAATAACAAATTTACCAAAAATCAAATGTTAAAAACTTCTAAAAAGTAGAACATGAGTACCACGATTTACATTAGCATAACGAAGATATTACACCGCAAATTTTAAAACCTTTAAGGTATAGGTGTTGCAGAAAATAAGTGAGAGTATATCCATGCAAAAATGGCGAAACTCTTAGGTATTTAATTGCTAATTAACCTAGAATTTAACTGGATGTTTAACATGAGAACTTACATATAATCCAACCTCACTTCTTTTGATATTGATTGAAGTCTGGTTTTAGGCTAAAAGGCCAATTTGGCCCCCCTATGACCTCAAACTCAAATTGGTCCTCCACGTATTTTTTTCTCAACTTAATCCTCATACATATTGTCAAATGTAACGTTAGTCCTTTTTTAACTCTCCTCTAAAAGTTCTGTTAAATAATATTCAAAAAGATAATATTACCCTCACGTCTCCAAACCCATCAATTTCCCAATCTCCTTCCAAACCACCGGCGTCCCCCTCGGCTAGCGTCAAAAGGGCGGAAGCACACGACACGTGAGAAGGCTACCACAGGCGTACGGTAAATTGTGAAACGTCAAAAGATATACACATTTGTTTCTATTGGACCCTCCTCAATTTTCCAATTTGCAATTTCTACCATTCCCAATAATATATATATATATATATATATATATATATATATATATATATATATATATATATATATATATATATATATATATATATAGCAAGGCTCCTATAAACTTAAGTTGATAGGGAATAGTCATCCACCAACTTTTCTAACCACTCATCTTGCTTTGGGATCCGTGAAAGATATAAAGCCCACTTTGAGATTTGTGCATCACAAATCTCAAGACAAGATGAGTGGATAAAAAGTTGGTGCACCACTATTCATTATGAACTTAAGTTCATAGGAGCCTTCTCTCTCTCTCTCTCTCTATATATATATATATATATATATATATATATATATATATATATATATATATATATATATATATATATATATATATATATATATATAGAGTAATGCTTTTGTGAGATGGTGAGCTCAAATCTTATCGTGAGCTAGACTAATCGGTTCATCAAATTCATGATCGGCACCGTATATCTTGTTCAACACGTCATTAAGTATATATGATAAAACTTTCACATAATTTGGAGCCTTTTAGAGTATGAATCAAACTACTTTGATCTTAATTTTTCGACAGTTTAACAACCGTCCGCTTTATACGTGAGCTAAAATAATAGTTAAAAATATCAAAACAATATAATTTTTTCTACATATAGATCATGATGAGTGCAAATCACGGTGGGCGGTGTCGATCATCATTTTGAGTAGTCGATTGGGCTAGCTCACGATAAGAATTTGAGCTCACCATCTCATTTTAGCATTTTTCTATATATATATATATATATATATATATATATATATATATATATATATATATATATATATATATAGCAAGGCTCCTATAAACTTAAGTTGATAGGGAATAGTCATCCACCAACTTTTTTATCCATTGATGTTGTCTTGGGATCCGTGAAAGATATAAAGCCCACTTTGAGATTTGTGTGCATCTTGATTTCACGGATCTCAAGGCAAGAGCAATGGCGTTGATTTATTGAATCAGATTTTTAGCATTCTTACTTGTACGATAATTGCATCTTTGATTTCAATAATTGCATCTTTGAACGCCAAATAAACCCACAGATTTATAGACTTAATGATAAACCAACGTCATTGCATCTTTGAATTATAACAGAAAAATTACTCAGAAAATATTAACTAAAATGAGAAAAATTACTCAAAAAATATTAACTAAAACGAGAAAATTACTCTGAAATCGTTTCAAGAATCGGAGTCGGAGTCGCCGTCGCGGAGCTCGGAGAGCGAGTGGTTCGCTGGAGATCAAGAAGCCGAGGCTTGGGTAGTACCTCGCCGCACGCCGAGCAAGGGATGAGGTCGGTGGGAGAGGCAGCAGGGGATGAGGTCGGTGGGTTCGAGAAAAAGGCGGTCAATCGCTGGGGTGCAGAGTTGAGGGGCGGAGAGAGAGAAATCATTGCGGGCAGAGAAATCGTTGGAGGCGGGGTTGGGGGAAGTCGTCGGGGTTGGGGGCTCGAGAGAGATCAACGAGAGAGATCTTTTTTTGAAATGGAGGAGGAGGGGTTGGGGTCACGGGATTGAAATTGGGCACTTTTTGAGGGGAGAGAGAGAGAGATAGGGGAGTCCGATGTTGGGATTTTTGCAAAAAACCCCACGTAGTGGGCCGAATCGGACTTGATGCGTACGCATTGATGCGTATGAATAGGATATATATATATATATATATATATATATATATATATATATATATATATATATATATATATATATATATATATATATATATATATATATATATAGTGAAAATGGAAAAACTTGGTACCAAGTTCCTCAAAGAAACTTGGTAGTGATGTGGACAATTCTAGCCCACACATGTAACTTTAAAAAATAATTCTCTCTCTCTCCTCCCTTGAATGTGTGGGCTAGAATTGTGCCACATCACTACCAAGAAACTTGGTACCAAGTTTCTCCATATTCTCATATATATATATATATATATATATATTGGAAAGCTCCTATAAATTTAAGTGGATAGGAAATAGTCATCCACCAACTTTTCTATCTATTGATGTTGCCTTGGGATCCGTGAAAGATATAAAGCCCATTTTGAGATTTGTGTGCATCTTGATTTCACGGATCTCAAGGCAAGATCAATGGATATAAAAATTGGTGGACACTCCTTCCTATTAACTTAAGTTTATAGAGCTATATATATATATATATATATATATATATTGGAAAGCTCCTATAAATTTAAGTGGATAGGAAATAGTCATCCACCAACTTTTCTATCTATTGATGTTGCCTGGGATCCGTGAAAGATATAAAGCCCATTTTGAGATTTGTGTGCATCTTGATTTCACGGATCTCAAGGCAAGATCAATGGATATAAAATGGTGGACACTCCTTCCTATTAACTTAAGTTTATAGAGCTATATATATATATATATATATATATATATATATATATATATATATATATATATATATATATATATATATATATATATATATATATATATATATATATATATATATATATATATATATATATATTGGAAAGCTCCTATAAATTTAAGTGGATAGGAAATAGTCATCCACCAACTTTTTATCCATTGATGTTGCCTTGGGATCCATGAAAGATATGAAGAGTCTTTTGAGATTTGTGCATCTCTTGATGGCACAAATCTAAACACAAGATGAGTGGATAAAAAGTTTGGTGGACAAGGGCTTCTATCTACTTAAGTTGAGAGGAGCTCATATATATATATATATATATATATATATATATATATATATATATATATATTGGAAAGCTCCTATAAATTTAAGTGGATAGGAAATAGTCATCCACCAACTTTTATGTCCATTGATGTTGCCTTGGGATAGGTGAAATCAAGAGCTACACAAATCTCAAAGATGGGCTTCATATCTTTCACGGATCCCATGGCAACATCAATGGTTAGAAAAGTTGGTGGATGACTATTCCCTATCAACTTAAGTTTATAGGAGTCTTGCTATATATATATATATATATATATATATATATATATATATATATATATATATATATATATATATATATATATATATATATATATATATATATATATATATATATATATATATATTATTGGGAATGGTAGAAATTGCAAATTGGAAAATTGAGGAGGGTCCAATAGAAACAAATGTGTATATCTTTTGACGTAATGTCCAATAGAAACAAATGTCCAATAGAAATTGCAAATTGGAAAATTCTATCCAAAGTGATTCTAAGGTCCACATAGTGGAAAAGAATGAATCTTCGGTGAAAAATGGGAACCTTCAAGTAAAGAAAAGTGGACAACACTTTAAAAGAAAGAATTTTCAGAAGAAAAAGGGATCCTGTTTTATTTGCGGTAAGCCTGGACATTTTGCTAGAGAATGTCGTCACAGAAAAAATAATAATGCAAAACCAAAGGCTTCTGCAAATATGATAGAAGAGAATCTGGTCGCTATGATTTCTGAAATCAATATGACTTCTGTTAAGTCTGGATGGTGGCTTGATTCTGGTGCAACAATCCACGTTTGCAAGGACAAATCCATGTTCAAAGGTTTTGAAGAAAATTCAGAAATTATAGAAGTGCAAATGGAGAATAATACTTGTGCAAAAGTTGCTGGAAAGGGGACTGTTGAAATTAATTTTACTTCTGGAAAGAAATTGACTCTTATAAATATTCTGTATGTACCCGAAATTAGAAAGAACTTAGTTTCTGTTGATCTTCTTTGTAAGAAAGGGTTTCGGGTTGCTTTTGAGTCAAACAATATAATCCTGTCTAAGAGCGGGATGTTTGTGGGAAAGGGCTACTCTTGTGATGGAATGTATCAACTCAGTATTAATAATAAAGTTATGTCTTCTGCTTATATTGTTGAATATTCTTATTTATGGCATGATCGCTAGCACATTTAAATTTTCGTTATTTAAAAATATGAAAAATTAGACTTGATTAACTTTAATGGTGAATTTGATAAATGTGAAATCGTGCTAAGTCTAAATTAACAAAGAAATCGTTTCCAAGTGTTTCTCGCAAAGATTCTAAAGTTTTAGATTTAATACATTCTGATATATGTGAATTAAATGGCATGCTAACTAGAGGAGGAAAAAGATATTTTATTACTTTTGTTGATGATTGCAGTAGATATATGTATGTTTATCTTTTAAGAACAAAAGATGAAGCTTTTGACATGTTTAAAAATACAAACTAGAAGTTGAAAATCAACTTGAAAAGAAAATTAAAGTGCTACGTTCTGATAGAGGGGTGAATATTTTTCGATAATTTTAATACTTTTGTGAAGAGCATGGCATTATTCATCAATGCACAAAGACCTTACACTCCCCAACGTAATGGTTTAGCCGAAAGAAAAATAGAACTTTACAAGAAATGATAAATTGTATGCTTAATAATGCTAAGTTACCTTTAAATTTATGGGGAGAAGCACTTTACACAAAGATGTTATATACATAATAGAATTCCCTCTAAAAGTCAAATTTAAGCCCTTATGAATTATGGAAAGGTAGAAAACCTAATCATCATATTTTAAAGTGTGGGGTGTTTGGCTTATTATAGAGTTCCCGATCCTAAAAGAACAAAACTTGGACCTAGAGCTATTAAAAGTGTTTTTGTCGGGTATCTTTGAAAATAGTAAAGCATATAGACTGCTTGATTTATCTTCTAATACCATTGTTGAATCTAGAGATGTTGAATTTTTGAAAATAAGTTTTCTACAGATTCGAGAATGTTGAAAATGTTCCTATTACGCCTAATTCTAGTAATATTTCTAGTTCTAATTTTCATGCTAAGAAAACTAGTACATCTAAAGAAATATCGAGAACCAAGAAGAAGTACTAGAATAAGAAAAGAAAAATCTTTACCTTGATTTTATTTCTCTGAACAAATTATTTTTCTTGTTGAAGGTGATAGAAACAACAATGTGTTAAATAAACATCCTATAAGTTTTAATCCGCACGATGATCCTAAAACCTTTATAGAAGCAATGTCATCTAGAGATGCTTCATTTTGGAAAGAAGTCACAATGATGAAATGGATTCTATAACGGTAATAATACTTGGATTTTAGTAGACTTACCTCAAGGATCAAAGCCAATAGGATGTAAATGGGTTTTAGAAGAAAATATCATTCGATGGTTCTATTCAAGCTTTTAAGGCTAGATTAGTCGCCAAAGGGTTTAGACAAAAGAAAGCATTGATTATTTTGATACATATGCACTGCACACTTGCATAACATCTATTAGAATTCTTATTGCATTGGCATCTATACATAAATTATTTGTGCATCAAATGGATGTCAAGACTACATTTTAAATGGAGATTTAAATGAGGAGGTTTACATGGAACAACCGAAGGTTTTATTCTTCCAGAAATGAAAGAAAAGTTTGTAAACTAATTAAATCTCTTTATGGTCTTAAACAAGCACCAAAACAGTGGCATGAAAAATTTGATTCTATTATTTTGTCTTATGGTTTCAAACATAATAGTCTTGATAAGTGTATTTATTCTAAATTCAGCGATAAATATGGTGTACTTGTTTGTTTGTATGTCGATGACATGTTAATATTCGGTACAAACATGATTGGCATAAATGAGACAAAAGAGTATCTATCTTCTATGTTTAAAATGAAAGATTTAGGAGATGCAGATACTATTTTAGGGATTAAAGTTAGAAAACATAGTGGGGTTTTTCTTTAAGCCAATCACATTATATTGAAAAATATTAAATAAATTTAATCATCTTGGTTTTAAAGAAGTTAACACTCCATTTGATCCGTGTTAAATTGATGCCAATTCGGTAGAGTCAGCACGCCTTGAGTATGCTAGTGCAATTGGTTCTTTAATGTATGCTATGCATTGTACTAGACTGATATTGCATTTCTTTGTATGCAAATCAAGTAGATACACTAGTAATCCAAGTGTAGAACATTGGAAAAGTATTTCCGTGATTTTGGATATTTAAAGAAGACCAAAATCTTTGTTTGTTCTATAATGATTATCCTACGTGTTAGAGGGATACACCGATGCAAGTTGGATGACTAGTGTTGGAGACAACCAATCCACTTCGAATGGTTTTACACTTGGTGGAGGAGCAATTTCTTGGGCGAGCAAGAAGCAAACATGTATCTCACACTCCACCATGGAATTCAATTCATTGCTTTAGCAAAGAATCGGTAAAGAGGTGAATGGATTAGAAATTTATTGCTAGACATTAAATTATGGCCTAGTCCAATGCCTCCTATTTCTATCCATTGTGATAGTCAAGCCACTTTGTCAAGGGCTTATAATTGTACATATAATGGTAAGTCTAGACACATAAGTCTAAGACATGAATATGTGAGACACTTGATACAAGATAGTGTCATAACAATTGTCTATGTTAAGACAAATAAAAACTTGGTGATCCATTTACAAAACCTCTAGCGAGAGAGGTAGTAAAGATGACATCAAGTGAAATGGGGCTGAAACATTGTATTTAAAATCACCAGGAATGGTAACCCGACCATTTACTAGAATTGAACTAGTTAAAAGGTTTAAATGGGTAATAACAAGTTTCTGAAAGTGATTGATTGATATTGACACAATAAGCCCTAAAAGATAATGTCAATATCGTCCATTACGAAATAAGAGGATGAGTTGTGCTCTTAATGAAAGTCTAATACATTAATGTTGTGTGTTTAAAGTAATGGAGAACACATTGTAGACGTTTCACCTATATGAACTTAGAAGTGGTGCCGCTTCTTAAAAGAGCTAAAGGTTTGCTCTTTAAAAGAGTTCATGAACAGGAATAAGCACAAGGCCATAATAGTGCTAAAATATTAATTCTCATTGAAACAAGAGATTAGTATATGTACGACATTCTCCGGTTCTATCACAAAGAGTAATTAGTTTAATGCTAAGGCAACTAAGGTCTTTGATAGAACTTTGAAGTGTTTGTACTAAGTAAAGGTTTAAATCGAAAGATACCTCTACATATGTATGCTTATCTCATTTTGTACATATTGCAGATTATTTTTAAATAAAATAATATTTTTTAAAAATTTTTGTTTTTCCAAACAAAGTGGGGGATTGTTAGTGTTTTGTTTGTAAAAACAATATAGTCCCACATCGGATACTTGAGCATTCTTTTAGAGGTTTAAAAGCATTAAATGTTTATTGGGCTTTGATAAATGGGCCAAAGTATAGACCTCTAAACCCGCGTGCGGGTAGCGCGAATAATGCGCGATTTTGACGCGATTATTAGACGCACTTAGCACTTTGCACGCTTGCCGCTGTCGCTAAAATATTATAACTTTTTACTATATATATTTTTGAATATATTATTTTGTTTATTGTTATTTTAAAATTTTAAATTATTAAAATATCAATAGACAAGTGACTGTTGGAAGAAGGCATTGAAAAGTATTTGTTTATTCCAAAGGGTGTTTTGAAAGGTTGTATTTGTTGGAAACACTTTTAGAGTCTATAAATAGCCTATGATTTCAAACATTTGTTCATAACTTCATTCTTAAAAACGTTTCTCTCAAAACATCGCAATACTACAAACTTGTTTCACAAAGAGTTCTTTGGAAAATTCAGATTTGCTTCTTTGGAATTTTCAAATTTTGTTGTATCCTGGGAAGAATATTTGCATTAACCCGAAGCAAATTTGAATATCAAGTGGGGCAAATAATTCTTTAAGGAAAGTGTTTCACGCCTCAGAAATTGTCTCCTTCATTATTTAAAACTAACATGAAATACATGTACTATTTTACGTATTTTCTACCGTGAAGAGTATGTATACTTTTATTAATTTGCATAGCCAGTCAGCAAGCGTTGTCTCCTTTACCTGTCAAATGACTGAAGCTTGATTCAATATAACCTGTACAAACTCTCTCATGGATCAAACAATTTCCTTGTGATTTCCCCATCTACCAGCCTGACAAAGTATCCCTTCTTTCATTATATAAGGATAAGGAATGAACATAAGATTAGATAATATTGACGAGAATTTACAGTAGTGTATAGTTATTCAAGTGAAAAAGGATTTATGTGCATCATATAACTAGTCTCTCAAATAAGTGGTTGTCAATCCTCTTCTTTATGAAGTTAAGATAATTTTGTATGAGAATTTGTTAATAACCCTTTATCCTCACCAACCACCATTACCCAAAGGAAGTTCCTAATCTGAATCCCAGTGCTTTAAACTGACAGAAATATTCTCATATGAAGGTATGAAACTTAACTAAGTAGTAGGTTCAGAGCAGCAGGAAGTTTTAATCTTGAAATCTGATATCAGGCAAATAAATCGAATTTCCACCCATTGGCATGCGTAATGCTATTCTGTGATCGGGGCCCTATTTCCGCTGATTGCATCATGTGAACTAAGATAAAACATGGTGAGTTTTTGTTAAGCCTATATGCACAAACTGGGAGCATTTATTGCATGAAATTTCATGAGGGCGGAAATGCACTCAGTTTTCGCCAGTGATAATACTATGAGCTTGTGGCTACACGCTACAGTCACCGGATCATTTCCAGATGGCCATTGCTTGTGGCAGATTGAGTAGGGTGAGGAGTTGTTTGTGATTCCTCGTTCTTGGTGAGTGTATGGAATAAGTGTTCAGCGGAGGCAAGAAGCCGGTTTAGATCTAATAACTTTGGTGGTTGAACATTTGATGCCTGGAATTTCTGGAGGACTGCAAATACATGCAAGGCAAAGCTTTAGTAGTTTATGGAAGAAACAAACACTTGTTCTGCACTCTGTTTACCTCAACAATCTCTAAAGCAAATGTTATTTCATGGATTTCTTTGCCCAGAGATCGATGGCCTCTTATCAAACAACATAGATGCTCATCTATGACTTCTAACTTTTTTCTTCAAAACTGGCCGGAATAAGGTACACGCCAAGTGTCTTCATCAGGGAAATAACAAGGGAACATCCACAGAAACTAATCTTAGCCATGATCATGTCTCATTATCTTCCAAATTGGTAACTCCTCTCCTTTTTAATTACTTATTTGCTAGTTCTATGGAGCTAATTCTCTGTTCTGTTTTATGCGTTAACTTTTACTTACATCTTCATTTCATAATGCCTTGTGCATGAAACCCTCCAGAGAATAGCAAAACAACTAAGCTTACATTTTATAGGTCGTCTAATATACGTGGTGATCTTCGTGAGTACATGTTTTTTGCAACAAAATGATGTGCATCATCCTTTTCGAACATTGAAATTGGACAACATATGGGATCATTGAACGTAGAAATTAAACAGTGCATTCAGAACCCTCGGGGTTGGAGCAGCGGTGTAAGGCCCCGCTGTGCTCCTATTGGGGGACGATCCATAGCGAGCTAGTCCCGTGTTCGAATCCCCCAGCAGGTAAAAAAACCCTCGAGTCAGCGCCAGCCACAAAGCACGAGCGGGGATTAGTCCCATCCATAATAAGGTGTGGGGATACCTCGTGGGAAAAAGAAAAAAAAACAATGGGAAAAAGAAAAAAAAAACAGTGCATTCAACCTAATAAAAAATCAACTACTGGAGATTAAGTTAATCAATGTTAAGTACTGGATATCGTCATCATGTTGGTAAGGCTAGTGTGATCCTAGTAACATCCATCTCTTGATTGCACCTTCATACGAGATGCCTCCCCTCTTTCTCCTTAACCCCCGATAGTATATGCCATTTTCTTAGATTCTCCATGATCAGTAAACTTTAGCAGTTTAATTTGTGATCTTAAATCTACATTAAAAAGACACAGGCAATTGGAAAGATCAAGAATTAGAGGAAAATATACAAGACATATGCTTTGATACTATATTATATTAGTAATTGACTATGATAAAAAATAAAAACCAATTCATGAATAACAGTGAAGAATATTAGTAGCATAACTAACTTTAATTCAGCGATCTTCTTGAAGTTTAATTTATGATATTATTCTACAGGATCCTTTGTCGAACTAATTACAATGCATGCCGATCGCTCTTAAACTTTAAGTTGGATGGACCAACTAATTGTAAAGAAATTGTGTGATGCTATTATGTGTTGCATATTTGTAGAAGATGAATCGGATATAGATCAAGTACTATATTTAAAATACCTCAATTCATTTTCTAATCAGGCATACAAATGATTATACAAATATAATCCAATAAAGTATACAAATATGATTTAATAAAGGAAGTTATATTTATATCCATCAAAACAGAAACCATTACTCTCTGGAAGTAGGAAAATTGGATTCCGATACATATCAGATGAGCAGGATTGGTAAGATTAAAAAGTATACAAATTATGTGATGCAAGTACAATATCAAATATAATAAAATTTGCAAATCAGAGTTCACAAACTAGTTGGCACATCCAAAACTTAGAGTTAAACTACTAGATTATTGAAATCAACTTCAAAGTCACTAGTATACAGACAAAATATTTTCAACCGTTTAGTCAAGAACAATATTTAGACGTTTGTATCCATATTCCTTTTTAAAATTAAATCTATATGAATATATTCCATATCCAATGCAAGTTAAGAAAAATGATATTTATATCCATATTCATACACAATTAGATACAAAATTTAATATCTATATTCAATTGGATATCAGATGTAGATATATTCATTGGTATTCGGTATCATTTTGCATCGGCTTTTATAAACTTATATTAGGATCGATCTCATCCAACGTAAGACCGGGCAACTTATCAGAAAGATGTTTATCAGACCCTAAACCTTGTCCTAATTGCCTACAAACTAGGTAATTAGCTCAACATTTCATCTGATAAGAGCCTGATTTGTACTCTTAACATTATTTTTTTTGGTCTACATGAATAATGCTTCCGCAGAGTTAGGCATTGTGAACAAGCAATGGCACAAGTAAATTGCTTAATGGTAGGTTCCTCCTCTTGTTGTATTTATTATTATTATTATTATTATCTAGTTCGTAATCGAACCCAAGATCGTGAGAGTCATATTGGAACCTCCCAACCGTACAGATCACCCGCGGTGTGTACCTCTTACAGTACTGTACAAGTTGGCCGTCCTTTAAATGGGATTCCACTCTTCCGTTTGCTTCAAATTTCAAAATGACAATTTTTTAGTTGTTTGACATTATGCTGCTGTACTATCTGTGCTTCTGTGTGCTTGTTACTAGGATACGCAGAAATAAATTATATTATTAATATAAAATAATGTAGTATAGGAGATAAAGAATTTTCTTAAGAGTAAACAAATCAAAGATTCGATGGGTCACATTAGGGGAAGTGGCCACCGTGTCTTGGGCGATTAATCAGCCAATACTTGCGCCTAGATTGAAGACTGCAGAGCATTGAAGCCCTCAACACAACTTGAACGAGAGAGTCTATACTTTGCACGCGCATTAGACTACGTTTTGTGACCAATAATTTGATTAGGGAGAATTAGAAGGGATCTTATCGAGTGGGTTTAGACGATAAGTATAGATTCTTATCTCGAGTTTTCGTTCATCTTTTCTCAAAAAGCAGGTTAGTTGCATCATTTAAATTGTGGTAAAGTGAAAAGATTTTGGTACTTAAATAAACTATAGCATCTCGACTCGGGTCCATTAAATTTCCATTAAATTAATTTTTTTTCTTTCTTTTTTTTTAAGTAAAGATTTTGCTTCTTTCTAATATAAAATTGTAAATATAACACACAAACTTGGAATATATGTGTTACTGTTTTGAGTTTGGAAATACTTTATTCAACATTTTTCTACATAATTACAATATATTGCACTGTAACTTTGTACATATACTATCAACACTGTAGACGTAAGTCCATATATTATTCTTTAAATGTCTTTGACATTACCACATTCCTAACAAATTTTAATTTAATTTTGGTTTATGATTGAATGGTAAATCATAATTTGACAATGAGAGGTTCTATGTTCAACATGAAACTAAATAGGAAAAGAAAATTTTATTTAAAAAAAAGTCCAAGGCGCAACGGTCGATTTGGGGTCACTTTTTTAAGGGTCCAAATCCAATAGATACTGTGAAAATCAAAGCAGACAAGGCACTGATGGCACCAACGTGACCTCTGCGTACGAAAGTAGTACTTCTCGAGTATCGAGAAAGCAACTGGTTTTAATGAAGTCTAGAGTGTTCCGGCGGAACAACTGAACACGAACAAGTCCATTGTACTGAGAAACAATAAGTAGCGACAGCCCTCGAGCTCTCTTTGTCCTTGTCCATTATTGGGTTCAGTCCAATTACTCGTAGCCAATTACTAGCTTAGTTCGTTCAAATTAAGGACAAGGAAATATGGGCGCCATTGCTCTCTTGGTCCTTTGCATTTGCTCCTCTGTCTTAGGATCTCATGGTGCCTATGCTAAAGATCTTGATGGTATTAATCGTCATTTTTATATTTCGATGTTTTAATTTGTGTAAGTTTTCAAAATACCCATGCCCCTGATTTTTGAAAATCAGGGGTATGGGTATTTTTTTGTATAAGTTTTCTTTTTCTTAGTGGTTTATCGTTTGCTAGATTTAGAGGGTGTTTGGGAGGGCTCAATGTTTTAAGCTTATAAGTTATGCTAGCTTTTAGTTTTATGATAAAGATGTTATGAAAATTATTTGGATAGAATAGTAATTTTTTTGGTCAAACCTAGCATTTAGGTGAGCTTATAAGTTAGTTTTGAAAAGTCAGGGTATCAAACTTTTCAAAGAAATTATAAGTTAACTTATTTGATATTTTACCAAACAGATAGATATGAAAAAACTAGCTTAAAAGCTAGTTTGACCAAAAAATAAGCCCCCCCCAAACATCCTCTGATTTTGATTATGGTTTGGCTTGTTCCTTAAGATATGATAAGATGAGTTAACAGTCTCCTATAAAGTTCTCCAATGAATAGGATCTTTTCATTTGTGCTTTTGCGTACGGTTGTAATTCAACTGTTGGTGAAGTAGAGAACATTTATGACGTCCACATAATTCATCTAAGCCTGCTGATATTTGAACATAGGGTTTTTTCCCCTCAAAGCCATCTTATATTTAGGACCATTTTACACTAACCAGCTAATGTGTCGAATTTATATTTAAATCATCTATAAAATTAGTTTTCGCTCCAATCAACTACCTGATTCTACTTTCATAATGTAATCTTTTATTCATAACGTAAACTAGAGAGATTCAAACGAATTAGATTACTGCCGTGTAATATACTAATCGTTTTAGAATCACTATTATTTAATTGGTTTTTATATTAGTCCCTTAAATCATCAATAATTGCATATAAGCCCCTCAAATCTTGGAAATTACATATTAGTTCCTCAAATCCTATAGGGTCTTGCAAAATTGTCCCTCTATTAGTATTTTAGTTAAAAAATCTAATCATGATTGGGTTAACTTCTAACCCAAAATCTGCAATCACCAAACTACCCCTCTCTCCGATGTTTCAACCCTTTTGTGATGCTCAACTTTAGGTTAGGTTTTTTTCCTGACCATTAGAGAAGAAGAACTTAGGTGAGTTTGGATTTATTTTAAGTGGGTGTTGGGTTTAAACCTATCAAGAAATGGGTTGGGGAACATTATAGAGTGGTAAAATGATCGTTTTGCCTCTAACCCATTAGATTTGACGGAATAATCCCCCCAAATACAGCGTGATTTAACTTGAAGGACCATTTTGCAAGATCCTATAGGATTTGAGGGACTAATATGCAATTTCAAAGATATGAGGGACTAATATGTAATTATTGATGATTTATGGGACTAATATGCAATTTCTAAGATTTGAAGGACTAATATGCACTAATATGTAATTATTGATTATTTATGGGACTATTATGCAATTTCTAAGATTTGAAGGACTAATATGCAATTATTGAAGATTTAAGGGACTAATATCTAAAACCCTATTTAATTTTGCATACTCAATATAAGATAACTTTCATCGTTATTGTTGAATATGTGGTTACATGATAACTTTCATCTTTATTGTTCAGTGTGTGGTTACATTAAAAGATAAAAATTAGATTGACCCTCTTAAATTTAAAGGGATAGTATCATCTTATACTTTAGGATTTTTGGAAATATTTCTACAGGAAATAACAAAATATGATGATTTAAATCATGCTTCGGAGGGAATTCTTTGTTTTTTATCTTATTCATTTATGAGTTTTTTTTTTTTGGTCAATGAAAGTAATTTTAATTCATTTTCCAAATGTGAGTTTATAGTACATCAAGAATTTCCAAATTGCAAGTCTGGTTATAACTAAAGAGAATAGCTTCTCATTACAATCTCTCTAATCTCTCTTGTATATGATCAGGATTTTTACATTCAAGATTATAGTGTAAATAGAAGCCTTCACTGCACGAAGCAAAGACTCAGGCTCTCTTTCTTTGTGCTGAAAAATTATCATATTCCTTTCCTGCCATAGAATGTACACTGTAACTGACATAGCCATTCTTTTCAATTTCTTCATAAATCAATCTCCTCTCAAATTGAACCTATACCAGTTTATCACTTGATCCCAGGTGCAAGATCTCCAAGCAAATCCCAATCAATCCATCACATTATTCCAAAACATTCATAGAATACTAACATTCAAAGAACAGGTGTTTGTGAGTTTCTAATTGCTGATTTGAACACAAGACACATTGGTTTGTATCTAGTATTCTCATACGGCATAATCTGTCCTGGGTTAGAAGTCTTGATTGTATAGCTAGCCATAGTATAAAGGAGTGCTTAGGATAGTGCAACCCCCAAAAAAAAAAAAAACTGATTTGTACCAACTAACTTGATTAGTTGGTTGAAGCAGAGTATTGTAAACAGAGGAGAGCTGCAGCTTACCACCACTGCAGCATTTGTTGATAGCAGTTAGCAAGTTATCGACACTGCCTAGCTGTTCTACCACAATGTCCCCGACTCTGAGCAACTGTTTCCACATCCACGAGTCATTTACTCTCATTTACTCTCATTTACGAGTTGTTTGGTTTGCTACAAAATTGTAGCAAATATTAGCAGCAAGAAATGTTGGGTTCGACATTGGTTACGTGAAATCAACTTCAAATATACTATTTGGATATCTGCAGTTTTATCCTGATGAATAAGGTTTTGTTGTTTAATTTCTTTTCCGGAGGCTGCAGCTTTTGCTCCCAATAAAAATTGATTGTAACGTTTGGTGTAATTTTTTCCCCTACAAATTGTAAGTGCATTAGTTATTGCAAATTAACTACTAATTAATACTCTTTTACTATCACCATCCAGCTCTCCTCCCCAACGGCAACTTCGAGCAGAGCCCCCACCCTTCCAACCTCAACAAAACCGTCATCGTCGGCAGATACTCCCTCCCAAAATGGACGGTCCAAGGCCTCGTCGAGTACATCTCCACCGGCCCCCAATCCGGCGGCATGTACACCGTCGTCCCCCACGGCCGATACGCCCTCCGCCTCGGCAACGAGGCCACCGTCTCCCAGCGAATCTCCGGCCTCAAGCCCGGCAAGCTCTACTCCCTCACGTTCAGCGCCACGAGAACTTGCGCGCAGGACGAGGTGCTGAGGGTCTCGGTGCCGCCGATCGTCGGGGACGTGCCGATGCAGACTGTGTACAGCAGTTACGGGGCGGATACGTACGCGTGGGGGTTTATTGCGCCGGCGGAGACGGTCAGGGTTTTATTTCATAACGAGGGGATGCAGGAGGATCCGGCTTGTGGGCCGCTTTTGGATGCGGTGGCCATTAAGGAGCTTAGGTTTCCTATGCCGCCATCGCCAGGTAATGAATGCCCTTTTGTTCCAAACTACTGTATTTCTAACAGAGGAAGTTGCAAATAACTTTCATGGTCTTCATTTTCAGTGGTGTTTATCATCCCTCAACTATTTTAATAGCACTGAGTGCCTTTTATTTGCTAAAGGAGAGGGGGTTTATTTGCAAAATGAGAATTCGGGACGGTGGGGCAGCTCCGTAGGTCACATGGCAAAGTCGTGTCGTTCTCCTGTGAGGGAGACTGAGTTCAATTCTCATTTATCCCAAAATGCACAGTAATGATGGTTGTTGGTGTTGTTATGCATACCAAAGGCGTATTTTCCTATAATAATAATAAAAAGAATTCAGGACGGTAAATACTATTAAAATAGCTGAGAGATGATCAATGCTACAAAAGTTATAAAGGTATAGATGTAGGAGCGTCATCTGCAATTTACCTGTCTCGTATATGGAAAATATGCTTATGAATTGAAAAGTTTATTTTTGTATGAAAAATATGTTTTAAATGCATGTAAGATGAGATTTGAATATGAATTTCTTTGGTACAATGTTAAAGTCTGATTCTGTTACCTCAAAACTTTAAAGCTGTAATAACTATTGAGCGTTACGATTCTATTGTTTAACATTTTTCTCATTGTTTTTAGAAGATAACATAGTGAAGAACGGAGGATTCGAAGAAGGCCCGCACGTCTTCGCCAACTCCACCTCCGGCATCCTCCTCCCTCCAAAACAACAAGATCACACCTCCCCTCTCCCCGGATGGATCATCGAGTCCCTCAAAGCTGTTCGATTCCTCGATGGTGCCCATTTCTCCGTCCCCACCGGCAAATACGCCGTCGAGCTTGTTGCAGGTAAATACAAACCTTATCCGAACATTCCTATGTAAGTAAGGTGTTTTGAATCATTAAATGGACAATTAGGATCTGTTTGGCAACTCTCTTCCCAGATCAGTTTTAGCCTAATCCAATTTAGTTATGGGGTGGGGATGGACTAATTCTGAATTGGTTTAAGGCTAAAAGGCTGGCCGAACCAAACCAATTTAGGTCTTGGTCAGTTATTTGCCAAACTACGGCTAGGACTTAAAATTGGTTTTGTACCACTCAACCAATTTAGGGATGAAGTTGTCAAACAAGATTCTAAAATTTCCAAACTATCCCTCTATCCTTCCTGTGGTTTGTATGTGATTGTTCTGATAAAATTTGCACTCTCTCACAGGTCGAGAGAGCGCAATCGCACAAATTCTCCGAACATTCCCCAACAAATCCTACATGCTCACATTTGTGATCGGAGACGCAAAGAACGGGTGCCATGGGAATATGATGGTCCAAGCGTTTGCTACCAATGCAACAGTTCAAGTCCCATACCATTCTAAAGGAAAGGGAGGGTTTAAGAGTGCAAGTTTGCAGTTCGTTGCGATGGAAAAAAGGACGAGGATTAGTTTTTTTGCTGCGTATTATCATGTGAAGGCTTTCGATACTGGGTCGCTTTGTGGTCCGGTGTTGGATCAGGTTAAGGTTCGCCCACTTTAAGTATGTGTTTGGTTTCTGTACTTGGGGTTGTTTGTACAGTCTAAATTGGTCTGTACTGAAAATAATAATATTGTAATTTGGACTCTGATTTTGTTTAAAAATATTTTATACTTCTGTTAATTTTTGTAATCTTTAATTATATTTCTATTTTAATTTTTTCCTCTTGTGTTATATGTTATTTCTTTACAAAATAGGTGGATCACAGGTGAACGAACTCTGCCATACAAAGCAATCGAAGTAGTACTCTTCTTCTCTCAAATTTGTCAACAAAGTTTTAGAAGGATCTTCTGAGTGAAGTGAATGGAATTACCTGAAATTTCTCCAGATTATGCAAATTATCATGACTTTTAGCTTTCTCTTTTTGGAAAATATAAAACTCTTTAGTCTTTCAAACTCAACATTCATGTGAATTCCAATGTTGGCTAGTCCTTTTATGTTGAGGGATGAATCATCTATTAAGAAGTATTATTCCTCAAAGCTCTTTATCTCTCATGTAATTATACATATATTGGTTTCATTTTTATTTGGGGCTGTTAGGATGAAAGAATGTGAATTTAAAAATCTGACATTTCAAAATCCTCGTTTTCCTTTTCACATGGGGAAAAAAATCACAGATAATACCCCTCATCTATACCTTCTGTCACCCCCCAGACCCGTGAGCCCATTGGCGCGTGCACGTCATGGGACCCACTGAGTGTAACATGTTGTTTGGCTCAATCCATTACCAAAATCGATTAGCCGATATTATACTTGAACCCCATGACTTACATTATAAATACTCAACACTTTCACTCACTCATCGATATGGGACTATAATTTGGAGATCTCACAACCACTCCACCTTAATTGCGCAACATCCTCGTCACGGCATAACAATTAGCACATCCCAGTATTACCGCCAGGCGATGTGGACTCTAGAGGTGGCTCCCACCGCTTCCACGCATTGTAGCACTTAGCCCTGCATAGCACTTAGCTCCACACTTCCGGCTGGCTAACTGCTCTAGTATCATTTATCACTCCCCGGGACCGCGAGCCCATTGGCGCGTACAAGCCGCGGGACACACCAAGTGTAACGCATTGTTTGGCTCAATCCACTGTCAAAATCGACAAGCCGGTGTTACACTTAAACCCCATGACTTACATTATAAACACTCAACACTTTCACTCACCCACCGATGTGGGACTATAATTTGGGGATCTCACACCTTCCATAGCACTTGATACTCCTCAACTCATTTATTATCATTTAGCTCTTTCTCAATTCATTAAGGAGAGGGAGGTTATATGCAATTTATCCTTCTAACATGCCATTTTTTAAATTTGGTGCTAAAGGCAAATAAATAAGTGGGTGGTGTTAAGGATACTTAGGAATAGATAATAGGGGTTATCTGTAATTTACCCTTTCAAATATATTGGGTTTGTTATGATTCAAATGTTCAAAACTCTTAATCCCCTTTCAAACGTAGATCGTCTTTGTTCAGAAGAAAACTAGCAAGGAAAGTAATCCTTTCTTTTTTTTTTTTAACAAAAGTTTTTTCCTTTGTTTTGATAGAAAAATATATGCTTGAAAAAGCATAGAGTCTACCAGTTTTCTCACCTTGCTCACTTATCTCTCGTGTGGAACCATTTTGTTTATTAATTTTTTGGATTTTGCTCGCAACATCGGTGTTGCTGAAGTATCACTGTGATATGTAACTAGGCTAACATCTTGGCACGAAAATGTTTTGTACGTGGTAGTTACAACTTTAAGGAACCTTAAATTTTAGCCGGTAAGTTTCAAGGAACGCAATTAAAACTCCATACCAAGTCTTATGACCACCGAATATGTCCTCATTTATGGTGGTACAACGTCACACGAGTAACTTCTGAATACCGAATAGGGGAATCTGGCATGATCCTCAAAGCGGTCAGTTCCCATATCGATTTTGATGATAGAAATGTATTTGGAAGTTTTTAATTCATCTTAAATTCAAATTAATTAGATGATAAGAATTATATCTTACTATTTGAAAATTAAAATTATGTTTAATTTAGAATCATGAATATATAAATAGCGTTTTTATTTATAAAATAAATCTTTTGTTAAAGAGATGTATACTTATATTTACATCATGAAAGTTCTAGTATATTCCAGTTCAAAATTCATATTTCCATTGAAAGTAGGATATTGTCAAAATCATAATCTCCCACTCGACATTTGGGTTACGGTTAGGGGTGCATACAGTTCGGATACAGCTCAGCTGTGACACTTATCATATCCGTATCCATTTGTCATCCACAGATATGGATGCAGGATACGGATATAGATATGTCTCAATAAGGAAAACTAATATCATATTTGCTAAAAATTGGATACAATTATGGATGTACACGCGTGTGTGCGTGAGCGTGGGCAGATACTAAACAGGTATGGCATAGAAAAACCAAATAATGTCAACAAAAAAAAAATTCATATGATACAAGAGAGTTCATCGATATGTTTATTATTTCTAAAAAAACTAAGATTGGATCTCTTGATTATCAAACTTAGTCTCCAATTTATTAATCTAAGCATTAAAACAATTGCAAACTGTATAATCAATATATATTCGGATATTTGGAATACGAGATATTGATATTTCATTATATAACCATATTTGTAATCATATTTTATCGTTTATGGATTTTAGTAATCACATATGTATCGTGATAGGGATACATCTACGAATACAGATATTTTTGTGCACCCTCGTTACAGTTGGTGTAAAGTCTAATAATATTCTATAAATAGCAAGTTCTAATTGCTTCTAATAAATGACAGATAAATACACTCGTGGCTCTGTCCTTGAGTTTGTGTACACAAGCCTTAAGCTCAAGCAATGCCAGTTGCTTTGTTCTCCATTCTCTCCAACGCAGTTTCGCTCTTTGGCAAGTGCATTTTAGTTGGATTCCGCTCTTCCCTTAATTGCTCCTTATTAGTTGGAATAATTTATGTTCTTATTAGTGTTACCCTGATTTGTGTAGGTACTTCAAATTGCCAACATTGTACTATCTCTGCACAGACATCCATTGACTTTTAGTTCATTATTCTCTCTAAAAATAGATTAATTATAACTCAAGATAGCATAACATGAGCCATAACATGAGCATGAATTTACTTAATCAAATTTGTTAGAGAATAAACCTCAAGAGGATCACATGAGCCAGTAGGAAAAGGGGTGCTTATGGGAGCTTCTAATTACCCTACTCTCACGCCTTAATTAGAGGCTATGACGAGGCATTAACTCAAGTTTTGACACTCCATTGTTCGACCCTGTATCGCGACCAACCATGTTAGCATGTGACTTGACATCATTATTCGACGCTTTCTTTGGGAAACATCATCATCATTAGTGTTTGTAAATTTTGTGCTTTAATCTACCAAGAAAATCCACTCTGAAATCTCCCATCGTCCTCACATGCAGCACACAAAGCAGAAAACATACGGTGGACGTTACAATTCCGCTCCAAGTTAGTTTGTGAGGGCTAATAAACATAAAGGATTAGAGCAAGACGGCCATTTAAGCACATCTTTATGTGTTGTCTGATCGATATGAACAGAGCAGAGATCACTAAATAGAATAGCAGTTATGGCCAAACAGGAGTTATGATTAAGTAACATCATTTTATCTTTGACAAAGTAAGGTAAATAATATAAATGGCTCATTGATCAAATGGAAGCAGACCAGTGGCAGGTGCAAAATCTAAAATGAGTTTATACACAAAAGAAAATACTAATTTTTAGGAAAAAGAAGGGAAAATGAGTTTATAATTTGTTGCTATTGCAGTGGTCACTTTCATGGTCACTCTTTCAAGATTCAAAAGAAATCAATGGGAACAGTACCGCACCGAATCGTAAGGACATAGTGAGAGTGTCCACGCAGCGCTGCAGGCAGCAAACCGACAAACTCATTGAGAACCTGAACGTGATTCCTGCACCTTTTTCTTCTCCCCACAATAAAAAAATATAAAATAAAAAGAAATTATCCAGTCAAATCTTCTACTGCTTAAAATACCAAAAAGTTCCGCAGGAACATCTGAACACAAACTATGCAACAATAAATACGGTCAAAGAGCCCTTCAAGCTCTTCATTGGGCCTAAGCTTTATTGTATTCCTAAATTGTTTCAAAAACAATGGGCGCCGTTGCTCTGATCTCTGGGCTCTGCATCTCTTTGCTATTTTTGGGGTCTCATGGTGTTCGTGTTCCTGCTCCTGTCAACGATCTTGATGGTATAATCTATTGTTGCCCCTTTAAATTTTCATTATTTTTAATTATGTTTTTGCATTTTTTAATGGGCTTATGGCATTTCTTTGAACTACTGAAAGAAAACAATTTTCTTTTTTTTTTAATTTTATTTTTCCATTTTTTGGTTCTTAGTGCAGCTCAAGCACTGGTTACATTTGGCATAAAGGACTCTGCCCCTGTTTTGTTTGATTTTCCTTTTTCCTTTTCGCAAAAGTTCAGTGCTTTCTCTGTTTTTGTTTTGTTTTTCTTACTAAATTTCTCACACTGATTAAATAATTTATAAGATTTGATCTTTTTGTACAAAGATGGGTTTGTTTAAATTCCTGTAGAATGTTAATATAGTTATAATTCTTTAGGAGGAAAGTTAATTTAGCTATAATAGTTAGACTAAAATATATAGTTACTGTTTGAATCTTATTATTGGCTATAAGATGAAATCTAACAACATTTTAATTTGTTACTGTAAATCCAACTAGACATTCAAAAATTATATTTTTGCAGAAATAATAATCACCCATTCTCTCTCTCTATAGTTCAATGCTGGGGCTCCAATTTTACTATTTTTCACTACCATTAAATGATTCAAATTTTGAGAAAACCCAACGAAGAAAAACAGATTTGTGTAGATCTTTTTAAATAGTTTGATAAATGATATTAATTCTTTCTCCGGATTTTTGGGAGAAAATTAATTTTCTGGAAAATAAGATAGTACAAAATGAAAGGTTTTACTAATTTTTCCTTTTTCCTGCCAAGCTCTATATGGTTCTTGTAGCAACTGCCGTCACCAATTGAAAAACACGCAGTTTATGTGAACCATGGTAATCATTTATTAAAACTCAATCAAACATATTTTAACTATTTTTAAATGGTATTTAAAAAATATTTAACATTAGAAGTGGTCACCAAGTAGTTTAATGTCATCCTTCCATAGTAAGCTAGAGAAAACATCAAGTATCTCTTGTTCAGGTTGACAAATGATATTATCTTTATGCAAACTTATATTTAGTTTTCTATTGCAAAAATACCATCATTCATCCCTAGTTGTTTGTGTTCAGCCCTTGTCCCCAACGGCAACTTTGAGCTAAGCCCCCACCCCACAAAACTCAACAAAACAGTAATCATCGGCAAACACTCCCTCCCAAACTGGACCATCCACGGCCTCGTCGAGTACATTGCTGGCGGCCCACAACCCGGCGGCATGTACTTCAATGTCACCCACGGCGTCCATGCCCTCCGCCTCGGCAATGAGGCCACTGTCTCCCAGAATATAACCAACCTCAAACCTGGCTCCCTCTACGCCCTCACCTTCAGTGCCTCAAGAACTTGTGCACAGGACGAGGTGCTGAGGGTCTCGGTGCCTCCGTCGACTGGTGATCTCCCACTGCAGACGCTGTATACGAGCTTTGGGCTGGACACATATGCTTGGGGGTTTACTGCTGGTAATAAGACAGTTGAAGTTATATTTCATAATGTTGGTATGCAGGAGGATCCGGCTTGTGGGCCGTTGTTGGATGCTGTGGCGATTAAGGAGCTCAGACCCCCTATGCCTACTAGAGGTGATATTCTCAAGCACTTGATTTAGTTTGAAATGTAATTGATAGTTCAGTTTATCCTGCAATGTTTCATCTTTCACTTTGAGGTGTTATTTTGATCCAATGTTGTGATGCCCCACTAATAGTCCCACATCGGAAAATTGATAGAGTTTAAGAGGGTTTAAATGATGGGTCTTAAGAGTCAAGTGCAACATTGGATAGCCAATTTTGATAGTGGATTGAGCCAAACCAAGTGTTGCATTCCGTGGGTCTCGGGACTTACATCGCGTCAACGGGCTTGTGGTCCCGGGACAAGACAAGTGCTATCAAAGCAGTTAGTTAGCCGAAAATGTGGAGCTAAGTGTTATGCGGGACTAAGTGCTACACCGCGTGAGTGTAATGGGAGCCGCCTCTAGAGTCCACATCACTGGCGATGATACTAGGATGTGCTAATTGTCATGTCGCAAATAGGGACGTCGCGTATTAAAGGTAGGGTGATTGTGATGCCCAACTAATAGTCCCCCATCGGAAAATTGAGAGTTTAAGAGGTTTTAAATGATGGGTCTTGAGAGACAAGTGCAACATTGGCTAGCCAATTTTGACAGTGGATTGAGCCAAACCATGTGTTGCACTCCGTGGGTCCCAGGACTTGCATTGCGCTAGCATGCTCACAGGCCTTGGACGTCACAAATGTGATTTAAGTCGGAGTTTTTTTTCCTTTAATTTTTTTGAGAAACAATTTTGTTTGTCATAATCATTTGTAACACAGGTATCACTTTATCCCTATAAATTAATACCCCATATTTTCACTTTTTATTCAAGATGAGTTATAATATTTGGTTAAATGATAGTTATTTCTAATTGAAAAGGTAGTTTTTTATTAGTTTTTAGTCAACAGATAGTTTGGTTAGTTGACACATTTGAAGGGATGTTGTGCTAATGTATTTCCTTTATGTGATTTAGTTTTCATAGGTATCTTCTTATGTGTCAAAAATGAAAGCTTTTAGTGATCAATACGTTCAGTTTCAATATGTTCAATTTAGATCAATAGGAACATGATATAAAGGAAATCACACCATGCATGTATGTCCTCAAATAATATCGTTGAAATACTATGAACTTGTTCTTGAAATTGAAAATATTGTCTGACATCTTTAACATCATTAGTATTTATTTAATGTTTAATATAAATGCATGTTCATTTTCTCAGAACATTTAGCTGTCAATTAATATTTTTGATTTTCTTCTGTTGGCGATTCATAGGTCACATATTCATACACTTGTTATCTAAGACTTTTAACTTGAAGTGGTTGAGACAATCTAAAGTTTAAACACAGTAATAGCTATCTTATATACTTAAACATAAATCAGTCTTGCAAAGTTTCAAAATTAGTATGTATATCTCAAATATCTGAAATATTTAGACATATAGTTTGTTATGTGACAATTCTATGTGTTCAAATAAAAGTCAAACATAGATCAGCTTTGGAGTATATGTGTAAGTACCATGAATACCAGGAATGCATTCCTTAATGCTACGTATGAAACCAGTTAAGCAGGTTATTCTATTTACTACCTCACAGTTTTATGGTAAAACAAGCGAAAAACTTTAGAAACATATTGGATAATTCTTCACCATATTAACTGCATTCTTCAACTCCTTATAAAATAACTATTACTACTATATCAACCGCTGTAACTTGAAGCTGTTATAATTCTTTTGTGTGTGATATGTTTCATCATATATATTATGCTCAGAGCAATATAGGAAGAATTAAAAAGCGCCTCTCATGTTCATTCGTGTAAGACAAATATTATAAGTCATTTTTCTTGAAGCAGATATATTATAAGTCATAAGTCTAGGATGTTTATAAGAAATAAACCGTATACACAAATCAGAAAGAAGAAGTGACATAATAAAGAAAGGAACTTCGGTGCAATCAAATTAAGATGAAACCAACATGTACAAACCAAGAAAATCAAATCAATCCGTGCGAGCACAGGCATAGCACTTCTATGCTTAAACATAAATCAATCTTGCAAAGTTTCAAGATTAGCATGTATATCTCAAATATTCACTTTCATTATGTCCTTCCTTTTGCAGACAACCTAGTAAAGAACGGAGGCTTTGAAGAGGGCCCCCACGTCTTCAAGAACTCCACAGCCGGCATCCTCCTCCCTCCCAAGCAACAAGACTCAATGTCAGCGCTCCCTGGTTGGATCATCGAGTCCCTAAAAGCCGTCAGATTCGTTGACAAGGACCATTTCTCCATCCCATTCGGCCAGTACGCAGTCGAGCTCGTTGCTGGCAGAGAGAGCGCCATTGCCCAAATGATCCGAACAGTCCCTAACAAACCTTACCTCCTCACGTTCATCATAGGAGATGCAAAGAATGGATGCCATGGAGATATGATGGTTGAGGCTTTTGCTAGCAATGCAACCGCTAAAGTTCCTTTTCAGTCTAAAGGGAAGGGTGAGTTTAAAGATGCTAGCCTGAAGTTTAAGGCAATGGGAGATAGAACAAGGGTTACTTTCATTAGTTCATACTACCATATGACTCGTGATTATGGGTCTCTTTGTGGTCCTGTGTTGGATCAGGTTAAACTTCGTCCTCTGTCTTCTTAGTTTGTGTTTGTTGTGGTTTGAGAGTTTGTTTGGTTGGTCATAGAATGGAATTGGATGTTTAGAAAGCTGTTCTAAGTGTCTGGAAATTGTACCGTCTTTAGTGAAACTATTTCTTTCTCTGAATTGAATGATGATTGTTGAATTCAGTCATCTTTGCTTAAATCTCTCCTTGTATGGTGCATCCTTGTCGGGTTTCTGATTTTTCGTTTGTTTCTTTTGGGTATGTTTTATTTACAAGTCAATGGAGTGTGGTGTATTCGCTGGCATGTTGGTGACTGAAACATATTCGGATCCCTCGATCTAGATCATTAACATATCTAAATCATAAATAGCAATAATTTGAATGTGTGTTATATCAGCGACACACAAGTGAAGTGGAGGGACACAATACATGTTTACTCATTATCTACACTGTTATTGAGATATCTTTTTTATTCTATGTTGGTAATACATGTTAGTTATACATGTACATAGGATAAGATACTTTGGTTCCACATGTATAGTTAAAATTTGTTGTGCATTCATGTGTTAATATCGGTGTATCCATGGATGTGCAATATAGATCCACTGCAATGTGGAACTTCTTTATCTCTGTTGTAAACATGCCCTTGAAGATATAAGCATTCCTTATTTTATCTTTTAATCGACTACTTATTTAGCTCTCAAATCTTTTATTCCTATTGCATATTCAATGTCTTAGTTTCGCTATTGATCCTCTTCATTCTTGCTTATCGTTCTCTTGAATAATCAGAATGGTTTCAGATGGCTTATTATTGAAAATTAACCATGAATTCTCACCATTTCCACTAAATATCATCATACGTAAAATACAGATAACTACTATAGCCATTTATGTTTTCACAAAACTACTGTTGGGCGCGCGGACCGCGGAACCGTCGAGAGAAACCACCACAAACGATAGCAAAAAACACAATAAAAGAGTAAAGACCACGAGATTTACGTGGTTCGGCAAGTTGCCTACGCCCACGGGTAAGGAGGGATTTTCACTAATAGAAAGAGAATACAAATTAGGATTACAAGTTCTCACAAAGAAACCCTAAAACAAACCTCTCAATCTCTCAAAGATCTCCTCTCCAAAGATGCACAAAACTCTCTCAAAGGTCGCTCCAAAGCGTGCTTCTTAGCTTCCAAATAATCGGGTTTAGGGTTATTTATAAACTCTAAGCGAACGGGTTTAAAACAAAACCCGTTTTGAATCTGCCTGTTAGTCGACTACTACTTGATTAGTCGACTACTCATCAGATTAGTCGACTACAACATGATTATCGACTACTGCACAGACCAACGAAAACACACTTTACGTAGATGCGGTTAATCGACTACTACCGGATTAGTCGACTACTAAGCCAAGCGCTTGTGCATGTTTTTGTGCATGTTCTACAATTCTCCACCTCGTACATTATTTGATTTACCTCAAATTTTGGGCCGAACACAAGGAACACCAAGAACATCTAGAGATCACCATTAGCCAATCGGGCCAAACAGTCTAAAGGGAAGGGTGAGTTTAAAGATGCTAGCCTGAAGTTTAAGGCAATGGGAGATAGAACAAGGGTTACTTTCATTAGTTCATACTACCATATGACTCGTGATTATGGGTCTCTTTGTGGTCCTGTGTTGGATCAGGTTAAACTTCGTCCTCTGTCTTCTTAGTTTGTGTTTGTTGTGGTTTGAGAGTTTGTTTGGTTGGTCATAGAATGGAATTGGATGTTTAGAGCTGTTCTAAGTGTCTGGAAATTGTACCGTCTTTAGTGAAACTATTTCTTTCTCTGAATTGAATGATGATTGTTGAATTCAGTCATCTTTGCTTAAATCTCTCCTTGTATGGTGCATCCTTGTCGGGTTTCTGATTTTTCGTTTGTTTCTTTTGGGTATGTTTTATTTACAAGTCAATGGAGTGTGGTGTATTCGCTGGCATGTTGGTGACTGAAACATATTCGGATCCCTGATCTAGATCATTAACATATCTAAATCATAAATAGCAATAATTTGAATGTGTGTTATATCAGCGACACACAAGTGAAGTGGAGGGACACAATACATGTTTACTCATTATCTACACTGTTATTGAGATATCTTTTTTATTCTATGTTGGTAATACATGTTAGTTATACATGTACATAGGATAAGATACTTTGGTTCCACATGTATAGTTAAAATTTGTTGTGCATTCATGTGTTAATATCGGTGTATCCATGGATGTGCAATATAGATCCACTGCAATGTGGAACTTCTTTATCTCTGTTGTAAACATGCCCTTGAAGATATAAGCATTCCTTATTTTATCTTTTAATCGACTACTTATTTAGCTCTCAAATCTTTTATTCCTATTGCATATTCAATGTCTTAGTTTCGCTATTGATCCTCTTCATTCTTGCTTATCGTTCTCTTGAATAATCAGAATGGTTTCAGATGGCTTATTATTGAAAATTAACCATGAATTCTCACCATTTCCACTAAATATCATCATCGTAAAATACAGATAACTACTATAGCCATTTATGTTTTCACAAAACTCTTGTTGGTAGCGGACCATGAACCGCCGTCGAGAAAACCACCACAACGATAGCAAAAACACAATAAAAGAGTAAAGACCACGAGATTTACGTGGTTGAAGCAAGTGCCTCGTCCACGGGGTAAGGAGGATTTTCACTAATAGAAAGAGAATACAAATTAGGATTACAAGTTCTCACAAAGACCCTAAAACAAACCTCTCAATCTCTCAAAGATCTCCTCTCCAAAGATGCACAAAACTCTCTCAAAGTTTGCTCCAAAGCGTGCTTCTTAGCTTCCAAATAATCGGGTTTAGGGTTATTTATAAACTCTAAGAGCGGGTTTAAAACAAAACCCGTTTTAATCTGCTTGATTAGTCACTACTACTTGATTAGTCGACTACTCGCATGGATTAGTCGACTACAACCGCATTAGTCGACTACTGCACGGATGCCTGAGAAACACACCTTTACGTCGTCTGCGGTGTCGACTACTCTTGCCAGTTAGTCGACTACTAAGCCAGCTGCTTGTGCATTTTTGTGCATGTTCTACAATTCTCCACCTCGTACATTATTTGATTTACCTCAAATTTTGGGCCGAACACCGAAGGAACACCAAGAACATCTAGAGAGATCACCATTAGCCAATCCGGGCCAAACCCGGTGCGTCACTACACGCGGCGCCTCATTACCCTCCACAGGGATCAAGCTCCCGTAGTTCACCTCAAATCATCTCCACCTTACCATTACCCAAGAATCATGCCCTCTTGGGCAAATCAACGAGTGATATGAAGCAAGTCTAAGCAATGCTTAAACTTACTACTGTGACCACCTTGGTTAACATGTCGGGGATTCTCATTCGTGTGCACCTTCATGAGAGAAATATCACCTTCCTCTATGACATCGCACAAAATGATACGACATCGATATGCTTGGTACGAGCATGATGAACTGATTCTTCGCCAAGTGAATTGCACTCATTTGTCACACCACAAGTTCACGTTTTCCGCTCAATCCCCAAATCGTCTAGAAGACCCCACAACCACAATGCTTCCTTCACTCCCTCTGTGTGGCCGTGTACTGGAAGCCTAGTAGTGCCATGGCACCGCAACATCGTCCCAACTAACCGGAGCCCCATGTATCTTGAATACATAACGGTAGTAGATCGCCGTCTATCTAGATCGTCCGCATAATCGAGTCCACAAACCCGTCAATCGACATGTTTCTCCACCAAAACACGGACCGGTATCAGCGGCTTTAGGTACACGAGGACCCACTTCACCGCTTCCCGGTCGCCTTTCGGATTCGCCATGAATCTCTGACCACACTAACCGCTGTGAAATATCGGCGTGTACACACCATGCATACATTAAAGCGCCATTGCACTAGCATAGGGAACACGCCCATGTGCTTCTCTTCATTTGTAGTGGGAGATTGATTACCGGAAAGCCTAAAGTGTGGAGCCAATGGAGTCACCACCGACTTAGCACTTTGCATCCCGAACCTCGCGATCACCGCTCTATGTAGCCCTTCGACTCAAGAACAATCGCCGATTCGCTCTCTTCTAATCTCCATACCCGGTATTTTCCTAGCGGCACCCATGTCCTTCATCTCGAACTCTTCACCAAGTTGAGATTTCAACCTATCTATCTCCACCTGCTCTTAGAAGCAATAAGCATGTCATCCACATACAAAGAAGATAGATAAAATTACCTCATGAAGCTTCAGAATGTAAACACAACAATCATGATCGCCGGAAAACCCATGCTTCGGCATGAAGGAGTCAAATCGCTTGTACCACTGCCGAGATTGCTTTAATCCATACAAGGACTTCCTCAAACGACACACATGATTCTCCTTATCCTCAACCTTGTAGCCCTCAGTTGATGCATGTAGATCTCTTCATCCAAGTCTCCGTGCAAGAAGGTCGTTTTAACATCGAGTTGATCCACTCAAAATCACCATGAGCAACAATACTCAATATAGAATAGAAGTATGTTTCACCACCGGAGAAAATATCTCATTGTAATCCACACCCTCTTTACTGCAAAACCCTAGCCACTAGCCTCGCCTTGTATCTTACACCACCGAAGCTCGAAGATCTTCCTTTCTTTTATACACCCACTTACAACCAATAGCTTTTCTTCCTACGGGCAATGGGACCACCTCCCATGTTTGGTTCTTCGAAGAGATTCCATCTCTTCCTCCATCATGACCACCAACTCTCACTATCCTTGTCCCGAATAGCTTCCTTGAAGGAGACCGCTCGTCCTCCTCCACCGAGAGTGCGTATTCAACCATATTAGCACGCGCCCATAGTGCAGGGGTTGATCGGCCCGGCTTCAAAACACGCATGCTCTCTTTGGCCTAGTGGAAGCCAAATTATCCTCATTTCTTTGTTGTTGTAGTGCTGTGTATTTTCTGTGAACCTCCTCCTGCTCAAGCTCATCATCTACGACTTCCCACTTGAGCACGATTAGAACCTAGTTGGTCTTTAGGTTCTATTTCAATAACACGAGACTTAGAAGTCTCTAACACCATCATCCTTGGACCCCTAGCAATCATGGATTTCTCATCAAGGTAACATCCTCACGACCACGAACTTTGAATCTCTTCAGACACCAAAGGCGATAGCCTTTACTCTCTTGCATATCCCAAGAATATTGCCTTCTTGGCCTCGCTGCTTTCCTCGTTGACGTGATAGTAGGCGGTACATCCGAAAATTCCGAGCCTATCATAATCGTGATGTCTCTCGACCACACCCTATAGGGTGTATCACCATCCAATCGAATGTGGTGAACGGTTCACAATGTAACAAGTCAGAAGACCACTTCACCATTCGCCCAATCCTCGATAAGATCGATACTCACCGCTTTCCCAGTGTTCTGGCCTTCTCCACGACCCCATTCTCGCCGTGGTGTAGACTGATTGTCAAAGGTCGAACAATCCCTCCTCGATCACGTAACTCCCTGAAAGCACCATCTCAGATACTGCATCAAGTATCGATCTCGGGTCTTCAATTTCTTTTCCTGTCTCGTTTCAACCATTGTTCTCCACTTCTTGAATGTCTCAACACCTCATTCTTATGCTTCGAAGTAAATCCAAGCATACCTAGAATAATCATCTATAAACGAGACATAATACCGAACCACCCTTGAAGTTATCTGAGCGGACCCCAAACATCCGGGTGCACATAATCTAGTATCCTCTCGCTCTTAGACTTGCTGTTCGAAACTTGACTGCGGTGACTTTCCATACACACAATCCTCGCAAAAATCCATGCTAGGTTCATTCGGATTCTTGGCAGACCCTCTTTACCAAGCGGAACTAGACCCTTCTCGACATATGCCCAGCCTATGCCGCGGTGTGTGCTCACATGGGTCTCCACCACTTCTTCCGGTTCCAGCATGCATCTCTGTCGCGTCGTGCACGAGTATATAGATTACCGTGGCGAACACCCTTCATCACTACTAAGGAACCACGAACAACCTTCTTCACTCCGTTTTCCGTCACAAACGCAGAGTCCAAAGCACCAGCGAGATAAGATTCTTGCAAAGTGGGGAACATGCCTCACATCCGGTCAAGGTTGAACCACTCCATCATGCATCTTGATTTTGATATTACCTATTTGTTTTACAAGCATGGTTATTCCCCATCAATCAGTTCCACCATCAATGCCTCTGTAGGTAGTAAACCACTTCCTATTTGGACATATGGTAAAACAACGAATCAAGTATCCACTTCCGGAGATCTCCTCGCCACGCGTGGCGACATAGCATTCCTTATCGCCCTTCCTCACGACGTAGCTTCGCTTCTTCTTCGCCCTCTCTCCTCTCGATCTTGTTGTTGTTCTTCTTTCCACCTACTCTCTTATTTGGACGGTCGACTTTGAAATGCCCGCTTCACGCTTGAAACATCCTTTTCTGCGAGGTCTTGATTTAGATCTAGACTTTCCTCCCTTTTCCTTGCTCATTGCTCCTTCCTCTTGTAAACAATCCCTGCGCTTGTTCCATTCGCCGTTGGCCATGTCACTAGTTGTAATCTTCAGAAGATCGTCGCGCTAGAAGTGTGTTCTAGTCTCATCCATCTTCAAATTTTCTCCACAAGCCTCGGTGTTTGCCCAGTTCTCATAAGACTTGACAGAGAGCAGTAGTAAAGGCGCTGATCCTCGTCTCCTACTTTAACATCTATGTCTTTCAAATCGATATGATCCTATCAAACTTGTTGATGTGTGGATTGATGAGCCCTCCTCCATCTTGCAAGTATACAATTTGGATTTTAAGTAGATCCGGTTAGTTAGACTCTTCGTCATGAAGGTACCCTCTAACTTCTTCCACACGCCTGCAGCCGTTTCCTCTCCATCTACCAAGAAAGCTACATCCCTCTCAAGGCATAGGATAATCGGCCTTGCGTGTTTCCGGATCCAACTCCTCCCAATCCTCATCAGATATATCCTTGTTCTTCTTCTCCTTTCCATCCAAAGCCTTGTGCAATTTTTGCGAAATTAGAAAGTTTTTCATCTGCATCCTCCAATAAGAAAAGTCGTTCTTCCCATTGAACTTTTCAATCTTGAATTTTCCCACTTTGGTGATTCTTGGTTGACGCCATCCTCTGTTTGTCTTCGTGAATCCGCTTCTCGGGAATCAACACCCCTCAAATTAGAAATTACACCACTTTCAATCGAACAATAGCTCGATACCAATTGTTGGCATGGACCGCTGAACCACGAGAGAAATCACCACAAACGATAGCAAAAACACAATAAAAGAGTAAAGACACGAGATTTACGTGGTTCGCAAGTTGCTCGTCCACGTAAGGAGGGGATTTTCACTAATAGAAAGAGAGAATACAAATTAGGATTACAAGTTCTCACAAAGAAACCCTAAAAACAAACCTCTCAATCTCTCAAAGATCTCCTCTCCAAAGATGCACAAAACTCTCTCAAAGGCTGCTCCAAAACGTGCTTCTTAGCTTCCAAATAATCAGGTTTAGGGTTATTTATAAACTCTAAACGAACCGGTTTAAAACCAAAACCCGCTGACCGCCTGCATTAGTTGACTACTACTTGATTAGTCGACTACTCACAGATTAGTCGACTACAACACGATTAGTCGACTACTCGCACTCCAACGCTAAACACACCTCGCTGTCTCAGCAGATTAGTCGACTACTACTGCAGATTAGTCGACTACTAAGCCCGAAAACTGCTTGTGCATGTTTTTGTGCATGTTCTACAACTACCACATTGGTTAATTAATAGGTTTAAAAAAGGACTTTTACCTTTCTTAAGTCATTTATCTAACATTCAATTTGTTTTCACTAAATTATCATTTCCCTTTTTCTTTTCCATTCTCTTCGATTTCTCTTACCGACTGAGGAGTTGTTTTCATGCACCTATTATGCGGGTGATAGAATGTACATGGATATTGCACAAAACTACAATGTTGCTCTTACTTGTTTCGCTTTATATACAGCCTCCATGCCTCAGTTCTGCAGTTTATTTGACAAATTAACTCTGTATCCTCATATTGTTTGCTTTCTTCCAATATTTTTTAATCAAATGATATAGATGTCGACAATAGATTTGTTGAGAACATGCTTCTTTATCAAAAATCAAAATTTCAAATATAAAGAGTTCAGGCAATCTCAAACAGTCAAACTGTCAGCTCCTGGTTGGATCATCGAGTCCCTAAAAGCCGTCAGATTCGTTGACAAGGACCATTTCTCCATCCCATTCGCCAGTGCGAGTCGAGCTCGTTGCTGGCAGAGAGCGCCATTGCCCAAATGATCCGAACAGTCCCTAACAAACCTTACCTCCTCACGTTCATCATAGGAGATGCAAAGAATGGATGCCATGGAGATATGATGGTTGAGGCTTTTGCTAGCAATGCAACCGCTAAAGTTCCTTTTCAGTCTAAAGGGAAGGGTGAGTTTAAAGATGCTAGCCTGAAGTTTAAGGCAATGGGAGATAGAACAAGGGTTACTTTCATTAGTTCATACTACCATATGACTCGTGATTATGGGTCTCTTTGTGGTCCTGTGTTGGATCAGGTTAAACTTCGTCCTCTGTCTTCTTAGTTTGTGTTTGTTGTGGTTTGAGAGTTTGTTTGGTTGGTCATAGAATGGAATTGGATGTTTAGAAAGCTGTTCTAAGTGTCTGGAAATTGTACCGTCTTTAGTGAAACTATTTCTTTCTCTGAATTGAATGATGATTGTTGAATTCAGTCATCTTTGCTTAAATCTCTCCTTGTATGGTGCATCCTTGTCGGGTTTCTGATTTTTCGTTTGTTTCTTTTGGGTATGTTTTATTTACAAGTCAATGGAGTGTGGTGTATTCGCTGGCATGTTGGTGACTGAAACATATTCGGATCCCTACGATCTAGATCATTAACATATCTAAATCATAAATAGCAATAATTTGAATGTGTGTTATATCAGCGACACACAAGTGAAGTGGAGGGACACAATACATGTTTACTCATTATCTACACTGTTATTGAGATATCTTTTTTTATTCTATGTTGGTAATACATGTTAGTGATACATGTACATAGGATAAGATACTTTGGTTCCACATGTATAGTTAAAATTTGTTGTGCATTCATGTGTTAATATCGGTGTATCCATGGATGTGCAATATAGATCCACTGCAATGTGGAACTTCTTTATCTCTGTTGTAAACATGCCCTTGAAGATATAAGCATTCCTTATTTTATCTTTTAATCGACTACTTATTTAGCTCTCAAATCTTTTATTCCTATTGCATATTCAATGTCTTAGTTTCGCTATTGATCCTCTTCATTCTTGCTTATCGTTCTCTTGAATAATCAGAATGGTTTCAGATGGCTTATTATTGAAAATTAACCATGAATTCTCACCATTTCCACTAAATATCATCATACGTAAAATACAGATAACTACTACAGCCATTTATGTTTTCACAAAACTACCACATTGGTTAATTAATAGGTTTAAAAGGACTTTTACCTTTCTTAAGTCATTTATCTAACATTCAATTTGTTTTCACTAAATTATCATTTCCTTTTTCTTTTTCCATTCTCTTGATTTCTCTTACCGACTGAGGAGTTGTTTTCATGCACCTATTATGCGGGTGATAGAATGTACATGGATATTGCACAAAACTACAATGTTGCTCTTACTTGTTTCGCTTTATATACAGCCTCCATGCCTCAGTTCTGCAGTTTATTTGACAAATTAACTCTGTATCCTCATATTGTTTGCTTTCTTCCAATATTTTTTTAATCAAATGATATAGATGTCGACAATAGATTTGTTGAGAACATGCTTCTTTATCAAAAATCAAAATTTCAAATATAAAGAGTTCAGGCAATCTCAAACAGTCAAACTGTCACAATATTTTTTTCTCAACAAAAAGATATGTTTGGCAATAACATAATACGTTCAGTTACATACATTCAAAACTATTTCCATATCTAATGGACACATAACATCCAACTGAGACATGCTCTGTTGATGAAAGAGGAGACACAACTATTTGATTATACAAAATTACAGACATAAACATCTTTGCATTTGACATGAGCAAAGTATCCCTTCCAACATTTAAAAACTCCTTGCACTTATCTCACATAACAGACACCGCTTGAAATTGGGGAATATGAGCTACATCATGAGTTCAGTCCCATAAAAGTCGACGACTGGGCTTATTTAACCTCAAGAAGCATCTCCACAACTTTTTTCATCTTAGGCCTTTTCGCTGGAGTGATATCAGTGCAGAGCATGGCGATCTTCAATACCGCTAGCATTTGCTTCCTCCAAGAAAATGAGACAGTGCTCAGCCTTGTATCCATTATCTGCTCAGGAGTTTCGCCTCTCTTTGACGCACTATGTACCCACTTCACTAGATCAATCCCTTCACCAAATTGCTCATCAACAGGTAATCTGCTAGTTAAGAGCTCTAACAGTACAACTCCATAGCTATAAACATTTCCTGGAGCAGTCACTTGCATTGTGTATGCGTATTCTGATCATGAAACAATACACAAACACCATAATGTTGTATCAGCTAATTATCCTAAATAGAGTTATAAAAGAAAGATAGGGTAAATTGCATTTACTCTCCCAAAGTTGAAAGCTTTTCCTCTACACTTTTCTCCTCAAGACTAATTGGCAAATAAAAGTAACCAATGTTGTTAATGGGAGACTTGCTCCCGTTTGGCAAAGGTTCAAGGAAGGAAAATTAAGGAGAAAGGTTAATATAGTTAGCTCATTTGTTGACCTATAGGGTTATGTTAACATGTTAAGTAAGATTTATTTTAATCCTTGTATCACTTTTTAGTGTATGGGAATAATGAGGACTATGACTAGTTTCTTTATAAATAGAGGGGTTACCATAGTTAACCTGCTTAAATAGGAGTTTTACAAAACTAGTCACTTGAGGGGTTAACTCATTTCAACCCCTCTAAAAAGGTTATCTTAATCCTTTGTATTTTTTGTGTTTGACAAACTATGAAGGGTTAACTCACTTTATTTCGTGTAGAACTTTCGTGTTAGAAAAACTAAGGAGGGGCTAACACTCCTCAACCCCTCACTTAACTTTTAGTCAAATGACACCAAAAAAACTTAATATCCTTTTCATATTAGCATGCACATTTTAAAGTGCATGTTTGGCAACCTATTTATTTTAACTTATAAGTGGGGTTTTACTTAGGTTCCAAAATCATGTTTGGTAAAGTTTACTTATTTACTTATTTACTTATTTTGTAACTTATAAGTTGTCAAAAAATAATATTAGCCAAACATGCCCAAAATATGACAAATTTTTAATAGAGATAAAAGAGGAAAGTCTCCATAGTTCGAATACTAATAAAATTCCAGCAAAGAGGTCAATATGAAAATAGAAACAAGTAAATTGTAATGAACGAGAAAATGAGGGAGAAGGAATGACGCATTACGAAATGAAGCGTTACAATATGAAGTGTCACAAAAAAGGGGAGAAATGAAGCGTCATGAAGAAAAGAGAAATGACGCGTTACGAAGAAAAGAGAAATGAAGCGTTATGGAAATAAAGACTTTTAGGTTACTTTGGATCTATCCATGTCATAGATACCAAAAAGAGAAATGAAGTGTTACTAAAAGGAGAAATATAACGCTCAATTACATCCACAAACGTATCACGTTCTTAGCACGCTACTGCTCTAAAAGGGTAGATTAACAAAAAGTCTTGGGGGAATAAATGTGCCTGATAGAAACATTGGAGGAGAAAATGTTGGGAAAAAAAACTTTGGGGGATATATCCTATTGCTAGAAACCTAAGGAATAAATGAAATTTACCCAAACACATAATGTAAAGAATATTTACCAGGAGGAATATAACCAAATGAGCCAGCCACTGCACTGATGCTTGCAGTCCCTTTCGATGGGTCCAAGAGTTTGGATATCTCAATCTCCCCAATAAGCGCATTGAACTGAGAATCAAGAAATATGTTACTTGATGAAATATCCAAATGAATGGTAGCAACCTGATGAAGAAAAGCCAATCCTTCAGCAACCCCACTAGCAATACTTAGCCTCATAGACCAGTCTGGCTTGTACTCATCTTGAGGAGTTTCATGAAGATATTGAGCAAGTGTCCCATTAGGCATGTGATTGTGAAGCAATAATGCTACATCTTCATATATCACATAACCAATAGGCCTCATTAGATTAGCATGAGAGAGCTTTCCCAGCCTCTCAAGCTCCCTTATCATCTTGTTTTGATAGTGAACTACTGTTTTATCCACAGATTTGAGCTGTTTCACATAGAGAACAAGACCTGATGGCATGATTGCTTTATATACAGTGCTAAATGTTCCATTGCTCAGCTTATTTGAATCTTTATATGTCGCCTTGACAACACTATCAAAATCTACGGCTTGCTTCATGCTATCAACAAAGACATTTCCAGCTACTATCACAGGATTAGTAATAGAAGCAGAATCTCCCGTTGCCTTGGCAGCTTTTGCACTCAATTCTTGCTTCTCTCTTAACATGAAGAGAATCACAATAACTGATACTGTAGTGAAAACGGTTAAACCAGAGCCAACAACAACTAAGACTATCTTGTAAGAAACTTTGTGATTATCAACCTCGTATTCATTTTCTAAATACCCGCAAGAAGAATTTAGTGGATTACCACAGAGATCTCTATTGCCAGAAAAACTTGATGAAGGGCTATTCTGAAATGGACCAAAGATTGGAACTTGGCCAGTTAGCTCATTGTTTGAGAAGTTAACCTCTATTAAGCTCAACATGCCCTTGAGCTCCATTGGAATAGTTCCTGAAAGCTTATTGTTTGATACATCCAAGCTGACCAATTTATCGAGCTTACCCAATTCTTCAGGCAATGGCCCATATAACTGATTGAAGCTGAGATTCAAAGCAATTTGCAAATTCTTGATTCTGCCTATCTCAGAAGGTATAGTTCCAGATAATAAGTTGCTTCCCAATTGCAGTTCAAGTAATCTAACACAATTGCCAATCTCATGAGGTATTTCGCCAGTAATTGCATTGCGATCTAAGTGCAGAAATTGCAGTCTCGATGTATCGCATAGGTTTATAGGCAAACTTCCAATTAATTTGTTATTGCTCAAATCGAGCTTACTTAAATTCCTACACTTGAGTAGAGATTTAGGGATGTCTCCAGTAAGACTATTGTTCGATAAAATCAGCTCCTGAAGGTTTTTGAGATCACCAAACTCCAAAGGGACGACACCCGCTAACCAATTAGAAGCCAAATTCAACAGAGTGAGATTTGAGCATTTTGCAAATTCCTTTGGAATCTCCCCAGAGAGAAGATTATCATTAGCCTCAAAGTATGTCAAACTACTCGCATTGCCAATCGACAAAGGAATGCGCCCAACGAGCCTATTATTTCCAATTCGAACACTCGACAACCATTTACAGTTCCCTATTGATTGAGGAATTCTCCCATTCAATCCATTTACAGTCAGCACTAAAATTTCCAGCTCCCCAGAACTGAAAATGCTTTCAGGGATCACCCCATTTAAATTGTTAGAGTGTAGGTTCAGCACTCGTAGCTTTGAAAACAGGCCCAAATTCTTAGGAATGCCACCACTGAGTCTATTCTCATAAGCTGAAAACAACCTCAACTCAGAGAAATTCCCAATCCAATCAGGGATATACCCACCTAAACTATTCCCAGAAATCTGCAACTCTTCTAACTTCTCAAGGCTCTTGAGTGAATTGGGTATTTGCCCAGTAAGCAAATTATTCGAAAGGTTCAAAGATTTTAGGCTCCCAATGCTACCAAGAGACAAAGGGATCGAGCTCTCAAACTTGTTCATAGACAAATCCAAGTACACAAGCTCAACCAAGTCCCCAAATGAAGAAGGAATAGACCCATGAAATGAATTGGAAGAAAGATCCAAACTTTGCAATGAAGTGAGCTTAGAGATCAGAGAGATGTTACCTCTGAGCCCAAGCCTTGAGAGCTCAAGCTTTTCAACTAATTGGGTTGATTGGTTGCAAGTAACACCTCGCCATGAACAGTAGTTTGAGTTGGGGGAGCTCCATTCAGGGACTGAGAGCTCTTCCTTTAAAGCTGCCATTGTGCGTTCATCAGGGAGCTCGGCAGAAGCTTGAGCAATGAAGAAGATGATGAAAGCAATGAGAAGAGAAGAAGCCATTAACAAAACCCACTTGTTTTCAGCTCTCAGAAAACTTTCCCTTTTATTTCTGAGCAAAAAAAGAGCATCCCACTTTCCCTTTATACAAAATGGAATGGTATAAGGAACAGAGATTGACTCACACCATTCTTGCTTCAACTATTAATAGTGCTAGTGCAACTGGCGGTTTCAATCTTTGTTCCCCTATAAATTACTAAAAACTACCATTAGATTCTTTGAGGAGAGGAATAGAGGGGGTTAGAATAACTTTTAGAATGAGCAGTTAGTGAAGAGTGATGTCTACTGTTTTCATTCAGTGTTGGTTCAAGTCAGCATCTTTTCTTTTTTCTGCACAAGGATTTGTTTCAAGATTATACAGCAAAAGTGACATAGAATAATTATGTTGTCCCATGATGTACATAGTGAAATAAGTTGGTAAATGAGAAGTGGCAAAGGCTTTAACCATTACGCCTAAATTCTTGGACCTGGGATGAAGATTAAATGCTATAATTTTATATTCTATGTTTTTGCAGGTTTAGCGTTTTTTTTATGGTCTAAAATATGGATTTACGCAGTGGTATCAAATTTTTTAAAATCCGCTTGTATATTCATGGCAGGTAAGATTTTAACGCGAATTGCTCTGATATCATGTCAAAAGTTTCCGCTATTACACGCAAACTCTGAAATTAAGGTGAGAGTTAAGAGTTATAGTTTTATATTCTAAAAAGAAGAACTTAAAGCTTAATGTATTAAAAAAAAATCTTCAGATCTGTATGCTTATCTTAAACTCTCTTCATTCAGTACTGATAATTTATCACAATAATCATTCAACATGTAGTGTTTATTTTTATTTTGTGCAGACAAAAACATCTCGTTTCGGAAACCAATAATCAATTTCTTTCTTCTGAGTAAAGGTTCAGAGAAAGAGGAGTAATGTCTGTCATCTAGAACTATTTTATTGTTATCTTCATCTTTACGATTGCAATTATCTTTAAGATTCTCCTCTTTTGCTGCGACCAAAGAATAACAGGTTTATATACATTTGCATATGTACTATGGGTGCTTTTAGTTTAATTAGTCGTACAATAATCAATAATTACTATGCTAAATTGTCCTATATATGTTTTTTTTAAGTCCAAATGTATGATACTTCGGTTACTTGTTTTCCTCAAAGAAATGATAGGGGTAAGCATTGTTTCAGGCTTTTCCTTGGGAGGTTGCCTTTGGAGCGCGTCATCTTGTGCAAAGTTCTCTCTCTTTCTATATCTCATTGATCTTCTTTCTTCCTCCTTTTCTTCTCAGTCTTTTTTATTGCATTTTTCGTTTACATAATCTATATATATCTACTTCATTTTCTTCGTATTGACATATCAATCAAAGAACACAACTGGATCCAATGAGCTAGCAGCATGATCGTCAACATAAACTTTCTTACCGTCACTTAAATAACAAAAAAATTAATTAGATTGAAAGCACGGAGCATATAATAATTATCAATAAGTTAAGAATTCAAAGATCACCTTGGCAAACTACATGGTTATAGTGACAAGTACTACGAAACGCAAACTAAATTATTTACGTGAAAAAGGAATTTTTCTAACTAAAAGGACATGTTCCTGAATTAAATACCATAACAAAGAAACCAGTTAGTGTCTCCCTTATTTTTTCCAACCATTAATTCTTCCGTAATCAGCAAAACCTACTCAGCTTTTTCCATAGACAAGACTCCACATTCTAGGCAAGCCCATGTTGCTAGTAATAGATTGCAGCTCAAATAATACAAGCATGGGTCCTCCCTTGTTTGTTTGAATTGCCATAAAGAAAGCAAAGATGATTGATTTCTTTGGGAGAAAAACCCTACAGAGGGCCCTCTGAAGAAAATCACACAAGGAAGAATAAGATCGCAACAATCTGTATAATTACCAATTCTAAATTATTGCAGCTAAATATACAGCATCAATACAATTAGAATATTGCATCACTAGCATTATTAATATCATATCAGTGCAATCAGAATATTGTATCACTACAATCATCTATTTTAAAGTCTGTATTGAAATATTTGTTATGATCTCCTCGTTCTCTCTGGAGATTTTCAACGGGGGACCATTCGTAGGACCTCTGTCCAAGGTAATTGAGTAGGGTAGGGTCATATGGAACAAAGGGAGGCTTTGCTTTTGGACAGTCAAAGTCTCAAAAAGGGGATGTCCTACAACTTTGTAAATTGTAGCATTAACAAGGTCCTTGCCTTCAGCTATGCTAGGTTTTGCCTACAGCTACAGGTTTGAATACTTGATTGATTCTTGGTTATCTAAGGATTAGTTTGGTAGCGGCTTTGAGGAGAGAAGGCGAGGTGACGGGGAGTGCAATGAGGTTGAGGGATATATATATTTTTAAGCCTTTATGCTTGGTTGGAGGGGAGGAGAGAAGGGATGCATGTTTTTGTAGTTCACTTTCTCCCTCCTCCTAAATCCTCCCAATTTTGTGAGATTCTTTTCTTACTAACTTTTTAGTTCATTTTATAGTGTCCTCCCTCACCACAACCAAAAAAGCTATATAAAAAAAAAAAAACAGCCTCCCTACCAAAGTTAGAACAATCCCTATGGAAGCACTTTCTTCTCAGCTTCCAATCATTTTGAGGTGTCCTCTCCCCTTCCCTTAGCTTCCAATCATTTTTTTTTATTTTTTACCTACAAATCTTAACAAAAACTGGGTTCTCTGAACTAAATTGAAAAGATGTTTACCTCAAGATGTTAGAACGTTGTTCGTACGAGATTGTTAGAATATTGTTCATACAATTTCTCTTGTTTGAATAATAACAAACTCGCATTTACTCTTGTTGATGTATATAATCACAGTCACTAATCTCGGTGTGAGTTTAGCTTTTAAGAGAGCGGAGTCCGCCTTCTCTCCTAATATCCGGTGACGTTGCTCCGGTCAGGGGGTTCACCTACAACAAGAGAACACCTGTGGAAGAGGCGGAGTTGGAATCTCTTACTTGGTTTGCTATTCATATTGCTACTTATACCTAGGGTTGTGGGGGTATTTTCGTCTTTCCATTGGGTGAGAAACCATTGCTGAGTCAGCCCTCTCTTCCACGTGTGAGCCATGATTAGCTGCGCACCTCTTGTCTGCTACGGTGGCTGGCCTTTACAGGTGTTAAGTCGTGGGTAATTTGAGGGTTAGTGTAGTCTATTCGCCATTAATGGGATGGGATTGGCGGCTCGTGTAGCCGCATGGGTCCGAGGTGCCTTAAATATCGTGAGAGATGGAGGAGTTAAGGGGCTGTCAGTACATTTAATGCGATGTTGATGGGCTCGAATACCGTATAACCATCGTTCGAGTGGAGGGAACCACATAGGATGAGAGGGGGAGGAGCTGAGGCCGGATGGCCGACTTGCACGGCCTCTTGAGGTGTCCATTAGAGTAATCAGTTGAAGGGGACGACTAGTACCGCCCTTCGCGTCGTCCCAGAGGACGGATGGCTAAGAAAAGGGGGGCTAGGTCTGCTTCGCATTGTCTGGAGAGGCAGACGACTGCTTGGAAGGGGTTATAGTAGATAACGGGTTGGAAAGACGACCAGTACCGCCTTTCGCGTCGTCCGGGGGGACTAGCGGTTGGAAGGCGATGGTTGGTCGTCCTCCATGTCGCTCCGGGGGACAAGCGACTTGGAAGGATAGCTCCGAGGCAGTCAATTGGTTGGACGGATGGCCGGTACCGCCTTCGCGTCGTCCGGGGGGACTAGCGGTTGGAAGGCGATGGTTGGTCGTCCTCCATGTCGCTCCGGGGGACAAGCGACTTGGAAGGATAGCTCCGAGGCAGTCAATTGGTTGGACGGATGACTGGTACCGCCTTTCGCGTCGTCCGCGGGAGAGAGTTGTTGATGGGCCGACCCACACCGCCTTTCGCGTCGGCTATGGCGATAGTCGTTTAATGGACCGAGGTAAGGACGGTAAGCGTAGGCGGCCCCGTGGGTCGGGCGTGGAGGTTCATGTCGCTTCAAGTTGACGAGCGAAAATGTTTATTCATGTTAACACTTATTTTTTCTTTTTAATCACTAATCAGTGGTTATGACCATAACAACTATTGATATATTTTGTGAGATGATATATTTCAGGTATAAATAGGTGCGAGCAAGATGCGGTTCGAAATGATGTATAAATCAACACGAACGTTGATTTTAGCCTTCGAACCATCGATGGTCAGCATCTCATCGATGGTTACAGGAGCCAATCAGATAAAAATAGAAATAAGAATTGGTACCATCGATGGGTCACTGATGGTCAACAGTGACCCATCGATGGTCATAGGGAACCATCGATGGTTATAGGAGACAATCGAAGAAATCCAGAAATCAGAATCAACTTCATCAATTGCTATAGTTAAACCACCGATGATCACCAAGGGACCATCGGTGGTCGTGATTCACCATTGATGGTTATGACAAAATTTAGCAGTTTTTAAGATTTAATCTCAGTCATACGTCGATCCGTTTGATCTCCTATTTGCACTCAAATTTGGGTATCTCTTTCCATCCTATCAAGGTCTATTTAAGGGGAGTTGGAGATCATAATTGATAACGAAGTTCAAGGAGATAAATATACAAAAGGAGAGATTTTTATTCTAGGGTTTGAGAGAGAGTTGATCAAATCCCGAGCCTCATTTAGCTTCTTCTCGACGCACTTTTCATCGGAGTTTGATTCAGTGAGGAGTGCCCTACGCTTTCATTGCTACACCGCTTCTTCACGGATCTTCATCTTCATCGATTTGAAGAATGATTTGATAAAGGGCTGTAAGATTATTTTTTCTTGTGTTTTAATTATTTTGTTTGGTTGTATTTCAAACTTATGAGTTTGACGGCTTACTCAAGCCTGGGTAATTGAGGGTTGGGCTAGGTAGGGCTAGATTTCTTCCGGTTATTGTGAAGAGTTAGGTTAGGCAACTGGTTTTGAGTAGATTTCAGAGTGCGGTCTTTGAAGCCTACTGAATCGGGCTGTGATTCAGGTGAACTTTGGTCATAGTGAGGAAAGTTCTTTGTGAGAAGGAAGAGTGAACGTGGGATTTTGATCCGAACCACTATAAAAATCTCGTGTGTTCCTTTGTTGGTTTGCTTTTTATTTTTCACTTATTATATTTTCGCTGTATTTTTTGAGTCTTGTCGAAAAACTGTAGCAATACTATTCACCTTCCTCTAGGCTTGCATCACAGTTCCAACAAGTGGTATCAGAGTCTCGTTACCTATATTTAGGTATCACAACCTAATGTAGAGATGTCAAGACCGCTTCAGCCTTTCCTGAAGAACACACCATCAACCGTCCCCCATTTTTTAGGGCACCAACTACACATATTGGAAAGCCCGTATGAGAGTTTTTCTGTTGTCAATTAGTTTTGATGTTTGGAAAAGTTTAGAATATGGATATAAAGAACCTACTGCCAAGGTATAAGGTGTTACTGTTGTTCTAACTAAGGACAAGTGGTCTCCACAGGACAAATAGATTTACTCTTATAATTAATTCAAAAAATATGAATGTTTTATATTGCTCTCTTACTGCTGAAGAATTTAACCGTGTCTCTAATTATACTACTGCGCAGGAAATTTAAAAGACACTGGAAGTTACTCATGAAGGAACTTCGTAGGTGAAGGAAGCCAAGCTTATAATATTGATAAGCAAGTATGAAAACTTCAAGATGAAGGCCTCGGAGGGCATACATGACATGCTCACACGATTCACCAACATCGTGAGCAAATTAAAAGTTCTAGGGAAGGAGTACGAAAATAAGGAGCTGTGCAGAAAAATACTCGTTCTCTATCTCGGGATTGGGAACCTAAGGTAACGGCTATCGAAGAACTTTAAAATTTTCTAAACTATCTCTTGATGATCTTGTAGGCAATCTTATCACATATGAAGTTTGGCTGAAAGAAACAGAAGATGCCTCAGAAAAAGACTCAAAAAAGAAGTCGTTAGCCTTCAAAGCTAAGAAGGAAAATTCCCGGTCTAAGAAGAAGAAAAAGTCGAGCTCAATTTCTGGGGAAGAAAATAACCAAGTTGATCAAATTGTTAAAGGCTATGAATCCTTCCTCAAGTCAAAGGACGGTCAAAAAATCTTGCAAAACAAATGTGATCACTATACAAGCGAGGTAAATAAATATAATTCTAATGATTCTGATACCCAATTAATTTATTTTCGATGCAGGAAACCCGATCATCTAAAAAAGAATTGCCCACTGAATAAAAAGGACTATAAAGGGAAGGGCAAAAGTTCCAAAATAACTATTTGGGAGGACTCAGAGAGTAGCTCGAGCGATGATGACAAAAGAGCACACTTATGTCTCATGGGAAGAAAAACTTCAATTTCAGATTCAGATCAAGGTATTTTGCGTGGCACTAATAGTGAAAGCTCAGACGAAGAGGTATATCCTTCATATGACGATTTATATTCTAAATATAAGGAGATGTTGGTTCACCTTGAGAAAATTACTGAAAAGTATGAAGTAACAAGAAGGATGACTACAAACTTAAAGAAAGAAAATAAATTTTTGTCAAAGAAAGTAAAATTTTCTTCTTCAAATTTGAATTTAGATAATTCATCTCATGATGTCACCTCTTTCATGTGCACATAATGTTCTGAGCTACAAAATCAAATCTCTTGTTTATTTAAGCAACTTGAAAACAATCAATCTGAAAAAGAAAAACTTGTTGCTAAGGTAAATGAGTTATTTTGTGAGCTGTATTCTTAACAAATAAAGTTTAAAACTCAATGTACTACTATTATTTTCGAAAATGAACAACTAAAGTCTAAAAATAGTGATTTGAAAAAAGCCGTGAAGAATTTTTCATTAGGCTCAAAAGGTCTTAACATGGTCCTTTCCAATCAACAGTTTGCAAAAACTAAAACTGAACTTGGTTATTCATATTCTGAAAAAAATAAAAAGTTTCAACCTTCTTTTGTAAAAGAAAATAATCTTGGTTGTTTTGATCATATTGCCAATGAAACTTATCATTCTATATGCTCATTATGTGAAAAAATTGGACATATTTCTATGAGCTGTCGTATGAGATATAGGGTCAAAATAGTCAAACAGGTTTGGGTACCGAAAGAACTTATTGCTAACCAACGTGGACCTATGTGGATACTTAGGTCACAATTATCTGCCTTTCTGTAGATTTACAGCTCGATCGAGGATTGATGCAACACACAGTGATTGCTTGTAGGTTCAGATTATCAAAATCCAATCCTTGGTCTGTATGGATATAAGAAGAGACAGATTTAATATATATTTTTTATTATCTTCTCATAAGAGTAAGCTTTAGGTATATTCTATAACCCTTACTTGTTGTATGTATATTTTTGGGTGATGCATAAGATATTCTGGCATGTACTGACTTTTATCTGCCTGTATTGCATATCTGTTTAGTTAGTATCTTTATACATGCTCACGACTTTGTTGTGTGTGTGTGTGTGTGTGTGTGTGTGTATATATATATATATATATATATATATATATATATATATATATATATATATATATATATATATATATATATATATATATATATATATATGGATTTTATTTAATTTTTCTTATTTTTTGGTTCTTTTTATATCTCATAAACAAAACAAAAATTTTCTTTCTTTTTGTTTTCTTATAAAAATCAAAAACAAAATAAAATTTCTTTTTCTTTCTTTCTTATTTGTTTAATAAAATTAAAAAACTTTGGACATGCCTATGTATATGCTTTTACAGGGATATATTCAAATAAGGTTATCTGTTAGTATATATGCATGAGTTTATCATATTAGTTTACATATTGTACACATCTATATAAGCTATATGCACACAAAGTTATATATATATGATTGATAAATATGATGGTTCACAAAATATTTCATATTACTTTTCATAACTTAGTATTATACTTATTATGTTTAGTATTGTGAAAATAAGAATACATGTTTTTATATGTTGTTCATAGTGTTTTTGGATATATCAAAAGTTTGAGCTCAATCTATACTTGAATACTGACACTAAAATTTTTATACATGGACAAAGTACACATTTGCTAGAAAATATCAAGCAAAAAGAGTGTATTAAGTGAAAAAATGATCAAAGATCCACACTCTATTAATCGACGGTAAAATTGAGTGTATGATCATCACATTTTATTATATTTTTATACCCTTATTATCTATTTTATTTGAATAAATATATCACTAATAATACATTTTACCTTAATTTGTAGGTTAATGAAGAGTGAATGAATAAGAGCCCAAACGAGTCAAATTCCCTCATTTTTCTACTATCTATTGAAGCGAAATATCAAGCCAAAAGGAGGCCCACAAAAGCTCAAGGAATCTAGAAAAAATCGGGTCAACAAGTCAAATAAAGAATCAATTCTGTTGAAAACCAACCAAGGGGCCAACCGACTGGCCAACTAAGGGGCCAACTAATTGATTCGTGACAGAAACTATTTGTGGCTTAGATTTAATCATTATTCTCCAAACCAAAACTAATGGCTCTTGTTGATTATTGTAGGCTATAAATAAGGATAGAGGGTGAGGGGTTTGAATGTGGAAATTTTTGTAATAATCTCCATTTGGAGAGGAGGGTTATTCTTAATTGAAAAGACCTTCCAAAATTATAAATGTTGTTTGCAATTAATAAAAATAATTTTTCTCCACATTTTAAATTTTCTTTTCTTCTTCTTTATTGATGGAGAGGAAGATGAGAAGATTTTCTTTCAAGGGGTCACCCCTTGCAATGTAACTTTTATTTTTCTGTTTTATTTTCTTGCTTTAGAAATTCATGTTTAGGATTTTATTTTCTTTCTATGTTGATAGATTAAATTTATTTTCATGTCTTGTAGCTTAGATTTACTTTCATGCTTTTTATTTTGTTATTTATTTTTATGTTCTTTCATTATTTTTATGCATTTTTCTTTTATAGTGTAGATTCACTTTTATGCTCTTTTATTTTTATTAGTTAGATTTTCTTTATGCTCATAGTTTAGCTTTTTATTTTCTTGTTCTTATTTTTGTAGTTAGTTTTATTTTCTTATAGTTTAGATTTTCTTTTCTTGTTCTTTTATGTTTTTATTTTCTTATTTTTATTTTGTAAAGCGAGGAACTAATTATTGTAGGAATTCTAAAATTGTAAGAAACTAGTTTATTTTATTTTTATAATTTGTGGATTGCTCTCTTGTACTTAAAACGATCATGCTTAGGATAATTAACTAGAGAACTAATTGGTAAAGGAAAAATTTGATAATCTATGCTTATCTTGAGTGGTTTGATAGGTTATGCTTATAAATTCTAGAATTATTATCTAGTTGTTGTTCTTTTCATGAATATTGATTTTACTTGGATGATAATTTGATAGGTTATACTTTCCTTAAGTGGTTTGATAGTCTATGTTTAATAAATCTAAAGTAAAATATGGTAAAAGAGAGTAGTTCATAAATCCTAAATGAAATTAACTAGTGGATTCAATTCTAGATTTCTATCTTATCTACTTGATTTTTCTCCATCTTACTTGCTTTAATTTTGCTCTTTTTGATTGCTTTCTTCTCTTTTTATTTTGTGCTTTTCTATTTTCTTTATTTTTTCCTTTGTTTGTTCTCATTTGCCTTTATTGTCACTCTCTTTCTCCCATTTTTTCTAGTTTTCTTTCATATGTAAATAATCACACACTCTTTATATCTCTTCATTTTCACTCCTCTTTGTCCACACACAACTCTAGGATCTAACTTAGAATATTTCCTACAAACCTTCCTCGTGGGATCGACATTGTACTATACTATAACTTGATTGTGCACTTGCAATCTCGACACTATTTCCATAACACATCATTGTATTTGTTAAAAGATGGTCAAAGACCCACACTCGTGGATATAAACGCGCAATATCTCAATGGTATCCATCATATGCTAAATATTTTTCATATTTAGAGATGATATATATCTCCTCAAACACTATCGTTCTTTCTCTTAAACATTCCTAAATGGTTGAGATGATAGATCGAGATTTTGGACCTTTTCTAAAGATTGAGATAATTTAAGTTGTGTATTAAAAAAATGCTCAAACTAGATAAGATATATTTGAATTTGTTTTACGAGCTAATATAATTACTTTTATTGTTGATTTTATAAATTATTCATCAATATCTTCATAGTTTGTGTGTGAATTTTAATATAACTTATAATCGTGATTCGTGTGTTTTGAAGTTATATGTGTGCGTATTGTGCTATTTTCTACAAATTTTTTGTGAACCAAGATGTATTTCTCTTCCTTTCACCTTTGGATAATTTTTATCTGAATTCTTAAATATATTGCATATCCTCGATGTGTTTTTCTTTTGCTAATAACAAAAGGGGAGAAAGGTAAAATTTTAAAATATTTCATGAGTGTTTGTGCTTTATAAAAGTTTTTCAAATTGATTTCATGTTTTTAGATTTGAAGATTATTGAACACTTGATGCTTTGTTTCAAGGGAGTTTCTAGAAAAGCTGTACACATTTAATACTTTCATGTATGTATATTTGTAGGGGGGGCTTTGCATATCATATATCTTTTATATAAATCATGTTATGTGCTTTTTTTTTTGTATTGAATATATATCTCATCATGTTTTACATTCTGCATTTTAAATTTTGAGTTTTGTTATTATCAAAAGGGGGAGATTATTAGAATGCTGTTCGTACGAGATTGTTAGAACGTTTTTCGTACAATATCTCTTGTTCAAATAATAACAAACTCTCATTTACTACTGATATGTTTTGTGAGATAATATATTTCAGGTATAAATAGGTACGAGCAATATGTGGTTCGAAACGATGCAAAAATCAACACGAACGTTGATTTCAGCATTCGAACCATCGATGGTCAGCATCTCATCGATGGTTACAGGAGCCAATCAGAGAAAAATAAAAACATGAATTGGCACCATCAATGGTCTACAGTGACCCATCGATGGTCATAGAGAACCATCGATGGTTATAGGAGGCAATTGAAGAAATTCAGAAACCAGAATCAGTTTCATCGATGGCTACAGTTGAACCATCGATGATCACAAGGGGCCATCGGTGGTCGTGATTCACCATTGATGATTATGACGAAATTTGACAGTTTTTAAGATTTAATCTCAACCGTACATCGATCCATTTGATCTCCTATTTGCACTCAAATTTGGGTATATCTTTCATGTCCTATCAAGGTCTATTTAAGGAGAGTTGGAGATCATAATTGATAACGAAGTTCAAGGAGGCAAATACACAAAAGAAGAGATCTTTATTCTAGGATTTGAGAGAGTTAATCAAATCCCCTGAGCCTCATTCAGCTTCTTCTCGACGCACTTTTCATCGGAGTTTGATTCAGTGAGGAGTGTCCTACGCGTACATTGCTACACCGCTTCTTCACGAATCTTCATCTTCATCGATTTGAAGAATGATTTGATAAAGGGCTATAAAATTGTTCTTTTTGCGCTTTAATTATTTTGGTTGATTGTATTTCAAGCTTGTGAGTTTGACGGCGTACTCAAGCCGGGGTAATTGAGAGTTGGGCTAGCTAGGGCTATGTTTCTTCCGGTCATTGTGAAGAGTTAGGTTAGACGATTGGTTTCAAGTAGATTCCAGGGTGTCATTTTTGAAGCCTACCGAATCGAGTTAAGATTCAGGTGAACTCTGATCATAGTGAGGAAAGCCCTTCACGAGAAGGAAGAATGGACGTAGAATTTTGATCCGAACCATTATAAAAATATCGTGTGTTCCTTTGTTGATTTGCTTATTATATTTCCGCTGCATTTTTTGAGTCTTATCGAAAAACTATAGTAACCCTATTCAACCCCCCACCCTATTCAACCCCCACCCACTCCCCCTCCTCCTCCTCTAGGCTTGCATCCCAATTCCAACACAAAATATAGCCTAATAAAGGGAGAAAGAGTCCACTTCTTTCACAAGGAGGAAATAGAATTCCCTGGTTTTATTCTCATAAAAGATAAAAGAAAACATTTAACATTTTATGCTTTTATCCTTCAGAATTACTAATTTCATAACACACTGTAAACATATTAACAAACTTCTAATAACATTTTGTTAGAAGTACTATTTGCATGCATGCTCTTCAGTAATTTATTAACACCTTGTTTAGATAAAGAAGAATAGAGGAGAAGGGAAGGTAGGAAAACGCATTTACCCCATTTGAGAAGTTTTTAAGAGGGAAAATATTTCTCCTCATTCCCTTAAATTCCCCTACAATCAATAGAAAATTGTTCCCTCCCAAATTGGTGTGGAATTGAGCAGGAGAGAATTCTCTTACATTTCCATCTCTTCTCTCCCCTATTTACCCTCGCCTTCCCTTGCCACAATGAAATGCCAAACACAGAAAATACATGATTCCATAGTAAAATGTTCTTAAGAGCAGAATACATGATTCCAAATACATCACACTTGTTATCAAACTAAAAGCCCAGGGATTGAAAGTACCACAACAGAAAACAAGCAGCCTTTCAGTCAATACCTTATCTAAACAGAACTCAAAAGAACCAAAAAGATAAGGGAAAAGATAAGGCAAGCCAAGAAGCACAGCTGATGCCAAATCATGCAGATACAGAAAATTTAAGAACCACAAAAAGAGAGAACAGAAACTCATATCCAATGAGGATAAGATGGATAATCAAGCTTCCCCTATAAGTATTAACAAGATAGCCCTGCAAATTGTACACTTTACAAAATCAAAAGGAAAGCAGCAGAGAAGAGGGAGATGGAGAATGAGAAGCAACAGATGAAGAAGGATTTAGCTAAAGGATCAGAAAGGAAATGGTTGAATGAAGCAGATCTCAAGATGATCGTGGCCGAAGAGATTACAAAAGGCAATAGCCTTGATGGTTCATGTTGCCAAAGAGGAAGAGAAGAAGCCAGGTTCTTCAGCAATGAATCATGGAGCTTGGAAGCAAGAAATGAGCATGAGATTCTCAACTTCCACATCCATAGATTCTAGAGGGATAGCAAAACAAGTCTATTCATTGTAGCTTATAGAAGCAAGGAATGTTTGTAAGCAAGTAGAACGCGCCATTATTGGCTAGGAACTTAATTTGAGTTGCATGGTACTTCAACACACGAAAATTAACTGTTGGATTATGATGCCACTATTATATATCTGTGACTTATTTATTTATTTTTAACCAAAGTTCATCTAATTTAATTATTTTGTCATAATGGCCAACAAACTTGACGTTTAGTTAGAACACAATAGAACTTGGATGACTCAGAAAAGATATCATATCAACATGTTGGATCATGTTTCCACAATGTATGTATAAGGTAATCACACTATCATGGATAAGGTAACACTGCTGTTCATTTTTTATCAAAAAGAAAGAAAGCAAAAGCAACCACACATACCAAACATTTTCATGTAAGTTGCCCAGTCAAGAAATCAATTATATCAAGCCAGGAGTAACATATGTTACTGATAAAGTTAGCCAGGAGCAACATATGTTACTGATAAAGTTTTCTTTTATGACTACTTCACGCAATTCTATGTGAATTTCTCTTAATCCTTTATTGATAAAGCCAGATAGTCAGAGGGTCATGAATCTCATGATAAGCCATTTCCCTTGTACTTCAAATAATGAGGATAAATTGTACAATGAAGACATAACATAAATTTAGGAAGGAAATAAAGCAATGTCATTTTAGATTCAGCAGTAAACACTTCGACATTTGAATTGTTCTAAACATCTACCTCTTTAGATGACATAAAACACCATATGCAGTCTTGCAATTTCAAATACAAAAAGACACAACAGATTAACTGGAGCAAACAAAATTTCTAACACATGGAAAAGAACTAGAAACAACGAAAAGGTCACTGACGAAATTTTAGAGGCTAGGATGAAATATCCAATCAAAAAGGAACTAGCATAATGTCAGGTCTGATCAGTCACAAATATTGTAGTGAGAAATGTAGGACTGAATTAAAATATTGTCAATTATAGATAATTTTACCGATCGAGTTCTTATACGCTTTCAACATTGTTTCTAATACTGATACATGCATCCAACTTGACATCGTCCTAGAGCCTGAAAGAAAGAACAAATCTGATGCTCTTGTAGCCAGTCAATTAACACCAAAGTTCCCTGACATAACAAAAAGTTATAGGGCTTAAGTGTGATTGATAATAAGTTAAAGACAAACATTTTAAAGCAAAATAATGAGAAAGGTTACTAATTTCATCAAGAGGTTGAAACATAAAAAACATCTATCACCCTCCATCTTCAGCAGTAAAACTAAATAATCCCTTTCGCAATAGTCACAACAGAAGATAAATTAATTCATCAACCCAAAAAAAATTATGTCCATAATTTTCTTTTCTTCTACCACTAAATTTCTTCCCTCGAATTAATGCTTTTCTAGAATGGAACTTAGATAAATTACTTAAGCTGTAAAGCAAAAGGAAAGATAAAACTGAGATAGTTCTAATCATTCAGTAGTTAATCGGAAACCATATATTATCTCACTGCCAATACATTTTCTTAAGATATATTTAGTATATCTGTATAGATTAGCACTCACCACCGAGCACTATCAGTTTAGTCTTCTTTGTGCCTTTGGAGCTTGAACAGGCGACAAAACAGAGAAACCAGCCAATGGCAGAAGATAACAAGCCAATTTTTTCGTTCAGATTGCGGTTTTGCCTCAGGCCTAGGTCCAAAAATACCTTTATACAACTCTTTCTGCTTCTGATAAACAGCTTTATCATGTTCAGCAAGCAGTCTTAGCTCCTTTACAATAGCTTTGTCCTGAGGAGCATGTTTTCTGGCCTTTTCAAAGTCCTCCCGAGCAGAATCTGTCTGCCCAAGTTCCGCTCTGGCCTTCCCACGTCTGAATAGTGCTTTTACATTATTTTCGTCTTCGGACAGAACCTAAGAACAACAACAGTGTGCTTGAGCAATTAGGGTTTCACAAGTTTTATGTATCCAACTAAGCCAGTCTCAACTTTCATACATAATAATGTGAACGAATAAAGGTTTCTAGAACAAGATCAAATATGAGACTAGAATTAAGATAGCAGAAAATCACAACCCTCAAGAGTTAATTTCACTGATGATTCATATTAAAGTAGCAAGAAAGAAAGTTTGTAGAAATACCTATCTGTGGCTCCTAAGAAAACAAGTAAGCTAAATGTAGATAAGAGAATAGACAAAAATGAAGGACGTAGGTTGGAATAATAGTGTGCATCAGCTATTAACGAAGCAAAATGCTAGCTAGAGGGGGGGAAAAAGAAAAAGAAAAAGAAAATTCTGCACGATTAATCATGTTACCCAAATACACAATTCTCTAGTTACATGACACGTGCTTCCAGTATCCATTCTAACTAGTAACTATAAACTTTGGAGTTCTGACTTCTCATGTACTGAACATAAACATCACTTCAATTGTACTTACTCCAGGAAGAACCTATGTATAATTTGGTGAACTCTATGTCTTAACTCATATTGTTGGATTTTAGCTATCACAAACAATGCAGATGACTTGTCAACTTCAAAATTCATGGGAGTATTTTCCCATACTTTCACGTTGCTTGGACCACCAAAAGACATGAAGGAGAAAATATTCTAGTCCTCTGTAATATAAGGAAAATAAGAATTGCATTTCATTGCAGGAATGATCAGACACACAAGTAGATGTAGTTACTTAACATAAAACTACTGTATAAACATAGATATTGACTGCTGATTTTAGATATCGTGGAGGGAGCTCGATATAACATAAGATGCAGTTTCCTAACCAAGAACACAAAGCACCCACCTCCTTTCTTCCCCTACCCAAAATGAATAAATAAAATAATCAAAATAAAGATCAGAAAGGTTATGGTAGAACCTCCTATCTTAGCGGAGGTTCCTCCAGAAATTAAGATCTTGATGGCTCTGTCAACTAAAAACATCAAAATTTCCTTTTAGCTTAGTTGGTACAATATCCTGCTCATGAAGACTCCAACTATATGATCCTAATCAGAAAAGTCTGATAAGTTCCAATGCTCTTCTAGAAGTTAAATTCAGTTTTTCTCCTTAGATAATACTGTGTTTTAAAAGATGAGTATGACTCCCTGGAGCAAAACTTAAAATTTCCTCGTTTTTCTCTAAAACAGACAAAACTGCAACACGATCCGGAATCGTGCAATCAAGAAGTTTGATCTATCCACTTGTCACATTGGCAATCATGTGACAGATCCCTTTCTTCCTGACATTGCATTGGCTAGTAATTGCGTCTCTTCGTAAACACGGCCAATTCTTCACTGAAGCTTTATCAACTTCGAGTTCTTCTCCAAAGTTGACCCATTCTCATGGCACACAGGTTTTGAAAAATAACAATGGTGCTGGTGATAAAGACTCTAAAGCATAAAAACAAAGATGCTAGGTTTGAAATCTTAATATTGCTATCAGCTGACGGTTCGTCGCATGTTTTTTCAGAAGTTTTGGCAATTTCAGAAATTTCATATTGGAAGTTCCTAGTGTAGGTTTCTACACTTCAGCGGTATAGATGATTCACAAGATTTCTACACTGACTTATTTTTCTTATTGCTCCACAAAAATAAAGCTACCAAATATTTTTTGGTATTTACAAACTTGGTATGACCTCCTGAGTTGGCCTCTGTTAGCTAATATTAACCTGTATTAGTTGTTATTAGCCCATATTAGCAGGATCAAAATGAGATGTTTAAATTCCAATACAATACGGATGATACGTATTGGTGTCGATCAATACTTCAAACCTTGCTGACAAGATTGACTCAGGAACAAAACTGATAGCATATTACCAGATAAAAAAGTGGAGCAGTTTAAGGCTTCTTATCATTTTAGATGCTGATTATTCAATACAAGTGCTCCATGTTAACAAGAGGAAGCTTAAACTAGTACAAGAAAATCAACATCCGAAAAAAAAATTCAGAATGAATATAAATTACATGCAAACAGCATTTTTCTTGTCTCATGGATTTGAATATTGGAAGAAGTTCAACAGGCTCCTAAATAAACAAAAGAAAGGCATATTTTTTCCAAGCTAAGGAGAAATCTCAGAAAATGAGGCAATATGTTTATTTTCCTTCAAAAAGGTTATGTTATGAATTAGACAAGTAAGAGAGTTTTCAACAAGCATCTGAACCTGACGTAAACATACATGAACAACCATGTATAACAAAGACCAACTCAAAGTAAATCATCATATACAAAGAGGTGCTGACTTATCTATGCACATACCACAGTACACTGACCGATGGCTTCTTCATATCGGTTTAGCTTAATTAAGCATGCAGCAATGTTTAGATGGCAAGGGTTTTTCACAGCCAAAGCCATATCCCTGTACTTTCCAAACAACTGGAACATAAAGTCGTCTCCCATATATGCTATGGCCTGACAGAAAGAAAAGACTAAATGAGATCAAGAATAAACAGCATAACACAACAAAATGAAACAAGGGATTTGAGATCAGTAACCATTTCATACTGTTGCATAGCCTCCTCTAGCTTTTCTTCCTTGAAATAATTATTTCCTTCAACCTTCCTTCTATCAGCTGCTTCTATCCTTTCCTCCACTGTCATATCGCTTCTAGCTTTTCCCTATATAAAGTGGACACATAACTAATTATCAGGTAAAAAAGAAACAGCAATGAAATCTCAGGAAGAACTTTACTCTTTGATATTCGAATGAAGCACAAATTGCACTGTTTAATTTGAAGTGAAGCATTAAGAAAGTAACAACAAATATCAATTTACTAAACAGGGGCAACCTACTTCTTTGATATCATCAAAACCAATGAGCTCAACTTCGTATATGAGATCAGCCATAGGGGGGACATTTGGGAAGGAAAAGCTCCCTTCTTCACCATAACCTAGCTCCCAGCCCACATGGAACAATGCATGCTCCCCACTCTTCATGCTGGCAACACCAATGCCCAGACCCGCCATTTCTTTCTTTTCTGTTGAAATTAGAGTTAAAATTAGAGTTAGTCTATTACACATTGTTTTCATCCATCAGAACCAGAATAAACATCTGCTTAGCAAACTTTTCGATAATACAATTTTATATTCACAGTATATGTTTTCAATAGTATTCATGATATCATTTCCACACTTCACAATCTCTTGGTGTTTCCCTTCTAGATGTCATAAATTATACATACCTTTGCCCAACACCAGTTCAAATGGCCGTTGTTCTTGCCAAGTATCTTCAAATTTGTGTGAAGTTTTCTGAGTCCATGCCCGATAATGCACTGCACAACAGATATCTTAACTTAGATTTAGCACATTATTATACAAATGATACAGTTAGTATTAAAATCTTCCATCAGAAAATAAGCAACTAGTTTCTCATGTTGACGAGTAGTAGACTACGTGGTGCAGGATTTGCAATGTCAGCTACAAAATGTAGAGACTTGCAAGCTATAAAATTACAGTCCAGATTAACGTCTTTATGATCAGAATATGCTAGCAGAGTCACCAGTTTATACACAATGAAATAAAACAATAAGAGGATTGTGAGTTGCTGAAATTCAAGGACTCTACTCTGAAAAAATTGCTTATGCTCAGTTTGGAAGTGGGATATGCTTTACAATGGGGACAATGTTCGATAGTATCTTTGTAAGCAATGCTTAACTTCAAAAATCAATTTCCTTTAAAAAAAATTCCAAGCTTGTTTCGCAGCATTCACATGGCAGCATCAAATATGAACAAGGACGATAGTCCAGAAACAAACTTGTCAGCGATAGAACACTGCACAGAGAAGTCTTTTGCCTTTCTTTGACCCATGAAGACTGTCAATAAGAATCAGATCAGATCAGCTGATCTGACCGGGTAAGACCAGAACTGGCCATAAACTGGTCTAGTTAAGTAAAAAACCCAACTATACCAAAAATTGCTTGGAACTCGTCAAACCAACTGGTTTTAGCAAACCAAATGAAACCACATGGTTCACAAAAAGAATGCCTTTGACATCCATTAAACTAATAAAAATTGACATGAATTCTGTTCAAACCTGTACTAGTAGCAAAGCAAACATCTTCAGCCAAATGCATAACCACGAATTCACCAGCTTTGAGAAATAGCAAGCCATTGCCATATATGAATTTTTAACACTGGTAGTACCAAATTCCTGCTCTACGAAACCCACTTTGATCAATGTGAACCAAAAGTTAAACCATAAAGCATCAAGCCACCTATCTGTCTGATTCCATCACCAGACGACACATGATTTCATACTAGATCCAACACATTATTTCATATTAGATACCTGCTCAACGTCATGGCTGCAAACTGTCGATGTCTTTCTTTTTTCTTTGTCTAAATTTCAATTAAATTTCCCAATGGACTTGCAAAGACAATAAGCTAAACTGATTCATGGTGGCTTAACAAAGATAGACAACTGAAGTTTTTCTTTGGCCTTAAATTTGAGTTTGGCAAGAAGCAACCGACACTTATTCTCACAGTTAACCCTTCGCCAAACAGCACTTAAGGTATCAGCGTAAGTATGTCCTTACATGACTTTTCCACACAGAAATACCTCACTATTAACTATTAAGCATCCACTCTTCTCCTCTCTTCCAGAAGTCATGAGGTCATCGTAAAAGCAATTAAGTCAGAAGTAGACTCAGAACCTCACTCTTCAGAGGACAAACAAATGGACAGACGATATACAAAAAGCTTTGCGATTGACCATCATGTTTGAACTGTTTAACATTAGATATTCATTGTTTTAAGTGAAAACATTAACACATTCACATTAATAACCCTAGTTAGCCTAAGTTATTAAATGAAGAGGAAAAGATAATTGTAAAATGTGTCACCCATGCTATTGCCCAAGGTTACAGAAAGCGCTAGGCAGCCGAGGCACTAGACTTGACGCCTAGAGCCTAGGCAGCTAGGAGGGAGCCAAGACGGGGCCTAGAAGTCTTCCTATTTTTATTTTTAATTACAACAATTAATAATAAATATCAATGTAATAGAAAGTGTAGGTGCCCAACTGGAGCTTAGGCAGATTTCTTTCTTCGTTTACGTGGGGGTGGAGGATATTTTGCTGAAGGTTAGATGAGGAAGAGGAGGCGTCCATAGTTGGAGACTGGAGGAGGTCGGAAGAGGTTGGAGGACATGGAGGCTACAATGGAGGATATCACAATCAAGGCTTAAGGGGTGCAGTCCACGTAAGCGGTCCACGCTCGCCTAGATGCTCCCAAAACCTAGATGGGCAGCCTAGGTACCGACTAGATACCTAGGTCTAGGCGCTAGGTGGGGGACCTAGGTACCACCTATGCCAAGGCGAACGCCTAGGCGGGCTAGGCAAAGGCTTTTGAAAACATTGCTATTGCCTAACATGTCTTAAAAAAGAAAAGAACTCGCAACATCATCAAGTTACTTTCACGAGCAATATAAGTGATCAAGACACTTACAAAAGCACGTCGATGACATTGCTGGCTTCTGACCATGACCTTCCTTAATAATTTGCTTTTTGATCTTCTCGTGGAGTATCTCCATCTCCCCGTCAATCTTAGGTGGTCCATTGCCATCTTGAGAGGGTTCCTCACGTACAAAAGCACTGCTTTCGGTAACAATATCATCCTTAACATCAACACCTACAAGAAGAATAGACAACTAATGCTCAGCAAATACAAGAACTAGTTCTTATTAATCAAAACGCACAAATGCTTGGGATTATCGGAAACAAAATTTGAGTGTTGGATACAGAAAAAAGTCATGCATAACATAAATATAATTGCATAGAATATATAGTTGAATCACTAATGAAAATGTCTTAAATTTAGCTCATAATTACACATAAATATTCATGGTTTACAAAAGTCGAAATAGTTTCAATGGATGTACTAAACAAAGAACACATTTTTATGCATAATTTTGAAGATGAGCTCCTAAACTGCACAGATCATCCAATTACCAGAAAACCACTGCGCTGACCACTAAAACACCGGTCAAAAAGTCAAGACCAAAGTCAACGATAAACTGAAACACATGAAACCTAAACAAATCTAGGCGAAATTTAACAATCAGAACAATTCGAACCTTAACTGGAAAAAAAATGCATAAAAATTAACATAATCCAAAAGAATTCGATCGGTGCTCACCATCCGATCGATCTCGAGCTTCGTCGTCCATCGTTCAGAATCCGCGCGATCGCAAACAGAATCCCCAGCGAATAACTCAAAAATCCGAAAAGATTTCGATTTTTGCCGAGATCTCTGAAGTTCAAAGGACGAAGAGAGCGAGGTGAATGATGATTAACAAAATAAACTGAGCACGCTTCTGGAAGTTTCGTGGACGGTGGAGATGGATCTGATTAAAGAAGCGAACCCAACAACCAACTACTTCTGACTATTGCCGGCCGCAGAGAATGGATTAGACTTCGGACTGGGCTTATGGCTTATGCGCACTCGGGCTGCGGGTAATGTCACTAAACCTCACTACAGCTCTATTATCTACGTGAAAATTTTTATCTATTAAATGTTTTTATATGATATTTAAAATTAATTAGTGCATAAGTCACATAGAGTAATATTGGGATAAAATTTTCAGATTTGCATAATAAAAGCTACTAATGTGTCAATATATATAAATGCTATGAAAAACAAAGTGAGGGTATATAAGTGAAAAGTGAGTAACATTGTAAGGTATTTAAATGATATTTAGCTTTTAAAAGGTCCATCTTATTTTAATTTGAGGGAAATTAAACCCAAATCTTTGTTAATTTTACATTAGTCTCTCAAATCTTCACATATTTAACTTAGATCCAAATCTCATCTGTTGTTTTGAAAAACGCTTTCGGATAGGTTCTATGAAAATATGACCATTGGACATAACGGTTCAAAGCAAAGCGAGAGTAATAACATCAACAGGAAAACTAGTTAAAAATCATAAATAATCAGAGAGTAGTTCTTAAATCAATGTAAGAATTTGCTTGACAAAATTTACTAAAAGAGATTAAGGAGAAGAATTTACCTAGTTATCTCATTTGTTAATAATCTCACACATTACAAGTGGCTAATAAGTATTTGGTTTGGTAAGCTATACCATCTTCTTTTGAAATATAAAAAGCAAAAAAAGTTTTCGAAATAAAATCGTCGAACCCTAAACTTATCGTTTAGTCAAATATATTTTTTGCGTTTTCAGACAAATCATTAAAATAAATTAATAATTAATATCCGGTACATCGACCGTGTCCCCAATTCCTATTTTGGACTTTCTATAACAAGAAACGTTCTGTGAGTGATATACAAGTCCGCCGTCCCTGGGTTTTTTCAGTCCGAAGAGACCCTCCCCAATCTCTCTCATTTCGATCATCCTCAAATTGCGAAAAATTCTATCGGTATCCCTACTAGTCTAAACTAAGAAATCCATGGCATCTAACAATGGGGATCAAAATCGGGGATTTCAGTCATCAGAAAGACGCCGATTTATTGATCTAAACTTGATACCGGTAATCGTTCTTACCCTTTTAAGTTTATTTCTTCCTTTTAGTCTAGTTGGTCTCAAGGAAGATAGTTGTAATTGTTTTTTCTATTAGAAGCTAATTTTTATGAATGGTAGTTTTAGGAAACCAAAAGCATAAATTCTCCTCTTTTAAAATCAAGGAAATTAAAAGTTTATATTTTAAACATGGATCTACAATGGGATGTTAAATATCTCCAATTATGTTACTTTGTATGTAATTAGATGTTAACTATCTCAAACTATCAATGCAAAATTTAAGTTATACTCAAAATAGACATGCGTGATGTCAGTTTGTGTTAATTTTACAAACTATTAGGCATTATATGGTCATTATTCACTATAACCCATGAATAATAAACATTGGCAAGGATTTGATACTTTAGTTAGGAAGTTGTTTCTCTATTATTGTATTTTATCTTATATTCCCGTTTTTTATGTTGAGTTGAGGCTGACCTATACGAGAACAAGAGGTATTGCTCCCTAAAGTATAATTTCTTTAAAATTTCTATTTTTTCACACCTCTCATTTGTTGATAATTATAAAATTTTCATAGAGCTGTGGATTGTATTATAAGTTTCACAGGTGAAGTTTTAGAGGAGGTATATGACTTATAGATTCAAATCCTCTCCAATTGATCCCAATCCTTATCACTTTTTACAATTTCAAGAGGTAGGATTCAACCACATAGTTTTCAATATTAAATTGAAAATCACTATTGTGACAGTGAGAATCCTGTGCGGTTTTATCTTAACCCGTGAAATTGAAATAACTAATAGAGATTTGACTTATGGGACCTTCTCCAATTATACCGGATTGGACAATACAGGGACTACTGACATACAATTAAGAAATCTTCATTTGAGACGATCTTTGTTTCTGAACAACATATATCTAATGATGTACTCAAATCGTACTCATGTCAAGCTAATTTCATGACTTCAAGGTGCTTGACTTGAAATAATTTGCCCTATAACTGTTGACTTGTATGTAATTACCAAATTGATTATGTCTAATTGTGTTTATAGGTGTGTTCTCCGCCATCTTACCTAAGATTTTATGAGTTTAATCAATTGGTAGGTCTCAATTAATCAATAAACCTGTTATGTTGTTAATTTAGACAAATCTGTTTCCGTGTACCTTGCCACGCTACAGTAGCTCTTCATCTGTTACAATTGAGTTACACTATCTCCTAGTCTAGCATCCAAGTGATGGTATAATTGAAACAGGTTGCCATATAAGGCAATAGAGACTTCTTCAATGCAAATTACTCCTTTCATATGACAAACCAAATCTTTGTTCTTCATCTGTGGTAGTTCAATTTGCAATGCATCTTGTTCAAATATATTGAAAAAAACACATGCATCCCACTAGGAAAATAAAACACTTCATGCAATTGGTGTCACATTGTGCTTCTAACTACACTACTTGATTTCTTCAATTTGGATTGTTAGCTTGCATCTGCTTATTCTCATCGTTGCGAGATGAGAGCAATTTGAAGTCTTGGTGATAAAACAAGAGGATATGTTGAAGAACTTTCAAGAGGAAGTTAGCATCTCCCCCATGTTTGAGAACTTGAAGTATAATATCATCCTCTGAAATCAAAAGAAAAGAAGTACCTAGAGATCTCCAACATGATGTAATTGAAATGAGAAGATACAAGGGTTAAGATACTAGTTCCAATCACACAAACCATTGTAAAAACTCCGTCCAATCAAGAGTAGAAGGATCAAATCATGTAGGGATCTCCAACATGATCTGGAATGTTGAACAAATCGATAAATTCTTCGAAACTATTTTCCCCTCTTTCTTTCCTTTCTTCTATATCCAAGACTCCGTACTTGGATGAGAATAATGAAATTGAAATGATGAAATGCAGCTTTAACAATCAAATTCATGAGGGTTGAACCAAAGTGAATCCAAGTTGTATTCTCTGACCAAGTCATCATTAGACCAAATGTTTATTGTCCGGTCCATTCATGGTCATGGACCCAAATCCAGCACTTCTTCCACTTAATTTTGGATCGTATAGGATTTTTAAGTGGGAAATTCTCTCCTCTCTACATATATTCTATGTATTCTTATATAGAAAACATAAAGAGAATTGACAAAACATTATGGTTTGTAGACAAAGATTATAAACTCAAGAAATATCACCTGCATTATGAGGGAAAATTTCGGTCTACTACAGGGAGGGGGTGGTAGAACTCATCTACTATTCCAAAAGCTTTGCCATATGCATGTAGCGTTATCTTCGTAGAAGCTCTCTTTGAAGGGTCAATCTGAGTAAACCACACTCCAGACCCTCAAAAGCCTGCACAAAAACTTGAAACATGACGATATCAATATAGATCTCCATGACATATTTAATATCCAAAATGGAACTCATATTTTGAGCTAAATGTGTTAGATTTTTTGCTTCTTCCTTGGCTCTTAAATCATGCACTTTTATAGGAATTTGGAGCCATAGCTATTTAATTCCAATAGAATGGTCCCTCCATATGTTATTGATTATGGATTGATTGTTATGGGGTTTTAAGGCCTTGAAATGGATTCACATGGTTTCACTAAAGTTTCATTAACAGGTAAAAGTTCAATTTTCTTGATGACCGTTGCTCTATGATACTGCTGTGCTAGTAATGTTGTCATATCCTGCTCACAAAATGGTTGATCTCCTCTCGTCGACCATTCTTCTGCAATTTGTTAAGCATTTAGACATTCACTAAAAGAGTTCAAATTTTTATTACATTCAACTACATGCCTACATTTTATTGCCTTAGTCCTAAAAAAACAATTTCGAATTTAGGATACTATCCTCCTATAACTATGACATCTTATTTCTAGTCTCCAGTTGACTTCAAAACCTAGTAAACTTAATTTGGCTTCGAGGGTTTTCTGGGGCTTAATTTGAGACTTGAAAGTAATTGGTCTTTCTATTTCTTGCATAGTATGAATCTTCTTTTATTTGATCTTTAGAATACTACGTAAGAATTTTGACTCCTTCAATAGCTAATAGCTCTGAGTAGTCGCTTCCTTGATTTGTTTCATCCTTAGCTTCTTTAGATACACCTCCATTCTTAGCTTCTCAATGCCATTCCCTATGTTTTCAGTATCCGCCGCAAGAATATCTACTCTATAAGAGTAATTAATAGTTAAACTCCATCAAAAGAAACACTTACCAAAAACAAAGGTCATTTGTTGTACACACACTACACGCTTTGATAATTTTGGAACAGCTGAAATGGGCATTCATCTGCCTTTAAAATTAATGAATTTTCACAAATAAGTCCTGGGTGTCCATTTGATAAATACAGTCCTGTTCTTTTCTCCCTCAAAGCATAACTACAATGATTCTATCAGTGCCTAGGATCAGTTCATACTTGCTTTATTTTCTTTCATCAAAGCAATAACTCCTTTGTCTTGGGGGTTGCGAAATTGACAATCTTTTATCAGGATATCGAAGAAGAGGATGGAGTTATCAATAATATGGGTCAAGGAAATAACTCCCCTCCGAAGAGGTAAAAACTTCCCCAGTTAATCAATTCTAACTGAATTGTGGATAATTAAGCATTTTGTTCCTTTTTCTACATTCCCTTGAATGTATGTAATCAAGTATGCCTTTTGTGTTGATTATAGCGTCACCTGTTTATTGCATATAGTGAAAATACGGAAAACTCTGGAAATGAAATTGCAGCTAATCTGCCAGAACTCCCTAATCTTTTGCATGACCAAGGTTTGTATAATATTTTGTTGCATTATGAATTATATCTCTCTTATCTATTTCTTTCTAAGTGACTAAATGTAATGACAGACGCAAATACAAGCAACCCCGGTAATATAAATGCGACTACCAGCTCACCTCTCCCAAATATTTTGCATGTTCAAGGTATGTATTATATTATGTTGCATTATAAATTATTTTTCTCTCAACTGTTTCTTCTTAGTGATTGAATGTAATGACAGTCGCCGCCAGTGAAAGCACCAGCAACGCTGTAAATGGAAATGCTTCACCTCTCCCTCACCTTTTGCATGATCAAGGTATGTGCAGTACTATGTTGCATCATGAATTATTTCCTTTCTATTTCTTTCCAAGTGATTAAATGTAATAACACACACAGAAAATCAAGAAAAGAATGCCTCAAATGAGGAAGCAAATGCTAAAGGAAACCAGAACATAAGAAATCAAGAAGACAATGAAATATCAAAGGGAGGAAAAGTTGCTGAGAAAAAGATCCTTGAGGAGCAATTACCAATACCTGAAATAGGAGATCCAGAACTGAAGACTTCAAGCGAAGAAGAAACATTAGCTCAAGCACCGGAAAGCAAAGTGTCAAACGAAGAGATAAATCTAGAAATACCCCAGAAAAGAGGAAGAGGGAGACCCAGGAAAATCAACTCAACAGCACTTGCTTCAGCAGAAAACACAGAAAAACAAAGAAAACAAGGAAGATTGAAGAAAAGTAACCCAAACGAAGTTGCTTCAACTTCGGAACATGATTCTGAGCCTTGTCATAGACGTAGTTCAACAGGTTGGACATGCAGAAACTATTGTGTTCCCGGTTATAAATTATGCGACTACCACCTGCAGATGCAAAGAGAGAGAGGCAAAAAATCAAAGAATGCATCAAGCTGAAGCTATGTTGTTATTCGGCCAGCATAAAGTAAGAAACAAGTTTAGTGTTATGGAAATTTATGCTTTGCTATTTCCAGAAGAACAAAAGTGGTTGGAGTTCTGTACTGCTCCAAAATTATGGTGTAGTTCTATTAGCAACTGAACTTTTCTTCTTGTTTTATTAATAGTAAGACCATGATAATTGAACTAAGCTGCTTTGCAATTACTCACCTGATTCTTCTCTTATGGCTAGCTGGTGCTTTGCAATTTGAGGTCCAGTTGGTGCATCTCTTGGTACTTCCATGCAATGAGACCTGATGTTCCTGTAAAAATTACCATGCATATGACGATGATGTGAAATGTGATGCTGGAGGAGTATGCAATTTTAGAGCAAAACCCAGCTCAGCAGGGCTAACCAAAGCACAGAATAAGATAATATTAAATTACTATGAGTGAAGTTAGCTGCAACAGTAAAAACAGATGCAAACTAGCAAAACTGCATAACTGAAAGCTCTACTGATACTGAGGTCTTATGCAAATCTAACAAGTGCAATAATGCAAAAAAAGAAAAGAAAAAAAGAAAAACCAGAAATGGTAGTTATAAGAGAGCAAAAACAACTGTCAGTTTAGCAAACAAACAAAAAAACCCTTCTCTTGCTATTTGAAGACAATTAAGATAGCATGCAAACAATGTAAGTTTTCTGTTTCTTTCATACAGCAACTCCTTTCACAGGGAACACATGATAAATAATATCTAACTGTTTGATTTAAGCCTTTGAAGTGCCTCTATGTTCCCTCTCAACGTGCTGCACAAGTAAAACTGGATCTCTGAATGCTCTACTGCACTTAGGGCAAACATCAACTGTTACTTTGTGCTGTTGAACACCTTTAAGGTGAGATTTCTCAACATGCTCGATCAAAGCAGTGACTGAAGAGAATCTCGCTGGACATTGAGGACAATGCTCAGGACCGTCTCCACTGCCCTGTGCCATTCCATCTTTTGCTTTTTTCAAAGCTTGGTTGGTAGCAATACTCAACTTTTGCATACCCGATTCAGCACTAGCCATAACACCATTTAGTAAGCTCGAACTCCACCAGGAAGATCCTCCACTTGAAGAACTTGAATGGGGTTGTACAGTTTGACTCCTCTTCAATAGACCAACAAAGGGGAATCCAGAATCGGGTTTTTTTGGTCCAGGGCATTTATGGTCGAGCCCAAACCTATGTTTCAAGCAGTGCTCTCGGGTGCAATCCCTACACCTGATTGTGTTAGAAAAGGTTAAAAGTTCTTTGCAACCAGGAACAGGACATCGCTTTTTCTTGGTAGCTCTTTGAAAATTTGATGGGTCACAATCGGTGTTGACATGAATATCCCATGTGATGTTTGGGTCTTGATTTGGAATAAGACGAACTCCAGTAGCACATAATGGGCAAATTAGGACTGTCACGTCATTATCATTTGCATTTGGACACTTGTGTCTATTGTAACTTCTATGTTGCAGACAGAACACCTGCAGACATAATAAAGTAAGCATAAAGGAAGTGTTTCATATAGCAAAACGCAAGCAGTAAAAGTTTCTGTGAAGAAGAAATTATAGAGTAGACATGGAGTATGAAGCAAAGTACATTAATAAAGGCCTCCACGCAGAAGTATGGTCTATGAAAGGTCATTTTTTTCCCTGACCAAGCATCCATACAGAATTTGAATCTTTCTAAGGTAATTCGATCCATGTATTAAATGTCTATTAGCACCTTCTTTATTGACTGGTTTGGCAAACCATTTTTCATATATATCTAGCCATGTTTAAAACAACACCATTTTCTATGTATATTAAGGTAAACCTGCGTACATGGATATCTGTTACACTAACATTCTGATTACAGGCTTGTTAAAGTTTTTGACCAACTTTTCTTGGAGGCAAATTTTAGGGCCTGAATCATAATTTTTATACACAACTGAATTAAAATCCTCTAGCCCTGTTATTACTTAGCCACCAAGTCCAGGAGGTTCTAATATACCAGGAGAACTCAAAAAACCTTAGATAGCATCACATATCTTTCCTTTCCTTTTTTTGTTATATTTAGAGTTAGAATTACGGTTTGGTTTGATTTAGATCCAAATTATAATTGTCCCTCACTCCCTTTCTCTCTTTCCCTCCTACTCCTCGTCCTTTGGCTTTTCCTTTTCTCAATTCTATTTTCAAAATTTTCTATCCATTGTAAATTGCAGATAACCCCCTCATTTATACCTTCTACAAGACTTGGTACCAACATTGTTATAACAATCATACTACAACATTATAGTTTTGATTGTTGTATGTTGTTTTCACTAGAGAAGTTATACTATCTTTATGTATATATTATTAAAACAAAATTAAAACACCTTATTATTCCATCAAAAAACACCTTATTAATTTGGAAATAATGGCATTCAATAAATAATTAATAATAAAAGTTCAAAAGTCAATCGTCTATGAATGTGCCAAGTGGCAACCAATTTCTTTGTTTTAGTGTATAATACATAGAAATAGAATAGACAGATAGATGGATAATACTTTTTTAGGAAAGGCAGGTGCCTAAATTTTATTGAATACGATGAGAATAAAGAGAAATATAGAGGCATGACATGCTAAAAATTTGCACTCGGCCGTCTGCTTCTATGCAACGGCAGATGATCGAGCCAAAAAACTAAACATGCAGCACTCCTTTTGATATCATCTTCTGTCTATCTATCTCTTTGGAGTTTTTAAAGAAAAACGCTCATCGCGTTCTTTCCAAATGAGCCAACAAATGATAGATAACACTTACCACCCCTCAACTCATTTATTAGCATTTATAACCCTTCACTTAATTGGTAAGGGGTTATATACAACTCATCCTTCTCTAGCCTCAGATGTGAAAAGTGCTAATAAACAAGTTGAGGGGTGATAAATGCTACTAAGGTATAGTGAGAGGGCTTATCTGCAATTTACTCTATGATAAAAACACTAAAAAGAATGGAAAAAAAACCAATGTCATTTGTCCCTTTAACCTCTCCAACATCCCATGTATTTACAATTATTCATTTTTGTCCAATGTAATGGCCATCAGTTTTACTTTTACACCATTATCCGTTCAGGACATCCAATGATGAAATACACGCTCGGTTTAATCATATGACAACCCACCAGTACCTTGCTTTAAAAATTCCAACTCAGCAGCAGAACAAGGTGGAATATAGTCGAAAACGAAGCAAGGAAGCAAGATGAACTGCAGTAGCAAGAACTGGACAAGGGGTTACAAATTATAAGATATAGAATAACAAAGCAAGGACCCAAAGTTTTGTTTTCTCTAATGTTTTCTCTATTACTATCCACCCAAAATTAGTTGAGTTAAATCGATGCAATTCCTAGCACCAACTAACATTTAAAATCTACAATAGTCTCGCAATAATTCATGTTAAACTTTGTGCTATTGTTCATTTCCAAATAGCAGATTTTATGAAGACGATTCCTTTTACAACTTGGTTAAAATAACAAAATTTTAGAACTAATAGGTAAAATTCTCAACAAAACAGCTTTTTTTTTTGTTTTTTTGTTAATCTATCTTCATTTAATAGAAGACCTAAGTTCGTAACGCCAAACTGTCACGAATTGCCAATCCCTAATCAAATTTTAACAACAAATGATCAAATTGTACAATAATGATATCAAAAAGGACGAGAACGATCAAAATAAATTGAGAAAATAAGTACCTTTTTGCACCGATCGCAATCAAAAGGCAAGAAATCAATGAGCTTGCAGTCGCCGACGCTGCAATGCTTCCCTAAATCGGGGAATTCCGGCGTTCCCATCGAAAATCGAGGAATGAATCAATTGCAGCTTATTACAAATTATGAGAGAGAGAGAGAGAGAGAGAATAGACGAAGATTTAGGGTTCAAATCTCCGTCCCCTTCTCCCTCTTTTTATTTATTTTTATAATTCGAAATCCCAAGAAAAGGTCGGAGCTTGGGACAGAAAAGAGAGAAACCGCGTAAGTAACGACCCAATTAATAAATTGAAGAAGAAGGTCAGGGAAACTTCTACGGTTCGGTGGAATTTTTTTTTTTTTTTGGTGTGGGTCCCATTCATTTTGGGCAGGTTGGTGGGGTTGTACCTTCGTTTGTGCGACTGCTAGTGTAGGGGATTTTATAGAAGAGGGGATTTAGTGGGATGCCGTCCAGTTAACGGGGAAAAGAAATTGACTAGAATCTTGATTGGGAATTTTTATTTTATTATTATTTTTTCTTACTTTGCTTGAAAATATTGTCATATTCTTTGTCATCAACGAGTAATTTCAGCAAATTTCAACAAGTTCGATGGTAGCCATTTTCAATATGCTACGAAAACTAGCAGAACCGGAATGATCCTATTGTTTGTTGTGACCAAATCAAGAACGATTGGAGACCTTTTATTTTATTTAATAAAACAAAAACTTGAGCAAAGTCTGAGGTGGAATATGGTCATGCTTTTTGATGATGGTTGCTTTGACCCTTCCATAAATTGTATCTATGCTGATGATGTATGAGAAATCAACTTGGCAAAATCAGCCTTAATAAATGTATGTAATGTATATGCTTGCATTACTTGTTTCTTTGTTGTAGAATAAGAGTGATCATATATAAGTGGGCGAGAAAACCATGCTTATGTTGATTTGCATACTCAAGTATGAAATCTACATGAGCATGCATATGAAGTTAGTGTTCAATTTATTGATCAACTCTCCAACGACATGCTCTATTGAACAATTCAGCGATTATATTTTTATTCTATAATTGCAGGACAAATACATATCTAATCATTACAATGGTCACATACATAATTTTTAATATAGAAAAATGCATGTTGGATGGACTAAAAATTCTTATGCTACCCTCAAATTATCTTAATCACACCAGAAGTTAAAAATAGTAGAAAGAAGAGAGAGAAGGAAATTAGAGAAAAGAAACAGCTGATTATAAAAAAAAAAAAAACGAACAGGTATTGGTGTTATTTATTATTTTTTTTATCTTTTGATTTGGGCTTTATATGTCTATGGACCAGGTACGAAAGTTACCAGCTACAAGCTAAAACAGGGCCCAGCCCAAATCAGGCCCATCAAAGGAAACCCTAGATCCCCCATAAATACCCTACTATAAATTCCCATCTCACTCTCTCCTCCTGTCCCTCATCTCGCGCCGTCTCTCTGAACTCCTTGCTCTCAAAACCCTAACCCTAAATCTCCACTCAGATCCATGGCTGAAAGAGGCGCAGGAGGCGACCGCGGTGGTTTTGGCCGAGGCTTCGGCCGCGGTGGCCGTGGCGACCGAGGGCGCGGAGGCCGACGCGGCGGCGGCCGCCGTGACGAGACCAAAGAGGAGTGGGTCCCGGTCACCAAGCTCGGCCGCCTCGTGAAAGCGGACAAGATCCACAGCCTCGAGGAGATCTACCTCCACTCTCTCGCCGTTAAAGAGCACCAGATCATCGAGAAGCTCTGCCCTAATCTCAAAGACGAGGTTATGAAGATCATGCCGGTCCAGAAGCAGACACGTGCCGGTCAGAGGACCCGGTTCAAGGCCTTCGTCGTCGTCGGAGACGGCAACGGCCACGTCGGATTGGGGGTGAAGTGCGCCAAGGAGGTGGCGACGGCGATCAGAGGGGCCATTATTTTGGCTAAGCTGTCGGTTGTTCCGGTGAGAAGAGGGTATTGGGGGAACAAGATTGGGAAAGTTCACACTGTGCCTTGTAAGGTGACTGGGAAATGTGGGTCGGTGACGGTGAGGATGGTGCCGGCACCGAGAGGTGCTGGGATTGTGGCGGCGAGAGTGCCAAAGAAGGTGCTGCAGTTTGCTGGGATTGATGATGTGTTTACGAGCTCGAGGGGGTCGACTAAGACCCTCGGAAACTTTGTCAAGGTTTGGTCTTTAACTTCGTTTTTCACATTTCATTGATTTTCTGGTAAGTTGTAAGTTATTAGTAGGATCTATTGTTCTTATAATGGCTGGGCATTTTTAGCTAGTTTATCTAGTTTTTAGCATAGTACTCATAGAAATTGTACTGAAATTTCATAATTGATTAGAACTCCATGTGAGTTTTTTTTTGTTGGGCAAGGTAGAAAGTTGCTAATTGTAAGGCCCATTAAAAAGAATGGATTGGAGATGTAGTGAAAGATTTTATTGTAACTATGGAAGGAGATGGTTCTTTATCATTTTCTTTGTTAGATGTTTTGGTATATATGTGCTAGGACTGTAAGTGTTATAAGTTTAATTATCATTTGTAATCTATAACACTATATCAATGACTTCGTCAAAAAGAACCTAATATTGTGCAGACATTGACATTTTTTCTGTGAAATTATCTGTGGTGTGTCGTCATACATTAGTTTCTGCTTTGTGGCATTTTTAATCACTGATTCATTTTGATGCAATATGAACTATGACTTGAGAAGCTTGTCTTCATTTTATAGTAGAAACAGATGATTCTGTAACAAGCCAAAGTGATGTCCTGAACAAGTCAAAGGTGACATGAAAGGCTGCTTAGTAAGAATTGATTTCATCTTTTGCTTGTTCCCCTGGTTCTCACTCAATAAGTCAAAAGTCCATCCTTTTTGCTTGTTCCCCTGGTTCTCACTCAATAAGTCAAACGTCCATCCTTTTTGCTTGTTCCCCTGGTCCCTTCTTTTATGTCCATTTTTTAACTTTTGCCTGATTGATATCATGGTAAAATTGTATTTGCTTATGGAACCTTTTGTTTTGTGTTTGTACTAAATCTATATCCGGTACAATATCTTGCTTATTTCGCTCCGAACTTTCCTATGCCAATCTTGTTTTTCTAGTTTCTTAATAATTAATACGTTATTGGACATATTTAACATGCTGATGCTGTTGGTATTGCTAAATAATAATGTGAGAAAATGGAATATGAGTTATTTCATCAATTATTTATTGTCTTTCTTTTTTGCAGTTCTTTTTTTTTTCTTTCTGTGGACTTAATATTGTGGGTCTTGCTAACCTTAGGGTGTGTTTGGCAATCTTTCAAAACTGGGCTAGGTTCAAACAAACCTAGCCCAGTTTTGAAAGATTTTTTGTTTGGCAAACAAGAGGGTCAGATCTGGCCCTGTTTTCATAGGCCAAAATATGGCCTTAAACCAGTTTTCTTTTGGACCAGGGGGTGCTGGTTCAAAAGAAAACTGGTTTAGCACAAAACTGGGCCAAGACGGGTCTTGGCCCAGTTTTGTATAGTTTGCCAAACACACCCTTAGTTTAACCTTGTGTTGTCTCTCTTCACTTTTGGACATTACCTTCTCCCTTCTAATGTTACGTAAATAATCCATCTCACTTAGTATTTTCTTGTGTGATTGCTTATCCTAATCATTTCTCAATCCCCTTTATCCTTCCAAGTCTTGCCACATATTCATATAGCAAGTAACATCATCACACCAGTATGTTATCTAGTTTATGCTGAGTTCTTTTGTTGCCTCATTTTATGAATCATTTAATTCTGCATCCTATAAAATCTGCAAGTTACTCTGATACTTGTGAATCATGTAGTGGTTCATTTGTTCATTTTGTTAGCCTGCTCTATTCCTGTTAGATATTTCATCTCATATCTTTTTGCATGTTTTTGGAAGGTTGTCCAGTTCCCACTGAACTATTGTTTGATATGAGGTACAATTTCAGATAGGTTAAATTATTTGGTTCCCATTTTATCTTAACGGCCTCCTCATCATAACTCAGTTCATTCCCTTTTTCCTCATACTCATATTCTTTATTCTGTTTTCATTTTGGCTTCCATTATGTCCTTATGTGCAAGCTATTCTCTCCTGTTATTTTTATAAGCTTGTCATTCTCTCCTCTATCAATATTAATAATTGCATTATTTTTTACTTGGGTTTTATGGGAAAATATTATCCATATCTAGCAGGAAAACATAAATAATAGGTATTGACACTTGATCTGCTGGCACCATTAACTGAAATCTTCTACTGTATGTGTCTTATGCCTCGTTATTACCGTCTCTCTTTGTTTCAGTTATAACTTCGCTGTGTTATCTATTATGGATCTTTTGTTATCTACTAAAATAGTATTGGTTAGTTTTCTTTTTCTTAAATTTATCCCTCAAACATCATGTTCTAAAACTCTATACGCTAAGGGGCTGTTTGGTTCAAATGTCAAAGTTTTAGGATTTGTAATCTCATAGAAATTTCAAATCCATAGGGTTTTATACATGCTTTGGGATTTCTAATATTTTGTTTGATTCAACATTATTATAGAAAAGTAAATTCTAAAATTTGTAATATATTGTTTGGTTCAAACCCAAATTATAGGATATCAAATTCTAAAAAGAAGAAGTAAATATACTTTTACCTTGCGCTTTGTTTGGGAGTTTACTAAGGGAAGGAACGGAAAGTTAAATAATGGAAAGGAAAGGTAGGGAATGGAAGTGAAAAGATAAAATATTGTTTGAGAGTTTAGTAAGGGAAACGGAAGTAAATTTGTTTTACCTTGTTTGGGAGTTCTAATAAAGAGGAGGGAAGTGAAATGAGTATATACAAAGTTACATAAATATCCTTACATATTGGATATGAGTATATCTTAGCCATTGATTTTAATGTCATAAGGGTATAATTGTCTTATCACATTATAAAATTTTACATTGGTTTCCATTCCATCCTCTACCCCCCAAATTGGAGGGGAGGAAAATTGAAGGAAATTTAACCTTCCATTCCATCCTCTAACCCTCAAAAAAATTCCCAAATAAGGTGAAATTAAAATTTCACTTTAGCTTCCATCCATTAATCCCCATCCAAACAAGGTGTTGGTGAGGTTACCTCCCACAAGAAAATAAAATGTAAGGGTATAGAAAGAGAAGTAAGCATACCCATTTATGGGATTTGCCAAATCCTCTCTAATTGAGAGGATTTGGCAAATTCTAAAAATTGGGTGCTTTTTCTATTTTTGGGATTCAATATTCCAAAAAAATTATTGAAACAAACACCAAATATGGAATTCCAAAACCCAAAACAACACACTTTTTGATCCCAAAATTTGTAATCCACACCCAATGCTATAATTTTGTTTGAACCAAACAGCTCCTATAAGTCCTGATACTTATTTTGGTTTCATGGCATGTTGTGGGTACCATGTTAGACACAGCTAGCAAGCTTCCAATCTACAATTTTGTTTTCTTTGGGGCTTAGGGGCAGGTCAACATTATTCCTCTAATTAGTTCCATGAGATATAAATTGGTTAGATTGTATGTAAGCCTCGTTCCCAATGATTAGTTTCAAATATATCAATCCTATATCTTTCTTCCAGTTGAAATGCAGGTAACACTCAACAAGAGATGTTCTCTCTTGTCAACAAGACTGATTCCGTGAGCACCAACATCTCCAGGGAAGCAAATTAATTTGTCTGAAAGTATTGAAATAACTAATTTCATATTATTAGCTATCACTTCATTCTTGTTATGTTACACATGTAAACGCCCTGCGTTATTAGAATTGTTTGTCACATGTCCTTGTGTCCTGTATCCATGGTTGTTTCCTTAATAGATTGAACTCCTTTTGCAATGTTCCAATCTGCTTATAGCTTCATATTGAGGGCTATAGAGTTTTTATCCATCTTTTGCCATAGATTGCAGTCCTGCAGCAATGTACCAATCTGCTTATAGCTTCATATTGAGGGCTATAGAGTTCGATTCCATCTTTTGCAACTATTGTATAGCTTCTTGTAGTGGGCACAACAAATACCATAATTAGTTGCTCTAGTTGCATTGAATTATCATATAGATTATATGAACATTATATCTTGCATGATACTGTTGAATCCTTGCCTTCCATAATATTGAGAAATATGCTTTCCATTAACCATTAAGGCTTGCTAATACTTGTTTTTTTATACTTTATGCTGCAGGCTACCTTTGACTGCTTGATGAAAACTTATGGGTTCTTGACTCCAGATCTTTGGAGTGAGACTCGATTCCACAAATCTCCATACCAGGAGTTCACCGATCTTCTTACAAAGCCTGTTGCATCTCTTAAACCAGTGCTTCCTGATGAAGCTGAGAGGCTAGAAGCTTAAGATATCGACAGTAGCGTCAGTTTTGTTACCGCAATGGATTCTGTTTTAGATTGTGTTTTGAACATGATATTTGTGTGATAGTACTTTTATGCTGTTAGTTTTTGTTTGATCTAGGAGTGCTGATGCTTATGTGTTATCACATTTATCTATACAGTACGAAGTTTATGATGTTTCTCTAAAATGTTGAGTGGGGTTTGGCTTCCTGTTTCCTTGAAATTTTCCTGTTTCCTTAGAAATTTGCTAGTTTGTACATGTTCGTGTCTTTTAGCCAGATAATAGATGCAATTGCTTGTTATTTTTCAAGCTGAAAATCATTAATAGGAAATTTGCTAGTTTGTACATGTTCGTGTCTTTTAGCCGGATAATAGATGCAATTGCTTGTTATTTTTCAAGCTGAAAATTATTTATTAATGCATCTGATATTATTGTGTTAATTGATTTTTTTTATTTTTTGGTTAATAGATTCAGAGGTGTGTTTCTGAAAAATAGATGGTGTTCTTGTGTGTAGTCTATTGCATTGAGATTCAAGTTCTACATTTATTACTTTGTATGGGGTCTTTAGTATTACCTGTAGGACGTCATGCGTAAACCACTTGTAGCGTCTGTTATGGTGTTGATTAGTGCCAGGTTACATATGTAACTGTTGTAGTTAAGGTATGTAAAATGTGCATAAGTTATTACTTTATTAAAATTTTTATGTCTAATACTATTATAAAAGTGTGTTGTCATATTAAAACATTTCTTCTAAAAATGCCTCCTAAAACACATACATGTATATATAAAATACATACATGCATATATAAACCATACCCCTTCAAATCAAATCTCTCAAGTCAAACACATACATGATACATGAATACATAAGCTATACTCTTTTAAATTCTTCTCATAACTCTCAATTAAAATAAATTAAATTAAGTACATCTCCAAATTGCATTCTACCATTAGAAAAATAAATTCAATTGAATCCCATTCTCTACTATTATCTAATATTAATTGTATCTAATCTATCTTCAATATTATCTAATAATTTTTAGAAATTGCTATAATTTTCATAATTTTTATTAAATAGTTAGGTGTTGTTTTCATAAATCATCATAGTGCCCATCAATTTATATTTGAAATAAATAATTTTAATATGGATTTTATGTAGGCTAACAAGTAAATTTAGTCAACCGGCCCATAAGAGAAAAAAATGCACATATTAAGTACTCACGGTCCCAGTGTTGAATGCACTAAACAATTATCTCCATTATCATTTTCATCAGGTAACGACAACACATTAATCCTCTTAATTTCACCATTACTGTTAAACATTTACCGCTACATAAATATAGACACTTAACTTTTGAACCACTCCACAATTAATTATTAGCTTGACTATTCATCTTCTATGCCTCCTGAGTTTTGACGTTTCAAAAGAGTGGAATTAGGTAGTCAAAGCTCTCAGGAGAGGGACTACAAGTTATATTAGAGGAGACGATACTTGTGAGAAAGCACAGGTTGAAGTTGAGGAAATATTTAGAAGATGTTATTGCTACAATTAATCATATGTGTAAACCAGGTACCTTTTCACCTATAATTTGCTAGAGAAATGTGCAAATCTATTCTTTTGTTAAATTATGCAAATATTAAGATTCAAATGAGTTAATTTTTTTAAAGATCAAATGATATTATACGTATTGTTGTCGTACTTTAAAATATTCTTTTGAGTGCAAGAAGCATCAAATGCATGCACATGAGGTTTTTGATCAAACGTTAAAGACTAATTAATCGTGGTATGTTTACTAGAAAAACTATGAAAATAAACATATGTAATTGTACAATTATTTTTTTGAGATAATTTTATTGCTTTGGTTCAGTGTGTAATTCATCTAACATCATAGTTTTAAACCAAGCCATGAATTATACTTGAGAATTGATATCAAAGATAATGAATTATAACTGAGAGCTGATATTACAGACGCTTTTGGTGAGAACATGTCGTTGATTACCAAGTAAATCTCAAAGAATAAGTAACCACATTTGGAAGTTTTAAATAAAGTGCATCTTAATTTTAAGGAGTTTTCTGAAGCTAGAAGAGTAGAGATTGAAACATAAGATTGACTTTGGGGGTTTGAGAGCTGAGAGAGAGAGATGGGGTGGGGTGTGGGGCAATAGAAGTGGAAGAGGACCGATATCGATTGGATCCCTTGTGTTTGAGTTTGATGAACCTTAAAAAAGAAAGAAAGAGTTTGATGATGAATCTGTGGTATTAAAATAAGGAAGTTTATTTTATAAATTATTTTAAAATGGCTAATCTAAAACTTCATTAGAATTTTTGCTTTCCAATTTTTGAATCATATGTGTGCATTGTAGACATTTCTATTTATTTTCAATATTGGTCATAATATATATCACACATTTGTTCTTAAGAATTCTCAATAATATAATTTTTTCAAGGTGTAGCTCATTGCGTTTGCTTTAGTTGTTTAAATCAGAGGTAAAATAAACTCAATTTGTTTTTTTAATTGTACTTTTCTGATGAGTATTTTATTCTTTGTTAAACAGTATTTTATTCTATTTTAATTGAACTTTATTAAGTCTATTTGAAAATATTATTATTTTCTTCAGTTTTTAATATCTAATGATGCATATTTTTATAAATGTTCAACTATAAGCCTAAATCCATAAAATATAATCACATTAAGAAAACATAAAATAAATATGTCCACGTGCAATGCACGTGCACTATACTAGTTGATATAAAAGCATGTAGGATGTTAAAACATTTTCTTTTGAAAATGCTCTCCAACATGTCCATTTATACATACTAGGTTTTATGCACATGCAATGCACATTGTAAAATACCATGATTAAGTACTTTTAATTTATTTTCTTATTAAAATTTATTTCGGTTTCACTTTGATAGTTTTGCTCATTTATGTCTCTAAACTTTAGCATTGTGATTATTTATTTTCTTTAATGTTTGTTTGAATGTGCTACACTAAATTTTTTCATGTTGATAATTGAATTGATAGGAAACAAATGTAATCCAAAGCCAACTTGAATTTTCATGTTATTTAGACCAACATGAAACCAAGCTTGACTTGAGAAAGTATAGTATTGCGAAAGTGAAAACACATGGAAAATAGCGTTATAAAAGCAAGACGAATAATTAAAGCCAATAATCCAAGATGATTGATTAAAATGGGCTAGAGCGAAACTAAAGAGAATATGAAGTTGCTCCTAATCATTGATAGACTTCATAAAAAATCATAAACTAAAGATTAATGCTAACTCTAGTACACTTTTATATGATAAAAGCATCCACATAAGCATATAAAGTACTAAAAAAGTTTATGAAAATCTCTTCTAAAGCATCTTAATTTTACTCAAAAAATTAAACTATTCTATAAAATATTCAGAAAATAGATCTTTTATTCCTTCTGTTTTATTTTTTATTGACTCGAGATCAATCCTTCTCCATTTTTATCTTTTTCCTGGGCAATTCTAGAGTAGTGTCTTCATCGCCTACATCGATTGTGACATCAGGCTCGAGGTGAATTTCTTGTGCTGTTATCTTTTCCTGGGCTCGTTCATCTTTTGTCTTCTCGTCTTATTTCACAAAAAAGTTGCATGTATGTTCGATGTTCAACACAAACTTCTAAAAATACACGGACTTTGATTATTTTTCTATTTCAATGAGAATAAATGTTAATTTTATATATAATAAAATTTTGTGTTTATAATTTATTACTTAAATAAGGTTAGGAATTATCTCTTTTTTCTCTTCAATAAATTCTTCTGTTATGCATCTAATAAGAGTTTATGCTGCGTCAAATAATGTTACCTTTGTTTTATTCGTGTCATTTTTCGTGAGGATCTGAAATAAATAACTGCATTTTTATTGTCAATTTTCCTTGGATTATAATGTTAATATTTAATTTTAATATGTTTATTTCATGAAGAAGTGATATTACTTAACCTTGGTACTACGACATCGGCGATTCTATAACATTTATCATTTGGACACTCTTATTAACATTTCTATCCACCTTCTTGTTGCAGCCTTTGCAAGTGTAGAACCATGGCTCAACTCTATTAGAAATGGTAGTTATCTTTGCATTATAGGTGCAATAGCGTGTCTGTATATTGGTAACTATTTTTAGGCTTAATTGTGTGAATTTTAGAGTATGTCTTGTAAGAGCATGCCTCTTTCGAATATTGTGATGAATGCATATATCAGTGATTTGAATTTGTGTTGCATTTGTAAAGAGCCTTGATGGAGGTACTTTTGTCATGGCAGCTTGTTCTAATTGCATATTAGCGTTAAAATATAATATTTTTTCTTTATTATGTTATATGAATGTTTGCTTGGTTTACTTACCATTTTCTTATTTCTTCAGTAAGTTGTATATTTGCATTGATATATATTGTTGTAGGCATCAAAAATTGCTGAAGAACCCCAAATATGACTAAATTATGAGAAGATCGAAGGACAACGTCGTCGAAATCTCAAGAAGTCAACATATGGAAGATTGTGTCTCGCTACTAGCGAGACACTTGTTTATGCCTCGCCACGAAGCGAGACACTTGTTGGTGCCTCGCTACAAGCGAGACACTTGTTTGTGCCTCGCCACGAAGCGAGACACTTGTTGGTGCCTCGCTACAAGCGAGACACTTGTTTATGCCTCGCCACGAAGCGAGACACTTGTTTATGCCTCGCCACGAAGCGAGACACTTGTTGGTGCCTCGCTACAAGCGAGACACTTGTTGGTGCCTCGCTACAAGCGAGACACTTGTTTATGCCTCGCCACGAAGCGAGACACTTGTTTGTGCTCGCTATAAGCGAGACACTTGTTTATGCCTCGCCACGAAGCGAGACACTTGTTTATGCCTCGCCACGAAGCGAGACACTTGTTGGTGCCTCGCTACAAGCGAGACACTTGTTTATGCCTCGCCACGAAGCGAGACACTTGTTTGTGCTCGCTATAAGCGAGACACTTGTTGGTGCCTCGCTACAAGCGAGACACTTGTTTATGCCTCGCCACGAAGCGAGACACTTGTTTATGCCTCGCCACGAAGCGAGACACTTGTTTATGCCTCGCCACGAAGCGAGACACTTGTTGGTGCCTCGCTACAAGCGAGACACTTGTTTATGCCTCGCCACGAAGCGAGACACTTGTTGGTGCCTCGCTACAAGCGAGACACTTGTTTATGCCTCGCCACGAAGCGAGACACTTGTTTATGCCTCGCCACGAAGCGAGACACTTGTTGGTGCCTCGCTACAAGCGAGACACTTGTTGGTGCCTCGCTACAAGCGAGACACTTGTTTGTGCTCGCTATAAGCGAGACACTTGTTGGTGCCTCGCTACAAGCGAGACACTTGTTGGTGCCTCGCTACAAGCGAGACACTTGTTGGTGCCTCGCTACAAGCGAGACACTTGTTTATGCCTCGCCACGAAGCGAGACACTTGTTGGTGCCTCGCTACAAGCGAGACACTTGTTTATGCCTCGCCACGAAGCGAGACACTTGTTTATGCCTCGCCACGAAGCGAGACACTTGTTGGTGCCTCGCTACAAGCGAGACACTTGTTTATGCCTCGCCACGAAGCGAGACACTTGTTTATGCCTCGCCACGAAGCGAGACACTTGTTTATGCCTCGCCACGAAGCGAGACACTTGTTGGTGCCTCGCTACAAGCGAGACACTTGTTTATGCCTCGCCACGAAGCGAGACACTTGTTTATGCCTCGCCACGAAGCGAGACACTTGTTGGTGCCTCGCTACAAGCGAGACACTTGTTTGTGCTCGCTATAAGCGAGACACTTGTTTGTGCTCGCTATAAGCGAGACACTTGTTGGTGCCTCGCTACAAGCGAGACACTTGTTGGTGCCTCGCTACAAGCGAGACACTTGTTTATGCCTCGCCACAAGCGAGACACTTGTTGGTGCCTCGCTACAAGCGAGACACTTGTTTGTGCCTCGCTATAAGCGAGACACTTGTTTGTGCCTCGCTATAAGCGAGACACTTGTTTGTGCCTCGCTATAAGCGAGACACTTGTTTGTGCCTCGCTATAAGCGAGACACTTGTTTATGCCTCGCCACGGCGAGACACTTGTTTATGCCTCGCCACGGCGAGACACTTGTTTGTGCCTCGCTATAAGCGAGACACTTGTTTATGCCTCGCCACGGCGAGACACTTGTTGGTGCCTCGCTACAAGCGAGACACTTGTTTATGCCTCGCCACGGCGAGACACTTGTTTATGCCTCGCCACGGCGAGACACTTGTTTATGCCTCGCCACGGCGAGACACTTGTTGGTGCCTCGCTACAAGCGAGACACTTGTTGGTGCCTCGCTACAAGCGAGACACTTGTTTATGCCTCGCCACGGCGAGACACTTGTTTATGCCTCGCCACGGCGAGACACTTGTTTATGCCTCGCCACGGCGAGACACTTGTTGGTGCCTCGCTACAAGCGAGACACTTGTTTATGCCTCGCCACGGCGAGACACTTGTTGGTGCCTCGCTACAAGCGAGACACTTGTTTATGCCTCGCCACGGCGAGACACTTGTTTATGCCTCGCCACGGCGAGACACTTGTTTATGCCTCGCCACGGCGAGACACTTGTTGGGTCTAAATCAATGCCGATGGGGCCCACTTGACTTTATCAACGCAGAGACGCTCGATACTTTAATGGGCGGTTACACGGCGAAAATCGCCCACTAGGCGGATTTTAGGGTATTTAATCGTGCCTAAAAGCAAATAAAACCGCACAACAATGAGGATTTATTAACCGCCGCCAGTATTAGGTAAACCATATTGCTCGCCGGCCAGCCAGGCGCCACATCGCCGCCAGGAGCGGTGCTGGCGCTGAGGTACCGAAGCCGCCGCTTAACCGCAAATGTTGGGCACTTATGACACATGTGTTTCTCCAGAGGGCACGTTTCCCAAAGGCTATAAATATTCCTCTACATCCACTTGGGTAAGGGGGGGGGGGACAATCAGAGATCAGATAAGCAGAGCTTTTGCAAGGAGAGAGAGAATCCAAGCTTCTAAAGTTCAAGAACACGATCTACGTGGAGATTCCTCGAGTTTAAGCTTTGACTTATTCTTGAGAAGAGTAGATATCTTACTTTGCTAAGATATTTGCTTAAGTTCTTGTTTCATTTGCGAAACATCAACTAAACCCCGTCGATTCGACGATCGCTGCTCGGTGGTCCACGGATTACGCGTCCCCGGCACAGGCAAAGTCCCACGAAAACAGGAGATCTACACTTGTAGTGTCTTTTGTTCGAGTTTGTGAGAGAGTTACTTAAATTTCTTTGTAACTGAGAATCAAAAGTGTAATTTTCTTAAGTTTTACAATGGAAACAACTTTCGACCCAAACAATTGTTGACGTAATTTACGATGACATGCATATCTCCCCTATAAATTTAAGACAGATATAAGGTGGATTTTATATTTAGTGGTCTTTAATAAGAATTTTAGTAATGAAATATGCTACCTTCATATTTAAAGATTTTAAAATCTGATAGTGCTATTACATGCTTATCTTTGATTGTGTCTTCAAGAATTGATCATTCGTTGGTAGTCATATCTCTAAATAAAGTTACACACACAGTCATGCTCTTGTATAGGAAAAAGAAAAAGGTTGATTTTAATTTTTTACTTAGCTATTGTAAATAAGTACCATGTGCATACCTTTTATCTATTATAGTGATTTTCCTCTTCTTATCTAGCTTGTTATATCTTGCAACATAGTTGATCAATGACTTCACTTTAGTTTCTATTGAAAGATTATTTATATGTAATTTTATATTAAGTTTATGATTCCTTTAGTATTTAAAGAATAAAACATAAAAATATAAAAATACTTACTAATTTTTCTTGTATCTTCTATGGAGAATGTTTCTTTGATTGGAATAAAATTGTTCAATATGTTCTTCAAGGGAAACTTAGTTGGTGCTTCTTTGATAGATTTGCCTTTTTCAATGTCAATTCAAGTGATTCATGCACGTTTCTAAATTTTGGGTTTATTTTCTTCACTTCTCCATTTGAAATGAAAACACCTTGATTCTTTTAAAGAATATCTCTGAACTTTCGATAGTTTCTCCATAACTCATTGTATTTTTTTACCCTATAAATATTATTAACATCGAGATCAATGTTTATACATTATAATCAATTAATACTAAACCATTATATTATAGTCTTTTATCGGTTTTATGTAATTTAGGCTTCTATCAATTAATGTTATTAGTAAAATTATATGCGTTCTTTTAATTTATACAAGAGTGTTAATTTTAATCTATCATATATTTTTAAATTTTATTCCTACCTGGATGTTTCTAATCTATTGTTATTGCTATTTTTTACCAAAGATAAACTTAGATTGTTTTAGATGTTAAAAGCAGATAGTAAACATGAAATTAGAAGTTAAATTTATATATCTTTATGAAAGAATATCAAACAATTACTCTTTTCTTTGCAAAGTTTAGAAATTTCAGCCTTTTTGTGATTTTGAAATTTTGAGGGTGTGTTTTGTATTTTTGAAATTTTGGTAGTGTTTTTGGAAATTTTAAAATTTAAGTTGGGTGTTTGTAATTTTCATGTTTCATGCGTTAGTGGTAAGTTTTCAAATGTTATGATATTTCTTGCAACTCGAAATTTTGAGGGTATTTTTACAATTATTGAAACTTTGGGTTGTTTTTACAAAATTTAAATTTTCAACGGTCTGTGATAATTCCCAGATTTGATGTGTACTTGTTATAAGTTTTAAAATTTCAGGGTTTTGTTGGCATTTTAACTTTTGAGGGAGTTTTGTAATTTTATAACTTTGAGGTTTTTATAAATTTTAAATTTTCAAGTGCCTGATGGTAATCCTTTGAATTCATCTATGTTGTTTGCAAGTTTTAAAATTTTAAGATTTCAAGGTGCTTTTTAATTTAAACTTTTGAGGTTATTTTTATAATTTTTAAAATGTTGAGGGTGCTAATTGCAAATTTAAAATTCTTCGGTGGCTGTTGTTAATTTCAAGATTCCATGTTTGTTATTTTAAGTTTTGAAAAGTCACGATGTTTTGTGTAATTTTGAACTTTTGAGGATATTTTGTGCAATATTTGAAACTTTTGGGCTTTTTTGAAATACTTCATGTATTATAATATGTTAGCTATGTATGATTTCTTAACCTTAGTTTTTCAAATTGTTGAGCTATAGGTAGTTCAGTTGGATTAGTATAGGATATAATTAGTATTAGGATAGGTTAAGATTTAAATGAATTATTCAAAATAGTGTTTCATGTATATTAGTAATCTTATTTTTTAAATTGTTGAGCTATAGGTAATTCAGTTGGATTAGTATAGGATATAATTAGTATTAGGATAGGTTAAGATTTAAATGAATTATTCAAAATAGTGTTTCATGTATATTAGTAATCTTATTTTTTAAATTGTTGAGCTATAGGTAGTTCAGTTGGATTAGTATAGGATATAATTAGTATTAGGATAGGTTAAGATTTAAATGAATTATTCAAAATAGTGTTTCATGTATATTAGTAATCTTATTTTTTAAATTGTTGAGCTATAGGTAGTTCAGTTGGATTAGTATAGGATATAATTAGTATTAGGATAGGTTAAGATTTAAATGAATTATTCAAAATAGTGTTTCATGTATATTAGTAATCTTATTTTTTAAATTGTTGAGCTATAGGTAGTTCAGTTGGATTAGTATAGGATATAATTAGTATTAGGATAGGTTAAGATTTAAATGAATTATTCAAAATAGTGTTTCATGTATATTAGTAATCTTATTTTTTAAATTGTTGAGCTATAGGTAGTTCAGTTGGATTAGTATAGGATATAATTAGTATTAGGATAGGTTAAGATTTAAATGAATTATTCAAAATAGTGTTTCATGTATATTAGTAATCTTATTTTTTAAATTGTTGAGCTATAGGTAGTTCAGTTGGATTAGTATAGGATATAATTAGTATTAGGATAGGTTAAGATTTAAATGAATTATTCAAAATAGTGTTTCATGTATATTAGTAATCTTATTTTTTAAATTGTTGAGCTATAGGTAGTTCAGTTGGATTAGTATAGGATATAATTAGTATTAGGATAGGTTAAGATTTAAATGAATTATTCAAAATAGTGTTTCATGTATATTAGTAATCTTATTTTTTAAATTGTTGAGCTATAGGTAGTTCAGTTGGATTAGTATAGGATATAATTAGTATTAGGATAGGTTAAGATTTAAATGAATTATTCAAAATAGTGTTTCATGTATATTAGTAATCTTATTTTTTAAATTGTTGAGCTATAGGTAGTTCAGTTGGATTAGTATAGGATATAATTAGTATTAGGATAGGTTAAGATTTAAATGAATTATTCAAAATAGTGTTTCATGTATATTAGTAATCTTATTTTTTAAATTGTTGAGCTATAGGTAGTTCAGTTGGATTAGTATAGGATATAATTAGTATTAGGATAGGTTAAGATTTAAATGAATTATTCAAAATAGTGTTTCATGTATATTAGTAATCTTATTTTTTAAATTGTTGAGCTATAGGTAGTTCAGTTGGATTAGTATAGGATATAATTAGTATTAGGATAGGTTAAGATTTAAATGAATTATTCAAAATAGTGTTTCATGTATATTAGTAATCTTATTTTTTAAATTGTTGAGCTATAGGTAGTTCAGTTGGATTAGTATAGGATATAATTAGTATTAGGATAGGTTAAGATTTAAATGAATTATTCAAAATAGTGTTTCATGTATATTAGTAATCTTATTTTTTAAATTGTTGAGCTATAGGTAGTTCAGTTGGATTAGTATAGGATATAATTAGTATTAGGATAGGTTAAGATTTAAATGAATTATTCAAAATAGTGTTTCATGTATATTAGTAATCTTATTTTTTAAATTGTTGAGCTATAGGTAGTTCAGTTGGATTAGTATAGGATATAATTAGTATTAGGATAGGTTAAGATTTAAATGAATTATTCAAAATAGTGTTTCATGTATATTAGTAATCTTATTTTTATTGCCGCTTGGCATTAGGGGTGGCAATTTATGACCCGATCCGATCCGACCCATTATAAATGGGTATGGATCACTTTATATGGGTCGGGTTATAAATGAGTCGATCCTAAGAACCCATTTATTAATCGGGTCATAAACGGGTCAACCCACCGACCCGTTTAAATATAACCTATTTACCATTCAACTCTTAATATTCAAAATTTTTAAAAACACACCCATAAAATATTAATATTCATAAACACAACAAAATCCATAAATTACATACAACACTATGAAAATTTTGCAATTTGCAGAAAACACCCTTAGAGGTTCAAAAATTAAAAACATCCTTAAAAGTTCAAAATTTACCAAAAACCATGAAAATATCAAAACTTACAAAACAGTACAAAAATCTATAAATTATAAATAACACCATAAAAATTTTAAAATTTGCAAAAAAGCACCCTAAAAGTTTCAAAACTGCAAAATACACCCTCCAAAGTCAAATTTATGAAAACACACCCGAAATATCAAAACCTACAAACATTACAAAATCTAAAACTTATAAATAGCACCATGAAAATTTTAAAATTTATAAAAATTATCCCGATAGTTTTAAAAGTTGCCAAAAACACTATAAATAAGTCAAATTTTACAAAAACACACCCCAAAAAATTAAAATCTGCAAACACTACAATCTATAACTTATAAATAGCACCATCAAAGTTTAAAATTTGTAGGAAACAACCTGATAGTTTCATAAGTTGCAAAAACACCCAAAATAAGTTAAAATTTTAAAACTGAAAAATTAAACTACAAACAGTGAAAATTTATAATTTATAAATTACAAAACCAGCTGAAAGTTTTGAGTTTTGCCAAAAACACCATAAATGTTTCTAAAATTATAAAATACATGCTCAAAAGTCAAACTTTTATAGAAACACACCTCGAAAATATCAAAACTTAAGAAAAGTACAAAATCTATAAGTTATAAGCAGTACATGAGATTTTTGAGATTTGTAAAAAAACACCCTAAAAGTTCAGAAAATTGCAAAATAAACCCTCAAAAAGTCAAACTTTTAGAGAAGCACGCCATGGAAGTAATAAAATTTACAAACAGTACAAAATCCATAGGTCATAAATAGCACCGTGAAATTTTTGAAATTCTGAAAACACCCTAAAAGTTTCAAAGTGCAAAATACACCCTCTAAAAGTCAAATTTCACAGAAACAAACAACATAAATATCAAAACTTATAAATAGTACAAAATCTATAACTCATAAACAGCAACGTGCAAATTTTAAAATTTGCAGAAAACACCCTACAATTTTAAAATTGCAAAATATGCCCTAAAAAGTCAAATTTTACAGAAATACATGCCAGAAATAAGAAAACTTACAATCAGTACAAAATCTATAGCTTATGAGCAGCAACGTGAAAAATTTGATATTTGTAGAAAACACCGTAAAAGCTTCAAAATTATAAAAAGACCCTAAAATTCAAAATTTAAAAGAAAACACGAAAGTCAAAACTTACAAAGAGTATAAAGTTTATAAATCAGAAAAAATCCACTGAGAAAATAATATTTGAAGAAACACAATAGAACTTTTAAAATTTATAAAAAACACTCTCAAAATTCAAAAATTTCAAAAAACGCCCTGAAAATATCTTACCTTCTAAACAGTACAAAGCCTATGAATGATAAGTAGGACCATAAAATCTTTGACCATGGACTCTATGTTAAGTACATAAAAATTATAAAACAATTAAATGGGTGACTTGGGTTGATGGATAACCCGTTTAATAAACGGGTTGACCTGATTATTTGATGGGTCGGGCCGAGTCAATATTATACGGGTCGGGTCAAAATTTATATGGGTTGGGTCGGGTTGACCCGTTTGCCACCTCTACTTGGCATACTCGGAGAATGACCGGTTTAAGTTCTTTCTAATTAATAATAAATAGTTAATATAATTACTCTTTTGCGCTACCTCTAATAATTAACATAATTATTCTTTTGCTTCCGTTTTACCTTCACATCAACCGGTTTAGAAAATTTGATCCGCTGCTTCTTTCAAATTCATATGCAGACAGGAGTTTCACTCCTTGCTTTACTACACTCCAAATAATACATGAAATAAAAAAAAATACTAATCTAAATCATCGTTCTCCATTGAAGAGAATGGAAGCCGCGGAGAAAATAGGATGGGGTCCATTCATTCCTCAGGTCAAAGTACTCTTCCTCGTCGGATTCCTCTTTGGCTAATGTTATCATACGTTCTTATTTTATTTTGATATAGCATGTTTTTTTTTAAATTGGATGTATATAATTTTGTGATTTATTCTTAATTCACCGGGGAGCAATTGGTGATTAATCACAGAGCTAAAGTTGAAGGAGGCTAAGGAGTTGGTGGAGAAGGCGCAAATGGAAGTGAAAGAGCAGAGTTATGGATGAGGAGGTAGAGATGGCCGTGGAGAAATTGAAGGAGATCGGTGTCAAAGTTGTGAGGGAATGATGATGAGCTTGCTTTTGCAAGGTACTGTTCTTGATTGCATCTTTATATCTCGTGCTATTTTTCTAAACAAGATGTGGAATGCATTTTTTGTTAAATTATTTTCTGGCTATGCTCAACCGTATAAACTTTATTTTATACACAATAACTTGGATGGATGGAATGAATGAGAGGGATTAGTGACCTCTATTTCAAGGGGTTGGCTGAAACTATTGTGGAAGCAAAAATATTAACTTTCATTGTAATCTTTTTTTTTTTTTTCGCCCAGGTTTTCCAAGTAGTACTGACAAGGTGCTTGTCTTATTGCAGGCATATGTTTCACTTGCAAATCATTCGTAAGTGGCTCAACAGCCATATGTACACGGAACATTCAAATCACGCACTTTTTTTTTTTTTTTTTTGTGTGCAGAGGGTTAAGTTATTATGTTGATACTTGTTATTTTCCTTTCCTAATTCTGCTATATAATTTTATTTTGTTGAGATGCTACAGAGACCCAAGGCATATAATAGTATCTAGAGGTAAATTTCATAAACCCCCTTTAAGTTTGGCCCACTTGAGGTCACCCTCTAAAATTTGGAGATACCATGCAATCCCTCGTAAATTTAGGGTGCTTCAGAAAACTCCCTAAACGTTTTCAAAATTTTCAACTAAACTCTCCTAACAGTGTTAGATGAAATGGCACGAAAAAGATCAAAAGATCCTTTTCAAATTAACCCTCTATTATTAAATTGAATAAATTAATCATTAGTTAAATTAATTAAATCCCTAAATTAGACCAAAGATAAAGGGGGTTTGTGAAAATTATCATTAAACTTATTAAAAATGACATGAAAGGGGTTTTTCTCGTCATGCTAATGCACAGTCTGATCTCATATGATTAGGTGCTTATCTGAAAAAACATGAGGGGGTAAAGTGAAATTTCTAAAGTTTAGAGGAATTACCTCAGAAAAGAGCAACCTTAAGGAGGTTTTGTGAAATTTATGTGGTGGAGGACCTAATCATCTTCTAACTTTAATGAGTTTTGTGTTTTTTATGTGACTGCTCCTAATAATCTATGTAAGGATTTTTTAAAACCATGAATTAGTTGATAGAATGTGAAGAACTAAAATGATAATGTTTTGTAAGATAAAACCAGGAAAGCAATGTTCAGAAGGGAACATAAAGAATAAGGAAACATATGTTTTTCCTTTTTTTTTTAAAATTATATTTTTCATCTATTGGTTGCATAAACCTTATATTTTCTAAAATGGCTCCCAAACAAGATAAAATCAATTATCCGAGAGACTAACTCTCTTCATATCCTAGAGTTACAAAGCTGAACTGGCTATACACATAAAGTGCTACAGTATATATAAACATTATACATGTTTGACTGTGTTAGCTAACCCATACTGTATTATTACAAAAATTTAGAAATCAAATTTTGTTCAGTTTATATATGTACATTAATACATTGTTTTGTTACTTTAACATATTTGATATACCTATATAAAAATGTATTAATATATTGTTAATGCAAATGTTAAAAAATTATCGTATACTATTATAAAAGTGTGCGAGATGTTAAAACATTTTCTTCTGAAGAAATGTTAAAAAATTATCTTATGCATTATTTATGAAAATATTAAAAAAATTATAATATAAAACAACTACATCGACGTGCAACACACGTGCAATATATTAGTACAATTAGATGAGGCTTGTCATTAGGTGAAAGTGGGGTGCTCTTTGGTGTTTCACGTGCAATATACTAGTACAATTAGATGAGGCTTGTCATTATGTGAAAGTGGGGTGCTCTTTGGTGTTTTTGAATGTTCAGAATTTATGACACAATATAGAACGTGGACATAAACATCGTCACTTTCCCTTTGAAATTTTCTTTTGCTTCTGATTCATAGTATTTTTGACACATTTTCCACTTTCCAGCAAAATATTTTCTTTTTTCTCTAGGTATTTTGATTTGGAGAGTTATCAGTGAATCAATCAGTGATACGTCAGCATTTTCATGTTTCTTAAAACGACAGCAAACAGTGTTTCATTTCGATAGTGTCAATTTGATGCTGATGTCTGCCCTGTAAAATAATTTTTAAAGACTACTACTAATGAGGGTTAATTGCAGAAAAAATCCCCTGAACTTTCAGGGTAGTTGCACTAAACCCCATAATCTTTTTTTATTTCACTAAACCTCCTTAAACTTTATGGGCCATTGCGGATAACTATCTCAACCTTTTTATTATGCTAAGTTTCGCATAAAAATTTCTTATTTAATCTCCAACTTAGGCACCATTCATTCTAACATCTCATGTGGGAAGCATGTGCCAAAAAAAAAAATAATAAAAGTAATTCCTTAGTTTCAAAAAATGATCTATTTTTCCTTCTTAATAAAAGAGTATTTTTTTTAGAGTAAGATTTTTTTAGAGTAAGAAGGAATTTTTCATCCTCTTTTTTGTCCAGTGCTTACCCAATGATACGTTAGAGTTGGTGGTGCTAATATGACGATTAAAATGTAAATTTTTAGATAATATTGAATGAAATAAAAAAGTTCAGGGGGCTTACGTGCAATAACCTCTAAAATTCTGGGAGGTTTAGAGGATAAAAAAAAGTTTGTTTTTGTTTCCGGGGGTGGGGGTTGGTATTATGACAACTCTCAAAAGTTCAGGGGGTTTTCTGTAATTAGCCCCTTCTAATATTTTCACCTAGCCACCAATAAACAATAACATGTAATAACTCTCTGTTTCAAATTGAATCTTCAGACGACGGCACACACCCAACCACGTGGTTTCAAATGGAATCTTCATGCATCTATCTATCCCAATCAAATACTGCCACATATTTTCCCAAAATAAGAAAAATTCTCTCCTGACTAAAAAGCAAGAGAAACTCGGACCACAGAAATTTGGTTGGCTGGAGATCATACAAATGAACCAATAGCCAAGTAAAATACAATACAATTCTACCCAGTTGAACAAAAAAGAGAGAAAAATATAGAATTATATTCTGAGACTTCTCTTAAAATTCTTGTTCTACAAGTGAAAATTTAGATTGTGAGAAGGATGGCGGGAGTTGGGTCGGTGGCAGTTGGAGCCATTGATCTCAACCTCAACCTCAATTTCAGATTGACAGGTACTAGACTGAGTTCTCCCAGATCCCTGGAGCTCAGCAGCTCCTTTGTTGACGCGTGGCACCCTTTGAGATGCGGCCAGCATCACCAGCAGAGGAGCAAGAGGAGGAGCAGGAAAGGAGGCCTCGTTGTTGTGAATGATCTTGGTGGGCAGTATGAAGAGGGCTTTGAGGATGTTCACAGGGTAAATAATCTTTTTTTCCTGTTACTTGTTTCTTTAGTTTATATCCGTATGCTTGGTTATTAAGTTATGCTTTAAGAATAGCTTTCTTTTGGAGTTATTAAGAGCTATATTGCTATGAATCGAAACTCCTACACGTGAGGGAGAAAATAGGAATAAGAGAAAAGCAAACACAAAAGACATAGATTTTACGTGGTTCGTCAATTTGCCTACATCCACGGCCGCACTAGGATTTCTTTCTTTCGATAAAGTTACAATTAAAAGAGAGGCCATATGTATATATATATATATATATATATATATATATATATATATATATATATATATATATATATATATATATATATATATATATATGTAGAACTAATTTATCCTTCTAATTTTCGGCCTGCACAATCCAATCAAACATCACAACCCCGACATAATAGAAATTTTCGGGTATCTAGTTATCTTCCAGTTCAGTCAGCATTCATCCATACATCATATTCAATTTCAAATCTCTGCATTTATGGATATTGATGGTTAGAACGTGTTTAAAATCCATGAACCCAATTAAGAGCTTTTCCCTTTTCGGTCACATGGATTTCTAGGCTTTTAGCTAAAGGTCCATGAAAATAGATGGCCCCTGAGATAGATAGGAGATAAAAAATGGAATTAAAATTCGAGTTTGGTGTTTCAAGATTCAATTTCATTTGTGGATTTATTCATCTTAATTATATCTCTATTTTTAATGAAATTATGGAACTAGGATTCTTCAAGTGATGGTGTATTCTATAATGGTATGCAATAGTACTGTTTGAAGTATTATGTTAGGATTTTATATTTTTAATTTGTTCAAGTTGGTGTTTTACATCTACTCAGAAATTCACGTGGATGATATAGCAATGAATTAGGATGGTTGACATTAGCATCTGCATTATTTCAAGCTTTGAGAGGGCTTAAATATCTTAATGGGCTGAATGAAAGGGATAAATGGTTTGATCTATTTGGTGATTAATATATTCGATATTATGAAAAATTCTGCAAAATGCAAATAATCTGAAGTAGTTTTGTTTTTCAGTCATTAGGATTGCAATATTACAGGTATCCTTTCATGTCATTGATGTATATATGGTTTGCTCATTTGAGTCCTGTCTTTCTCCTTCAAACGAACACAGACACCCTTCAGTCATTTATTTTTAACTTCTGATTCTGTTACTTGACAAATATCTTAATCATGACTCCAGGTTTTCCATTATTCAAGTATTTAATTAACCGGCAATCTCTTGATTCACAGCAAATCATCAATTACTTTACGTACAAAGCTGCAAGGACTGTTCTTCACCAGCTTTATGAAATGAATCCACCAAAGTACAGATGGCTCTATAAGTAAGTCATCTGTATCATTAACATTATACCGATCCTATATTCTGGATAATGCAAAATAGTTGAGTGTGACAATGATATGTGCTGGATTATTATGATAATTTATTTTGTCTAATAGTTATATGGCAGCAAATAAGCCGACTGATGGTAAACGCTTCCTTCGTCATCTTGGAAAGGTAAACCTTTTTTAATTTTATTAATATTCATTTTATTTAAAATCACGTGATACAAAACAAACATTTAACTCCATTGTATTGATTGTGCACTATTATTTTCTTGTTCGAAATGCAGGAGAAACAAGATCTAGCTGAAAGAGTGATGATTACACGCCTTCACTTATATGGGCAATGGATTAAGGTATGAATGATCCTTTTACAACTTAACTCATTAAGTGGCATTATTTATTATTATTATTTATTTATTTTATGATTAGAAATGTGATCATGCGAAGATGTATGAACGAATTTCTGAGGAGAATTTGGAGTTGATGCGTGAAAGGCTCATGGAGACTGTCATATGGCCATCTGATGATACAAACACAGAGAAGATTGGTTGATAAACACAGAGTAGAAAATAATTCTAGATTGGATTAGAGAGTTTTATGTATATATTATTTTCTTAGTGTAATATGTGACATTCATAACGGTTACGAAACTCATATTCTTGTGTTCTATTGTACCACCAATTTTCTTGTTGTCCACGTTTCTCTTGAGAATGAACATGGAAGTTATAGCTTTTGATCCTTTTGGACTTGTTTTTTTTTCTTCGACTTCATAATGTGATGATTTTGATGCCAGCTAGTTTCCTGCAAATGTAGTCGGGTTTTACCATGATTAATCAAAAAATTAATCAGTTGGTGTTCTATATATGAATATGGCTCTTTGATGGGGGAAAAAAGCTCATATGATGGAATCCAAAGGAAGTGTTGAGATTATACTTCAAAACCTCTGATTGTTCAATTCAGCCAATGGATTATCGATGGTCAAGAGGAGACTATCGATGGTCACTTCGATCATCGATGGGTTACAGTGAACAATCGGAGAAAAACGAAATAGGATTTTGGAAGCTTCTACCTAAAATCCAAAGTTTATACTTCAAACGATGTGCATAATTAAACTTGTGCCATACTTATGTATTCTAAGTATACAACTTAACACCTGCAAATTGGTGAATTTGTATGTATAGTCCAAAAAGCTGATCACTGATGTATTCACAATGTCCTCTATGTCTACAGAACTTATACAATAATTTTAACTTGTGAAGCAATATTCCATTAATTTGTTCAAGTTGGTGTTTTACATCTACTCAGAAATTCACGTGGATGATATAGCAATGAATTAGGATGGTTGACATTAGCATCTGCATTATTTCAAGCTTTGAGAGGGCTTAAATATCTTAATGGGCTGAATGAAAGGGATAAATGGTTTGATCTATTTGGTGATTAATATATTCGATATTATGAAAAATTCTGCAAAATGCAAATAATCTGAAGTAGTTTTGTTTTTCAGTCATTAGGATTGCAATATTACAGGTATCCTTTCATGTCATTGATGTATATATGGTTTGCTCATTTGAGTCCTGTCTTTCTCCTTCAAACGAACACAGACACCCTTCAGTCATTTATTTTTAACTTCTGATTCTGTTACTTGACAAATATCTTAATCATGACTCCAGGTTTTCCATTATTCAAGTATTTAATTAACCGGCAATCTCTTGATTCACAGCAAATCATCAATTACTTTACGTACAAAGCTGCAAGGACTGTTCTTCACCAGCTTTATGAAATGAATCCACCAAAGTACAGATGGCTCTATAAGTAAGTCATCTGTATCATTAACATTATACCGATCCTATATTCTGGATAATGCAAAATAGTTGAGTGTGACAATGATATGTGCTGGATTATTATGATAATTTATTTTGTCTAATAGTTATATGGCAGCAAATAAGCCGACTGATGGTAAACGCTTCCTTCGTCATCTTGGAAAGGTAAACCTTTTTTAATTTTATTAATATTCATTTTATTTAAAATCACGTGATACAAAACAAACATTTAACTCCATTGTATTGATTGTGCACTATTATTTTCTTGTTCGAAATGCAGGAGAAACAAGATCTAGCTGAAAGAGTGATGATTACACGCCTTCACTTATATGGGCAATGGATTAAGGTATGAATGATCCTTTTACAACTTAACTCATTAAGTGGCATTATTTATTATTATTATTATTATTATTTATTTATTTATTTATTTTATGATTAGAAATGTGATCATGCGAAGATGTATGAACGAATTTCTGAGGAGAATTTGGAGTTGATGCGTGAAAGGCTCATGGAGACTGTCATATGGCCATCTGATGATACAAACACAGAGAAGATTGGTTGATAAACACAGAGTAGAAAATAATTCTAGATTGGATTAGAGAGTTTTATGTATATATTATTTTCTTAGTGTAATATGTGACATTCATAACGGTTACGAAACTCATATTCTTGTGTTCTATTGTACCACCAATTTTCTTGTTGTCCACGTTTCTCTTGAGAATGAACATGGAAGTTATAGCTTTTGATCCTTTTGGACTTGTTTTTTTTTCTTCGACTTCATAATGTGATGATTTTGATGCCAGCTAGTTTCCTGCAAATGTAGTCGGGTTTTACCATGATTAATCAAAAAATTAATCAGTTGGTGTTCTATATATGAATATGGCTCTTTGATGGGGGAAAAAAGCTCATATGATGGAATCCAAAGGAAGTGTTGAGATTATACTTCAAAACCTCTGATTGTTCAATTCAGCCAATGGATTATCGATGGTCAAGAGGAGACTATCGATGGTCACTTCGATCATCGATGGGTTACAGTGAACAATCGGAGAAAAACAGAAATAGGATTTTGGAAGCTTCTACCTAAAATCCAAAGTTTATACTTCAAACGATGTGCATAATTAAACTTGTGCCATACTTATGTATTCTAAGTATACAACTTAACACCTGCAAATTGGTGAATTTGTATGTATAGTCCAAAAAAAGCTGATCACTGATGTATTCACAATGTCCTCTATGTCTACAGAACTTATACAATAATTTTAACTTGTGAAGCAATATTCCATTAATTTGTTCAACTTGACCTTATGGAGCTTACAATCTCATACATATACAAAGGAAAAGAAAGAAAAGAAAATACCAGGAATTTTCTTTATTATTATAAAGACTGTGAGATTAACCCACATAATTTATTTTCATACAACATCAACAATACTTTTACTAGCAAATAATTCCATTTTCATCATGTCTTCAGGCACAAGCAGGGGGGATAACAGTTCCTTTTTTAGTCAATTTGACATTCTTGCATATACTTTTTGCAGATCCCCCGTTTTCTTTAACTAAATTGATGTTCTGCAACACAATCCCTTGGCAAGGAACACTATTACTGCATTCGAAATCAATTGCAACATCTGAAGCACTTGTCCCTTTGATATTCTTGTATACAACATCACTTACATGCACCACCGATTTCTACAAAAGTACACAAGTTTTGTATAAGAGATAAGAGAGAAGAAAGAAGAGAATAATCGAGAGAGGATTTTACCTGTTGATGGCATGGTTCCTTGGAGTCACAATAATTTTGATCTATGATTATTGGATTCTGTACATTTTTCATGTAGACATTTTGAAACCGAATATGTTTTGCATAGCCACTTCCTCCCTGTTAAGCATCACAAGATGATAAGAGAAGAATTATCAGAAAAAAACATGTTTAAAGTTATCTGGACATTACCCAAATTAGTGTTTTTCTACATTCTTCGACAAAGGTTCTAGTTTGCAAGCAGAGTGTGCAGCTCTTATTACAAGGCTTCGCCTATGCTATCAGAACTCTCTTTTGCTTGACTCAACAGAATGTGACTCTAAAGTTTTGGTTGACAATCTACTTGGTACCTATACTTGTCCTTGGGATCTTACTTATTCAGTTCGCTCATGTGTTGCACTGCGAGGACAGACTCCTATTCTCCATACCTTTAGGGAAGGGAATTCGGTGGCTGATTTTCTGGCGAGACTAGCTCATGATCACAAGAGTTCTATCATGTTTCACTCATCTCAGGAGTTGCCGCCTCAATGTAAGGATCTTTGTGTACGAGATGTTCACGGTTTGCCCATTTTTAGGTCTTAAAGTGTGTGATTGCCTATGTAATTTTTTAATCTTTTAGGCCTTTGGAGAATTTTTCGGCATGTTTAGCATTTCATGTTTAAGGATAGTTCTATAATATCCCACTTTCTACATGCTTCGAAATTTTCTCTATTGGCCAATATTCTTGTAATATCTTTTTTCAATAAATAAAAGTCTCAGGTCTGCCCGGGGACCTGCACTATATATATATATATATATATATATATATATATATATATATATATATATATATATATATGGTTTCGACTCTTTTAGGACTTAACATATTTCTAAGATCATCCTCTTATAAAGAGGGACATTGTGCATAAAAAATTGCAGTAGGTCCCTGACCCAATTTGTAATCATAATGTAAAAAAAAAAAGAACAAAATAGTCAAATTTTTAGCACAAGGTTGATGATTTATTGATTTTAGCGGTATTATTTCACATAGGTGATGATTTGAGGGATAGTTTTGCAAATACTAAGATTTGGAAGGGGGGGAGGGGGTATTTTTTGCAAATACCTATGATTTAACAGGTAGTAGTGAACTTGTGGAAGTGGATATATTTTACCTGCCAAGTCTTGATTCGAAGCCCATTGGTTGTACCACTCAATTTAGCCGTGTCAACTGTCACGTCTGAGACATGATCTTCTGAATTTTTAGCTCCAAGACTTCCAATGCTGCATATCGATTCATTATGTAAATAATTATAAGATTAACATAATTAGATGCATATTCCACAAATTATGAAGAATTCTAGTTTGTCATATACCTGATTCCATGGCCTGGACCACAACTGATATTTGTTGCTTTGACAGTTTGAGCACCATCGACAATTGATATGCAGTCATCACCTTCATTACAAATATATCAAGTAATAGTTAGAAAATTAACATGATTAGGGGCATGGTCATTTTTTATCAAATATTTACCTGTGCCAATGTTACAGTGGTCTAAATTTATGTTTCGGGTGCGTGTAATATGAATTCCATCAGTGTTTGGGCTCTTCTCTGGTGCTGTGATACTGAGATGAGATGCTCTAACATTCGTACATTTTTCGAACTGTACATGGATCTGCTGGCTATTTTTCACCTTCAGGTTCTCAACCAACAAGTTATTTGATCCATAAAATGTTATCGCCTATTTAATCAAAAGGGAACAGGAAAATATAAGTTTTTGAAGACAAATGGATATCACTTCATTGAACTCTATAACAAAGTATTTGTAGATGGACTTACAGTTGGAGCATTCTTGCAAGGCTGAAATTTACAAAGGGAAAATACAAGACATTAGTCATTTACCTGCATAATGTAATTCTATTTTAAGAAAAAGGGAAATAAAATAAAATAAAAGGCTTACAAGAGATTTATTAATTTTGCAGGAATTCTTCCACCATATCTGGCCATTGCCATTGATGATTCCTCCACCGGTAACTTGAAGATTGTTTACTCCATCAAATAGGATCCAATGCCTCCTGTTAGTTCCATCCCATGCTGAACCATGTGGGGGAGCCATTATCATTCCCTTGATCTATACAAATTGCCAATATATATGAAAAAAATCAGTAAAGCATAGTTTCATGAATGAATTTTTTGGAGAATGATGAAGGGTATCCTTAGCTGTATAACTTACCATCACTAAGACTTGTGATTTGCATGGACCAGAAAAGGTGGTTGGCTTTAAGAGGTAGCTTTTCTTTGCAGGTACCATGAGAGTAGCTGAAGAGGGCGATGAACATACTTTCGACCAAGCCTTTTTAAATGCCTGAAAAAAAAAACGAAGGCATAAGAAATTTATTAACTAGATGACATAGATTCAGAATACATAAATATTAGTGTGTATCTATGGATTTACCTTTGTAGCATCACTTCCGTCGCCTTTAGCACCATAATCAGCCACATTCACTACTTTCGAAGCAGAGATATCAAGTTCAGCAACACTCTGCATGATAAACTCATCAGGATTTTGATCTGTTGCATTTTCCTCTCCATCGAAAGAACCATAATATTTAGGATATTTCCTTATGTTATATAATCCAATGTCTTCTTCTGAATTTCCGAAACAAGGGATGTTATGGAAAGAAAACAAGAGAAGAGAGAGCAAAAGAAGCCTATGTAGCTTCATTGTGAATTGTGCTTGAAAATCAAGAGACAAACTGATACAAACTGTAAAGGTATGCACCAACTTTCTAAGTTGCTCAATGATATGTTGTCGGGTAACAAGTTACGGGATGCATATTTATAGATACTATCGGAGGTTGGTTGCTTGTCTCGGCGAAAGTTGTGTATCATCATCTCTAATTCTTAGGTCATCAAGATTCAAGAGATTGAAACGTAAGGATCTCTCAGAAATTCACTGAGCATAACCCATCATTTTCTTTTCTGTTAATTATCCTTCTAGATCTGTAAAGACCAATTCTGATTTGTTCTCTACTTGGTCTCATGCATGCATGCATACTAGTCTAGCTAGTCTAGCTAATGCAAAGATGACATGTAAATTGTTATACATGTATTTTACCTGGGCTGAATAGAGACAATATTTAGTAACATATCTTGAGACCAAATTCCAACAAACAATTTAGTTACAGGTCAGACTCTGGTATTCAGTTTACAGTTTATACGGATCATGTCGCATATCATGTGACCGTATTATTGTCGTATAAATTAACCAATACATGGACCATACACCCTCAATATTTCCAAAAACTAGCCTTTATTTATATTTCCTCACTCAACTTGTTTTTTTGAAATTAAAAGCTAGGACGCATGGACATTAGTTAGGAGCAACATGTGGCACAAGAAAGACATTTAAGTGAAGTAGTAGAAGAAAACATAGATAACACTATTGTGTGATGATCATACATGAACTTTGATTAAAATTACAATAAACATTAGGTAGTTGTCTTTCCTAAAAGAAGTAAAAATGTGAGGAGAGAATGAGGCCGATTAGAAGGACAACTCTCTTACTCTGTCCTAACCAGGGAAAAAATTTCTCTAATTGACTTTTCTTATCACAATTGCTCTACAAATCCTCCAAGTTTTTCTTGTATAACAGTATCGTGTGCCATTTAGTTGCCTGTCGTTTTGATAGAAGCGAAGGATTACATTTAAGAATCTGCATTGATGATTCGTAAACTGATTAGGTTGCAATTTCAGGATAGTAGACCAAGGATAAGGGATAATGAGAACATATATTTTAATAAAAGTTAGTTTTTGATGAAGATTTAATTGTATGAAAATGTTCTTGACTTGTTTGTGAGTGTATATTCTAGTTGAACAGTGTAGAGGATCTGAGTCCTTCATGCTTGTTGGACACTTCTTTCAATTATAATTTACATATTTTTCTTAGAGGAATAATTTTTATTAGTTAACAAACTGGTCATGCCTGCATCCCATCCTGCTAATTGATAATTCATATGTTTTGAGCAAAAAGCTTCTTATTCCTGCCTTTTTTCTCCTTTTCTGAAGGGCTAATTCATGATACTAATTGATGAGCTAATTTTTTTTTTTATTTCACTCTCATTTTTCTTAATGACTTATACATCATGACATGCCAACTATAACTAGAGCATACGAGAAACTCTCTGCAGATTTGACATGGTTAAAAGAGGCTAATGCGTTTATCGCCATCCTCTTTACTTTTGTGTTTATTGTTGTTATTACTGTTGTTAGTATAACTATTGTTAGAGAATTTAGAACCGCAACTCAACTATATCCCTATGATCCTATGGCATCAGTCATTTCCTAGGTGTTAGTAAAGATCAAGAAATTTACCTCAACTTTTGGTTTGGTTTGGTTTGGATGACAGTCATGCCCCTCAATTGACTTTTCAACGCACCTCTCATCATTTTCTTAGTGGGCGTGAGATAATCCCTTGAAGATAAATACCGCTCCTTCCAAGTTTCCAGCGCATGGGCTGCGGTAAATTGTGACTTGCACAATCACAATTGAGATTGCATAATTTTCATCATGGTAGGCCATTTTCAGGACAAATGTCTCTATTTTAATGGTTGATCGACGACGAAAAGTCCTTGATGGAGTTATTTCCTTCATAACGGTATCTGATATATATCCATTTCGGGTAAGTAACCTGTCTTCTGTCTTTAAAGTTAAAGCTACAGTGAGGATGATTGACATTTTCCTAACTTAGATCATGGGAAATTGTCATAATAGAAGTTCATAGGTTTGCTTTATTTCTGAAAATAGAAGGTTTGAGAAAACCATTTGTATGCAGCCTAACCATTGAACTTGTTCTATTTTAGTTGTTTTTATTGAACTCTAATTCCATTTCTCTGCTATCCTCTTTATTTCTCTTCTTGTACCCTTTTGGACTTATGTCTGCACCTTCTCCACAGCTATAAGTGGCTACTAGACCTCCCTCCCCTTCAAGAGAATAAATTTAATTATTTAGAATCTTTATTTATAGATTTAACTAATCAATACCCCAAATCCAAATAGGACAGGGATAACATGTACCGTTTCGAAAAATAGAGTCAAAATAAGAAGCTATTCATATTTCTGCAGTCGAAAATCTTTCGAGTTTCCTTGCCCTAAATACTTTAACAAACATATGAAAACACTGAAAGGACATTTTTATATGACCTTGTATACACTAACATAACTTCATGAGGATGTCAGTAACATAAATACGATGAACTGCTCTTTTCATAATGAGCATGGATCCTATGCTTCTTCACCATTTCCATCTTCATAATTAATAGCAGTTGAGACCACTGTATCGACTAATGAGAATCTCGACAGATTCCAGATCCCATCGAAGAACTTGGTTTTTGTTGGTATGCGGGGTCAACGCCCGCACGCCGCGGAAGCGATATCACCCGAGAGAAGGCTTTGATATATTCCCGTTTCACGAAGGAAACAAGAATAGAAAGTAAAATATCCCAACAAAGTGAGATATTTACTCTTCCTCTCAACAGTACTAGGACTGAATCAAGGAAACCTACAAACAATAGCAAATACACAGCAAAACAGTAAAGACACGAGATTTACGTGGTTCGGCAAAATTGCCTACGTCCACGGGAGGGGGTGAGGGGAGATTTGACTATAAAGAACACCGACGACTTGTACAATCCACAAGATCGTCCCAAAGAGAAAAAAAAGCTTTGATTTTTACCCAAGAGAAATTGACCTCTCTCTTGTAAAATCCCTCCAAGCTCTCTCTTTTTCTCTCTTTTCTCCACACCACAAATCCTAGGTTTAACTCCCTATTTAAAGGGAATTAATTAAGAATTTTCCTTCAACCTAGCCGATGTGGGACTAAAACTTTTGGCCCCCACGTTCACAATTCTCCACCTCGTACATCATTTGATAAACCTCAAATTTTAGACGAACACCAGAAGAACACCGCGAACATTACTAGAGAGATCTCCATCAGCCAAACCAGCTAATCCAAATGCCACTATATGCATGCCGCTTACGCATCTTCACCGGATCAAGCTAACCGTAGTTCTGTAATTGTTCTCCATATAGTCTCCACCTCACCCCCATCACCGCCCCGAAGGGCCATGCCCTCTTGGGCAGATCAACACGGGTTGATATGAAGCAAGTCCAAGCAATGCTTAAACTTGCTACCTGTGACCACCTTGGTTAACATGTCTGCGGGATTCTCATTCGTGTGTACCTTCATGAGAGAAATATCGCCTTCCTCTATGACATCCCGCACGAAATGATACCTGACATCGATATGCTTGGTGCGAGCATAATGAACTTGATTCTTCGCCAAGTGAATCGCACTCTGACTGTCGCACCACAAGTTCACGTTCTCCTGCTCAATCCTCAAATCATCTAGAAGACCCCACAACCACAATGCTTCCTTCACTCCCTCGCCATGGCCATGTACTCGACCTCGTAGTAGAAAGTGCCATCAGAGCTCGCAACATCGACGCCAACTAACCGAGCCCCATGTATCCCGAATACATAACCGTAGTAGATCGCCGCCTATCTAGATCACCCGCAATCGAGTCCACAAACCCATCAATCGACATGTTTCTCCACCAAAACACAGACCAGATCAACGGTACCCTTTAAGTACTCAGACCCACTTCATCGCTTCCCAAGGCTTTTCCTGATTCGCCATGAATCTATCGACCACACTGACCGCCTGTGAAATATCTGAGCGTGTACACACCATTGCGTACATTAAGCTGCCAACTGCACTAGTATAGGGAACACGCTCCATTTGCGCCTTCTCTTCCGCTGTAGTGGGAGATTGTTTGCCAGAAAGCCTAAAGTGTGGAGCCAATGAAGTCACCACCGACTTAGCACTTTGCATCCCGAACCTCGCGATCACCCGCTCTATATAGCCCTTCTGACTCAAGAACAATCGTCGGTTCGTCCGCTCTCTTCTAATCTCCATACCCAGTATTTTCCTAGCAGCGCCCATGTCCTTCATCTCGAACTCTTCACCAAGTTGAGATTTCAGCCTATCTATCTCCTCCCTGTTCTTAGAAGCAATAAGCATGTCATCCACATACAAAAGGAGATAGATATAATTACCTCCACGAAGCTTCCGAATGTAAACGCAACAATCATAGTCGCTTCGGGAAAACCCATGCTTCAGCATGAAGGAGTCAAATCGCTTGTACCACTGTCGGGGAGATTGCTTCAATCCATACAGTGACTTCTTCAAACGACACACATGATCCTCCTTGTCCTCAACCTTGTAGCCCTCAGGTTGATGCATGTAGATCTCTTCATCCAAGTCTCCGTGCAAGAAGGCCATTTTAACATCGAGTTGTTCCAGCTCAAGATCGCCATGAGCAACAATACTCAATAGCACCCGAATAGAAGTGTGTTTCACCACCGGAGAAAATATCTCATTGTAATCCACACCCTCTCTTTGTGCAAACCCCTTAGCCACTAGCCTTGCCTTGTACCTTGTACTACCGAGCTCTGAAAGATCTTCTTTTCTTTTATACACCCACTTATAACCAATAGCTTTTCTTCCTACGGGCAATGGGACCACCTCCCATGTTTGATTCTTCCGAAGAGATTCCATCTCTTCCTCCATCGCAGCCAACCAACTCTCACTATGCTTGTCCCGAATAGCTTCCTTGAAGGAGACCGGCTCGTCCTCCTCCACCGAGAGTGCGTATTCAACCAAATTAACCTGCTCATAGTGTAGGATCACTGATCTATCACACTTAAACACTAGAGGGGGGTGAATAGTATTTATAAAAAATTTATGCAAAATAGATTATAAATTGCAAAATTAAATAACATCAAACACGTAAATTTAAACAATCACAAACACAGATTTTATATCGGTTCCACCACTCCGGTGTACATCCAGTCCCAAGCAAATCCCGCTGAGAGTTTCCACTATGATTTTAAAACAACTTACAAAATCAAAATCAACCCCACCAATTTGCAAGTCCCTGCAAATTGCAACAATCTCAAACCTGAGATCACAAACTCTCACACCAGAGAGCCTCCTTTTTGAACAAGTAATACAATTCCTATAAGCCTTGAAGTGTTGGTGAAGTGCAATGGTGGCTTAGGAATCTTTTTGATCTCTTGAAAACTTTTCTGAAAATCTGAGAATTTTGAACTCTTGTTTTTACACCATAAAAACTCAATCTTATATATATGAAAGTTGTATCAAAAATTCTGAAGTTAACACCTATATATAGCCCTTTGAAAACTTGAATTTTAAACCATTAAAACGTTTCAAAATGGCTATTCAATGTTAGGTATTCAAATTTTGAAACTGCCAGAAAACAGTTTCTGTAGTCGACTATACATGAAATTAGTCGACTACTCTATGTTGAAACAGACTCTGTAAAAATAATTTTATTGCTTAGTAGTCGACTATAATGTATATTAGTCGACTACTCAATCCACGTAAAGTCTATAAAATTATTTTGAAGGTTAGTAGTCGACTACTTTATGTATTAGTCGACTACATCAGAAATGACGTAAACTCAAGATTCGTTAAAACTATAATTGGTCGACTACTCTGAAGATTAGTCGACTATACTGTAAAAAATAGAAACTTATATTTTAACACACTAAGATGAATAGTCGACTATAATTGCTATTAGTCGACTACTAAAGACTTAAAATTATATAACTTATATATTTTTAGACTTATTCTTTAACTTTAACTTCTATTGATTAACAAAGGGGATTTCTTTTGTTAATCCACACACTAAGCATGTGTTAGTGTGTTCTAAAGATATATATATGTGTGTGCATGTGAGTGATCAAGGCTTGTACAATTGAATCTAAGCAAAGAAAGAGAAATGTACATTACAAAGAATATCTTCTTTACTTCTTTTTGCCTTGACTCATTCAACACTTCACTTGTACATATTATTTGATGTGAAGATCTGCATAAATATGTTAGTGTACAATAATATGAATAAATTGTTATCATCAAAACACTATCTTGAGAGATTTGATATTCAACATTCTCCCCTTTTGATGATGACAATCAATTTATGCATATGTAAGTATATATGAAATAAGATAGTTATGAACAATATATATACTTACTCCCCCTGCACATAAGCATTATCACATAGTATTTCCCCCTGCACATAAGCATTATCACATAGTATTTCTCCCCCTTTGTCATCAACAAAAGCAATAACATAGCAAACCATAGTGCGATTACATAAGCAAACCTCACAGAGTTTTAAACCAACAAACGACAAAACAAATACCACATAGTTTTAAACATAAGTCTTAAACACACTAAAGGCAAGCAAATAGCATAATAAAATCTATTCAGACGGTCCTGGTGGTGGCGGATATCCACAAAAATACGAGTCAAACTTTGTATTAAGATCTTCAAACATACGCATCATGAGTTGTTGGTTTTCACTGAACTCACGTTGGTTGTTCATGATTGCGATGTTCTGATCAAAAATCAAATTCTGACTAGTTTCCAAGTTTAAGATTCGAGCTGACAAGGTGTTGTATTGTGCATCTGAAAAGTAAGAAGGATCTGGTTGCCTAGGTGGTGGAATATTGCTCCAAGATGGTCCAGCGTCATGTGACGATTGAGGGATATCTTGGTGTTGTGAAGGTTGAGGGTCATGATGATGTTATTCTTCAGGTTGAGGTTCAGGTTGGTGTTGTTGAGGAAGTTCAAAATTTGAAATTTTCATCCTAGTTAGGGCATTGGAATCAAAGAACTCGATGGAACGAAGCATGGAAGATTCAGAGTCTAACTCCACACGAAAAGCCTCAAAAATTCTAGTTAGTGTAGGCGTTGAAAAATACTTACAAGATCCCCGAAACCAACTCGTGACGGGGAGTCGGCGAATGAAAACCCATCGAATGATGCAGACGTCGGATCGTTAAGACGCGAACTCGACGGCGAACCCACAGCGTCACAAGCACGGTTTAAACCTGACTTGAATGGACGATCGGATTTCGAGACCGTTGAACCGGAACGAACCAAGAATTAGTCCCGAATCAAATACGCACGGAATCTAAGTCCGGAGAAAGCCAAGAGTCGAAAACGACTAACGGCGAAAAGAAGAAGCGTAAGGCGCGGCCAACTTGGCCGAGGCCTCGCCAGGGTCGAGGTGGCCACCTGGCCGTCGGAATTACGAACAGCCACCTCTACCAACAGGTGGTTCTACCGGCCGGAAGCCGCCACCCCCTATGCTATAAATAGGGGGTTCTCCTCACCGGAGGGGATTTTTGGGCGGGCTTCCGATTGGATTTTGGGATCTTTCAAAGGCTCGGACTTCGAAGAGTTCTTGCGAGATCTACGAGTAATCGGCGACGGTTCGAAAGCAACGGCGAGCACAAGTCCGGCCAACGCCGATCTTCAATCAAAAGGTAACCAATTCGGTCGAACTACAGATACCCTCTAGATTAAGCTTCGTCTTAATCTCGTGGATAGCGCCAGGATTTCTCCTAGTAGATCTCACCCGCCCGCCATCCTCTCCTTCGTGAGTGTGATCCCTCAGCGCTTCGCTTCCTTCGCGGAACGAGCCCCTTTACATCTCAGTTCGAACTTCGGGTCTCTACGGATCGGGATTGCGGTGGTCCACGGACACAATAAGTCCCCAAGACAGTAAAGAACCCACGCAAGCGAGGATCCGATATAACGTAGATCCTCGCTTGTTCAAAAGGATAAAAGTTGTAATCTTTTTTGATTTTCATTGTAAGCCTTAAAATAAAAGGCGATATTTCTCTTTGAATTTGTTTCAGGCGACTGAAGTTTGTAAGCAAGTTCAAATCAATGACAATCATCCCAACTTTTACCGCGAACAAGCCGGGCGACCATTGGGAGCCACCGCCTCGATCGAGGTCGCAGGCCGCAACCGCGGATCCTTATCCCGGTGGAGGAAGAGGTCGAGTTCGAGTTCGACCAAGAGAAGTTCGAGGAGTACTTGTCCTCACCCTCTTCCAGATCCAGTTCCCCCCGCCGCTCCAAGAAGGACTCTGACGCTGCAAGGAGAACCCGATGGGCCTCGAGGTAGAGCCCGGGGCCGGCGAGTCCAACCCGCTGCCACATAGGAAATCCTCGCCTCAAGTCCGAACTACAACGGCGTCCGAGATGAACGCCGATGACGCCACCGCAATCTCAAGCGAGCCCGCCAAAGGCGACGATGAGCATGGCGCAAAACTTCGCCAAGGCCATGCAATCCACGGATGGGGTCCGCTATGAAGCGGATCTAAGGTCCAAACTCACGCAGAGGCTTCAGCCTCAAGTGATCGACGGTTTATCCAAGCCGTCAACCGACGAGTGGGTCCGTGTCAAACGGAACCGCTCCACACTTCGAGCAGCATCCGAAGGCCGCGACTCCTTGCGCAAGCACGAAGCTTTGGTGCGCAGCTCGTGAGTTAAAGAAAGAAGTGGCAAAGAAGCCACCAACGCATCAGCCGTTTGGAGGCCCAAGTCTAATGGTGCCCCAACCTCGATTACCCACACTCGCGTCGGCTTAAGCCGAAGGATACAGCGCGGTAAATCCAACGCCAAAGTTCAAGACCGACGACGCCAAAGACAAAGGCGTGCATCGAATCGATGGTGAAGCCAACTCCGTCACCACCACCAAACCGACTATCAAGGATCGCCTCGTCCTCGGAGAGAATCACGGGTCACTCCTCATGCGGGGAGGTCGCACCCGTTCGGCAAAGACAAAAAGATTCCTATAGCCTCCTATCGGATTGAAAATCAAGTCCGAGAGTCCGCCGAGACTTCAGCGCCCACATCGGCGGAAGTCTAGGCGAAGTCACTTTCTAAGCTTCGATGGATTGACCCGCCCTCTGAAGGAGACGCTTATCCGACGATGAGGACGCTATACCCGAGACGCCTCATACACGGCAAGTTGCTTCGATACACACACCGATGAGCCGTACTACCGCGGCAAGGAGTACGAGAAAATCTCGAAGGATTCCCCAAATTGACGCAGCCATGCTTGTGCTCGGGCTCATCAAGGCGATGCTCTCGAGTGCAATTGACATCAAGAAGCTCCGTAAAGGGTGTCGGGCTTTCCAGAGACTCACCACGGAGATGCCGAGACCTAGGACAAAGCGATTCCGCAAAAGGATGATCTCCGAGAGGGTGAGTTGCCGAGGTCACTAATAATATGACCAAAGAAGAATCATCGCCACGGCTATTCCCACAGACGCAACGGCCGACTCGCTGGCGTCCGACTATCCCGACGTCCGATAATATAAGTCATACCACTACGAGGATGATGAGGCCGATATTATTCGCTAATCGCGATCCGATCATACCGATTCAGCCGCAGGGAGCCCCAAGAAACACTTATGATCGCATGCATCAAGTGGCCAAAATGCTAGGCGGCGTTGAATAAACAACGGAAAACTTCAAATTAGAAATGGAGTTGGCCATGCACGATGAGAGAAATGCATGACCAACGATCCAAGCTTTAACGAAGCATCGAGGGGAATCAAGTCAACACATTGACGTTGATCAAGATGACAAATGACGGATCGAGGAAGCACCGAAGATGATAACCCTCCGAACCACGCGACATTGCTGCTCATGAGAACGAGAAGATCAAAGACTTGGAGAGCAAAATCAATTCATTGATTTGCCAAGAAGTAAAGAAGACAGTATTCCTTGCCCATACCCGAGGGAGTGGGAATCAATCCTTACCCGCCGGGTTCAACTTAATAAACTTCACACCATTTGACGGAAGGGTTCCCCGACGCAAAGACTTGATTTATTTCAAGTCACACCTCGAAGTTATTTCGCAACGAACCCTTGATGGTTCGGTCATTCGCTGGCACCCTTCGTGGGGCGCCGAATGGTACCGCCGTCTCAAGCCGGAGCATTCACATTTGGGGCGACATGGAGTCTAGCTTCCTTACCAATTTCTTTGATGGCGATACCGAGGTATCGATCGACGCTGTTCGACGAAGCGTAAAGACGGAGAAACCGTGGACATCTTTGTTAAACGATTCTAACAAGGCAATGAACCGCCGATCCAATAACAGAGGAGTTCATCCTCCAAACCTGCCACGACAACTTATCAATAGATGTGCTTGAAGCAATGGGTACAGCACCATCGATAACGGAAGGACTTGAAGGTTCGTGGAGAGCAAGCCGAGATTCCTCAAAAGGAAAAAGCGAGAGAGGTCGGTAAGCGGCTCCGGCGTAACTTTGTCCCACGCCGCAAAGGGAAAGAGCAAGCCAAGACGGCGGCATATAACCAAACGCTCCAACTCCAACCCCAACAAAGAAGAAGAAGAAGAAGAAGAAGAAGAAGAAGAAGAAGAAGAAGAAGAAGAAGAAGAAGAAGAAGAAGAAGAAGAAGAAGAAGAAGAAGAAGAAGAAGAAGAAGAAGAAGAAGAAGAAGAAGAAGAAGAAGAAGAAGAAGAAGAAGAAGAAGAAGAAGAAGAAGAAGAAGAAGAAGAAGAAGAAGAAGAAGAAGAAGAAGAAGAAGAAGAAGAAGAAGAAGAAGAAGAAGAAGAAGAAGAAGAAGAAGAAGAAGAAGAAGAAGAAGAAGAAGAAGAAGAAGAAGAAGAAGAAGAAGAAGAAGAAGAAGAAGAAGAAGAAGAAGAAGAAGAAGAAGAAGAAGAAGAAGAAGAAGAAGAAGAAGAAGAAGAAGAAGAAGAAGAAGAAGAAGAAGAAGAAGAAGAAGAAGAAGAAGAAGAAGAAGAAGAAGAAGAAGAAGAAGAAGAAGAAGAAGAAGAAGAAGAAGAAGAAGAAGAAGAAGAAGAAGAAGAAGAAGAAGAAGAAGAAGAAGAAGAAGAAGAAGAAGAAGAAGAAGAAGAAGAAGAAGAAGAAGAAGAAGAAGAAGAAGAAGAAGAAGAAGAAGAAGAAGAAGAAGAAGAAGAAGAAGAAGAAGAAGAAGAAGAAGAAGAAGAAGAAGAAGAAGAAGAAGAAGAAGAAGAAGAAGAAGAAGAAGAAGAAGAAGAAGAAGAAGAAGAAGAAGAAGAAGAAGAAGAAGAAGAAGAAGAAGAAGAAGAAGAAGAAGAAGAAGAAGAAGAAGAAGAAGAAGAAGAAGAAGAAGAAGAAGAAGAAGAAGAAGAAGAAGAAGAAGAAGAAGAAGAAGAAGAAGAAGAAGAAGAAGAAGAAGAAGAAGAAGAAGAAGAAGAAGAAGAAGAAGAAGAAGAAGAAGAAGAAGAAGAAGAAGAAGAAGAAGAAGAAGAAGAAGAAGAAGAAGAAGAAGAAGAAGAAGAAGAAGAAGAAGAAGAAGAAGAAGAAGAAGAAGAAGAAGAAGAAGAAGAAGAAGAAGAAGAAGAAGAAGAAGAAGAAGAAGAAGAAGAAGAAGAAGAAGAAGAAGAAGAAGAAGAAGAAGAAGAAGAAGAAGAAGAAGAAGAAGAAGAAGAAGAAGAAGAAGAAGAAGAAGAAGAAGAAGAAGAAGAAGAAGAAGAAGAAGAAGAAGAAGAAGAAGAAGAAGAAGAAGAAGAAGAAGAAGAAGAAGAAGAAGAAGAAGAAGAAGAAGAAGAAGAAGAAGAAGAAGAAGAAGAAGAAGAAGAAGAAGAAGAAGAAGAAGAAGAAGAAGAAGAAGAAGAAGAAGAAGAAGAAGAAGAAGAAGAAGAAGAAGAAGAAGAAGAAGAAGAAGAAGAAGAAGAAGAAGAAGAAGAAGAAGAAGAAGAAGAAGAAGAAGAAGAAGAAGAAGAAGAAGAAGAAGAAGAAGAAGAAGAAGAAGAAGAAGAAGAAGAAGAAGAAGAAGAAGAAGAAGAAGAAGAAGAAGAAGAAGAAGAAGAAGAAGAAGAAGAAGAAGAAGAAGAAGAAGAAGAAGAAGAAGAAGAAGAAGAAGAAGAAGAAGAAGAAGAAGAAGAAGAAGAAGAAGAAGAAGAAGAAGAAGAAGAAGAAGAAGAAGAAGAAGAAGAAGAAGAAGAAGAAGAAGAAGAAGAAGAAGAAGAAGAAGAAGAAGAAGAAGAAGAAGAAGAAGAAGAAGAAGAACCGAGTGGACACGAGTACAAGTACAAGTACCGGAAGTCCCGACCCTAATGCCAAGACGCCTCGAGCTGGGGTACCAACAAATCCCCTCACTCGCACGCAGGAATGCACAGTAGTCGCAGGAAGCTACAAAGAAGCGCGCCATTTGAGTTCAACCCTCTCGGCAACATCTGGGCCACTGATTGGAAGAGATAAACCGAACTTCAACTCTCCATACCGCCGATGTCATGGCCCAATTAGCCAATATCCCCGCAAGGATCACTCTCTATGAGTCGCTTATCAAAAGAGACGAGAAGCACTTCAAGAAGCCCTCGCCGATTGAAGTCTTCCTCACCCAGTTAGGCCGAGTCCGTAAGAGTCGGCCCAAAGAATGCAACCTTGACTAAACACTTCCCTGCATCACCTTTACAAAGGAGGATATGCGCATTTAGGAATTTAAGCACGATAGGCCGCTATACTTCACCGGGTATATTGGCTCTAGTGAAGTTAACCTGATCCAAGTCGATCCGGTCACGGAGGAGCATCATCCCTCAAGGCCATGTATCATTCGGGAATTCCACGCCAGTTAGCATCAACGGCATTACGATTCACGGATTTAACACTGCTGGTCCCGCCCACTTGGTAAAATCGGATTAAGTGCCAAATGGGGACTTAAAGTCCAAGTCACCGCTATGTGATTGACGCAGACTTCCTATAACTTATTGTTGGGTGACCTTGGATCCACAATAACGTTATAGTCCGTCTACTCTTCATCGTCTCAAATATGTAGACATAATAATGAGGTCAAGACGGTGGTCGCGACAAACAACCGCTTAAGGGATGGAGAATTATTTCAGCGATTCTCTCCTCTACGGTAATGAGTCCTAAATCAATCATCGCCCAAGGTACGGACAGCGTGAAGAAGCCGACACCAAACCGGCTTGGTTATAGTGGAGGTTTTGTTTTAAATGACATTGTACCCCTTGTAATCAATCTTGGCGATGAAGAATCGCCGATGAACATTGTAATTGGCAAATTGCCGATGAATCAATAAATGACGATTTAGAGTATCCTTTATCTTTGAATGATGTGATAACAGATTATACAATGATCGAGTTGCACACCAACTTCGATCATCTTACTTCACACAAAAGCGATTCAGGGACTCCTTTGGGACAACACTTGTCATCCCACGAAGATCAAGTAGTGAAAGAGACTTGGTTTACTAAAAGGAGATGCGCCCAACGTAATCATTTCTTTGAAGAAGGTGAAGATGACAATGGGCCTATCCTCCACACATTCGATATAGTCCAAACACCGGGTATCATGAAAAGATGGGGGTATGACTTGACACGAGGGAAGGTCTATGTTTGGACGAGGCCCTCGAACCCCTCCTAAAGCGCATATGTCCCAAGAGGAAAGCGGATAACTACTATGCATTTAGAAGGGATTGGGATACTAATCCTCCTCGAAGATGAATGCTCGTGGCGATTGATAATAATCCACCCTGAGGGAGACGGACATTCGTCTGACTCTCTTCTGGGATTCGACACCGTTCTGAGAAGCTTTCAAGGCTTTGATGTCTAATATGGCCACGATCGATCCCGCTACTATTGAGGGTGATGAAGATATGCCAACATGGGAAGACCCATGGATCCATCAACTCGAGGCGGTTTGGGGATAGGTTGAACAAAGAGAACCCCCACTAAGGATAAGGTAGTCGAGTTAATATGGGTGATGAAGAGCATCCCAAGCTCATAAACATCAGCAATACCTTCCTTCGAAGAAAAGGAAGAGTTGATTGCCCTAATCGGGGAGTATATCGATGTATTCGCCGAGTTACGAGGACATGCGGGACTTCGACCCTAATGTGGCAACACATCGCCTCAACATCAAAGCGGATGTCAAACCCGCCAAGCAACAAAGAAAGACGGTTTCGCCCACAAATATTGGAGGCAATTGTTGTGAAGTGAAGAAACTCATAGAATCGGATTCGCCGAGGAAATTCAACATCCGGATTGGGTGGCGAATATAGTCCGGTCATGAAGAAGAATGGTTCGATTAGGATCTATGTCGACTCTGAGACCTAAGCGCTTGCCCAAAGGATGATTTCCGCCAATCACCGACGCCATAGTTGACAATACATGTGGATTCGAGAGGATGTCCTTTATGGATGGCTTTTCGGGTATAATCGATCAAGATGTACCCGATGACGCCAAACACATCACGTCAACCGTAATATATTGTTACACGGTCATGCCGTTCGGCCTCAAAATGCCGCAACATACCAAAAGCAATGACGGAGATTTTCCAGATCATCTTCGAAAACGGTCGAATGCTACGCCGACGCATTTGGTCGTGAAAAGTGACAAAGGAGATCACATCAAAGATCTTAGAGCGGTATTGAACTCATGCGAACTCATCAACTAAAGATGAACCCCGCCAAATCCTTCCTCGGGATGTCTAGTGGCAAGTTCCTCGGCTTTGTCGCCACAAATAAGGGCATCCACGCCGATCCCGATAAAGTGAAGGCAATTCAAGAGTTGCAACCTCAGAAATGCAGAGAACTTCGGGGTTACAAGGACGACATGACATCCGACGGTTCATATCGAACCTATCAGGAAGTGCGGCCGTTCTCCAAGTTGAACAAGAAGGGCGGTCGCTTATTTGGGACGCATTTAAGGCATTCAAGAGATCAAATCATATCTCGCTAAACCCAGCTTCGCTAATCGCAGAACCGAAAACCGCTTTTGATCTACGCCAAGGCAACGGATCATTCGTTAAAGCGCTTTACTTGCACAAGACGACGACATGCCGTCACGTAATGTGCGCGTATTACCCGAAGTCGAACATTGATCGGCGCCGAAGTCTCGTTATCCAATGGTCGAGAAGCGGCTCGCATTAGTGTTCGCAATTCAGAAAATGCGGCACTATTTAGTCGGACAGACGATTTATGTTATCTCTAACGTAAATCCGGTCCGGATATTTATGACCCACCGCCTCAATGAGTTGGCGTTTGGCGAAATGGGCCTTGCTCTTGTCCCAATATGACTTGTATTTCAAACAACGTAAGTCACCAAAGGACAAGCGATTTGTGATCTCTTGGCACCCGGCCCGACGGATGCGGTTGAGCTATATGATGATCTTAGGATGAAGTTCAAGAAGTCAACACTACATCGCACCAACAAATATGGCGATTGTATTTTGACGAGCTCTCGGCCACCAATGTGGCAAGTACCCGGACGTTCTAAAATCTCATTTGGAGTCAGTTGTCTTGATTTCCGGAATCATGTCATGCCCGTGCTTATTCACTCACGAACCTGTTCCAATAGCGTAGCGAATACAACGCTACTTATCGGACTTAGCTTCGCCAAAGAGCTCGGGGTCAATATCTCGAAGCGTATGGGGATTCACAACTGATAGTTAAGCAGGTCCGTGGTGACTACGAAGTGAGGAACCCTGATCTGGTCCCCTATCATCAGGTAGCCGTTGAAATAGCAGACTCATTCGAAGAGTTTTTCATCGAATATATCCCGCGCCTCCAAAACGCTTATGCGGATGCACTGGCGGCGTTAGCTGTGTCGTTAGCACAACCTTCCGAGACCGAGCAACTAGTTACGGTCAGGACTCACCAACTCTTTGTACCATTATACGATGAGGCACAAGAAGATAAGGGGGTAGTTACCAAAGAAGTACATGCAACCCAAACCAAGTTGGAGCCCCGAGATTGGCGCTTTCCTATCATCGACTACGTCTTACATGGCATTCTCACGAAGACGGAGGAGAGAGAGTCAATCCGAAGAACTCCAAGATTCTTTTATGACACTCAAACCCAGACGCTATATCGCCGAGGGTACGATGGTCTTTTGCTCCGATGCCTCTCAAACAAGGAGGCAGAAGAGGTCCTTCGGGAAGCACATGAGGGTGAATGTGGTGCACACCGGCTGGTCCCAAGCTCTACGATCGAATCAAGAGAATGGGCTACTTTGGCCAACAATGGTTAATGGCCGGTCGATGCGGCTTCGAAACCCGCGGCGTGTCAAATTCCGCGAATTATATGCATCGCCTCTGGCGGTTGCATCCCGTACGCATCACGGCCATTGAGACATGGGGAATGGGCGTTGTAGGTCCCATTTTTCCTCCGTCGGTTAAAGGAGATCGGTTTATTCTAGCGATCACCGACTACTTCTCCAAGTGGCGAAGCAATCCGCTAAAGGAAGTAAAGGCGAAAATCATCAAGTTTATCAAACACCATGTCATCTATCGACACGGTGTCCCAAGACGGATCGTGCATGACAGCGGTCCCCAATTTATCGGCAATTCCTTCATCGTTTTGTGAGAAATTCAAGATACAAGATGTCGTCAGCGGCTTATAATCCGGCGACAAATGGATTAGCGAAGCATTCAACAAGGCGATTATCAAAATTACAGCCGAAGCTTGTGAAAAGTAACAAAGGGCGGGATGTTAACTTCGGGAGAAGCACTCTGGGTATCGCTGTAGATACGCCGCCAGGCTGGAGCCCCGAGATTGGCGCTTTCCTATCATCGACTACGCCTTACATGGCATTCTCACGAAGACGGAAGGAGAGAGAGTCAATCCGCGAAGAACTCCAAGATTCTTTATGACACTCAAACCCGCACGCTATATCGCCGAGGGCGATGGTCTTTGCTCGATGCCTCTCAAACAAGGAGGCGTAAGAGGTCCTTCGAAGCACATGAGGGTGAATGTGGTGCACACCACCGTCCCAAGCTCTACGATCGAATCAAGAGAATGGGCTACTTTGGCCAACAATGGTTAATGACGCAATGAGCACGCCGAAATGCCACGCGGTCAAATTCACGCCAATTATATGCATCGCCTCCCGAAAGCAGCTCAGCATCCTTCGCCACATCCCGCCATTCGAGACATGGGGAATGGGCGTTGTAGGTCCCATTTTTCCTCCGTCGGTTAAAGGAGATCGGTTTATTCTAGCGATCACCGACTACTTCTCCAAGTGGCGAAGCAATCCGCTAAAGGAAGTAAAGGCGAAAATCATCAAGTTTATCAAACACCATGTCATCTATCGACACGGTGTCCCAAGACGGATCGTGCATGACAACGGTCCCCAATTTATCGGCAATTCCTTCATCGTTTTGTGAGAAATTCAAGATACAAGATGTCTCACAATGCCTTATAATCCAAAGAAGAAATGGATTAGCCGAAGCATTCAACAAGGCGATTATCAAAATTACAGCCGAAGCTTGTGAAAAGTAACAAGCTTAGACCGATGTTAAACTCTGAGAAGCACTCGGGCGATCGCGACAACCAGACGCGACGCCAATCGAGCACTCGCACTTCCCGCTTCACGGGTGAAGCGCTTCTCCCATTGGAAATTCAGATCCCGCCACTCGCGACGCCTTTCAACAGATGACGATCAAGAACAACATCAAAAACGCCTCAAGAGCTTGAGATGTTAGATGAGAAGCTCGAGGCTCAACAATGCATTGAGTTCTACCAAGCTAGATGTCAAGGCTTTCAACAAGAAAGTTCGACAGAGAACCTTTAGAGAAGGAGATTTGGTCCTCGCCGCCGACGATCGATAATCCTCACTTCCAAAAAGAAAGGTAAATTCAACCTAAATGGGAGGCCCGCTTGTAATAGAAACGGTTTACTCCAATGGTGCGACGCCTAATTACCCAAAATGGCGACCGCAATTAATGCCGATAAATGGGAAGTTCCTGAAGAAATACTACCCATAGTATCTTCGGGATAACCCGGTTCGACGGGAAGTTCCTCGTGGGATGTTTCACCCACTTTTCGCGAGGATAACCTTAGATTTATCCTCCATCACAATTTCCCCCACCGATCAAATTCCTTGACGGTGGGTCTACAAATTTTCTGGTACATTACCAAAATCCCCTCTTGATTCCGTCTATGAACAGGAGGCCCAATCAAAATCCCTTTTACGCCGGAGATAGAATATAAAATTCTTCCTCTCCAAGCGTAAGATCCTTTTCGTGATAAACGGAAGGGTTCCTTCCATCTTTCATCTTAGGTAGCGCCGGTGAAGGTATCTTGTAGGGATTTTCGGACCGGGTTGTCCGTGAAGGTCACACGAGTCTCTTCGGTTCTCGGTGGAGATCCCACTCTTAGTTCCATCTTCATCCTAGGTAGCGCCGGTGAAGGTATCTTGTAGGGATTTTCGGACCGGGTTGTCCGTGAAGGTCACACGAGTCTCTTCGGTTCTCGGTGGAGATCCCACTCTTAGTTCCATCTTCATCTTAGGTAGCGCCGGTGAAGGTATCTTGTAGGGATTTTCGGACCGGGTTGTCCGTGAAGGTCACTGAGTCTCTTCGGTTCTCGGTGGAGATCCCACTCTTAGTTCCATCTTCATCTTAGGTAGCGCCGGTGAAGGTATCTTGTAGGGATTTTCGGACCGGGTTGTCCGTGAAGGTCACTGAGTCTCTTCGGTTCTCGGTGGAGATCCCACTCTTAGTTCCATCTTCATCCTAGGTAGCGCCGGTGAAGGTATCTTGTAGGGATTTTCGGACCGGGTTGTCCGTGAAGGTCACACGAGTCTCTTCGGTTCTCGGTGGAGATCCCACTCTTAGTTCCATCTTCATCCTAGGTAGCGCCGGTGAAGGTATCTTGTAGGGATTTTCGGACCGGGTTGTCCGTGAAGGTCACACGAGTCTCTTCGGTTCTCGGTGGAGATCCCACTCTTAGTTCCATCTTCATCTTAGGTAGCGCCGGTGAAGGTATCTTGTAGGGATTTTCGGACCGGGTTGTCCGTGAAGGTCACTGAGTCTCTTCGGTTCTCGGTGGAGATCCCACTCTTAGTTCCATCTTCATCCTAGGTAGCGCCGGTGAAGGTATCTTGTAGGGATTTTCGGACCGGGTTGTCCGTGAAGGTCACACGAGTCTCTTCGGTTCTCGGTGGAGATCCCACTCTTAGTTCCATCTTCATCCTAGGTAGCGCCGGTGAAGGTATCTTGTAGGGATTTTCGGACCGGGTTGTCCGTGAAGGTCACACGAGTCTCTTCGGTTCTCGGTGGAGATCCCACTCTTAGTTCCATCTTCATCTTAGGTAGCCGACCAAGGTATGCGCCGATTTTCGCACTGTGTTGTCCGATCAAGGTCACCCGAAGTCTTTTTCGATTCCTACGGTAAGGAATCGGGCCAAGCCTCATCCCGAAATAGAACACATTCTTCCTTCCCCACCTCAATTAATCAATCTTAATCCGTTCAGCCATTCTCCGTCAAAGAAGACACCAAGATTCATCTTGGGGCATTTTATCCGAAGCCTAAGAAGGATAAAGCCAACGCCACACGCTGCGGTTTAGTCTTTCTCCGATTGAAGAAGACACCAAGATTCATCTTGGGGCATTTTATCCGAAGCCTAAGAAGGGATAAAGCCAGCGCCTCTGCAGCGTTGCGGTTTAGTCTTTCTCGATTGAAGAAGACACCAAGATTCATCTTGGGGCATTTTATCCGAAGCCTAAGAAGGGATAAAGCCAACGCCACACGCTGCGGTTTAGTCTTTCTCCGATTGAAGAAGACACCAAGATTCATCTTGGGGCATTTTATCCCGGCCTAAGAAGGGATAAAGCCAACGCCACACGCTGCTGCCGTAGTCTATTCCGTGACAAAAGACGGCTCACGATTCAACATCGTGAGCATTAAGTCTACGAGAGTTTCATTCTTTTAGCACAACGCTGTGTGTAGAACGGATTTAGATAATCTACATGCTAGCCCAACTCAAACGGTAGTTGGTAAAGGCTCATCAAACCCGCTGAGGGTGGGGTTGGCCAATAACCCTAAAGTCAACGCCACACGCTGCTGCCGCTTAGTCTTTTTCCCATTGAAGAAGACACCGTGAGTTCGACTCGGGCATTTTATCCCGGCCTAAGAAGGATAAAGCCAACGCCACACGCTGCTGTCGGTTTAGTCTTTCTCCGATTGAAGAAGACACCGAGTTCGACTCGGGCATTTTATCCCGGCCTAAGAAGGATAAAGCCAACGCCACACGCTGCTGCCGTAGTCTATTCCCGTGACAAAAGACGGCCTACGATTCAACATCGTAGCATTAAGTCTAAGAGAGTTTCATTCTTTTAGCACAACGCTGTGTGTAGAACGGATTTAGATAATCTACATGCTAGCCCAACTCAAACGGTAGTTGGTAAAGGCTCATCAAACCCGCTGAGGGTCGGGTTGGCTAATAACCCTAAAGTCAACGCCACACGCTGTCGGTTTAGTCTTTTTCCGATTGAAGAAGACACCGTGAGTTCGACTCGGGCATTTTATCCCGGCCTAAGAAGGGATAAAGCCAACGCCACACGCTGCTGTCGGTTTAGTCTTTCTCCGATTGAAGAAGACACCGTGAGTTCGACTCGGGCATTTTATCCCGGCCTAAGAAGGGATAAAGCCAACGCCACACGCTGCTGTCGTGGTCTCTGCCCGAAAAGAGTACGTAAGCCTATGTATTCATATCATAGCAACAAGTCTAGAAGAGTTTCATTCTTTTAGCACAACGCTGTGTGTAGAACGGATTTAGATAATCTACATGCTAGCCCAACTCAAACGGTAGTTGGTAAAGGCTCATCAAACCCGTTGATGGTGAGGGTTTGCCAAAATCCTATAAGTATTATGGTTAATTATTTCACGGCAAAAGAATCATAATAAACGATGAAAGGAATGGATCTTATTCATTTGAAGCAAATATAAAGGAGCTACAATTGTCGGTGACAATTGATTCAAGCAAAGTTATGATAATACATCTAAATAAAAATCGTGAACGACTGGCCGAACAAAGAGAACGAAAAGTCTCGCAAAGACATCGACTTCATCGGGCGCAATCCAAGAATGTGAAGGAAGCAAGGTCAGCCTTGACGGCGCTAATTTTTCCTCCCCGATCGCCGAACCCGAAGCCTTGGCTTCCTTCTCAAGTTCCTCTTCAGAGTTCGCGCAATAGCACCGTGATGTTCCCGACGACGCCGAGGACTTGCTTCTCACGCTCGCGACATCCTCGACTCGTGCACTCACGCTGAAATCCTTCAACGCTTCTCCCTTGAACAGCCCCGATTCCTCAGACGCTCGACATGGGTGTGGTATGTGTTTATCTATACGCAGTTACTGCCGCCATATGAGTTCGAAAAATGATCTCTTGCTCGATATTTTCCTCTCGCTAAAAGCGTTCACGAAGCCTTGATCCGAGCTTCGTCGATGACGTGTCACCTCATCGCATGATTCAAAAAAAGGCTAAATCCTCCACACGGTACGCAAGAGTTAGCCAGCTAGTGAGCTTTTGCTCACAACGATTAGCTAGCTGAGGGCCACCAACACGCTGAATTTCCTCCAAGATACTCAATATGAATGGGCAGAAGGCCATAGGAGTCGCCCATCTAACCTCGATAATAGAGATCGCCTGTTTCAAACTATTCTCCAACAGCTGAAGGAGACCCATCACGTAACCGAGTCGAATGGCATTTTTGGCCCGGGCAATCTCGCAATAGGTTGAATCGTGAAGCGGTCGTCAAGATTAACACAGGGCCTCCACCGCCCTATACTCGAAGGGTCGGAAATCCCGGTTTCGCCAAGGTCAAGGGAGGCGGTGGAGCGGATGATGGAAACGATCCCTCAAACTCGCCATCCCAAATTATGATAGTAGGCTCAGCCATGTTTCTTCATACGAGTGTTCGCCACGCGCTTCGCCTCGGTGGAAAAAGGCCTTCTCCGATGACCTTGAGAATCGAGACTTGACATTGGGAGTCTTCGGCAGACTAATAATCATCGGAGCATCCGCCACCACAAGAGAATAAAGGGTTAACAGATCATTTAGGAGGAATATCTTGAAAAAGGAAGCAAGATAAGGCGAGAACTCTTCTCGAAACCCATGAGATCGAAGTCATTTACCTTATATCGGTAATGACGATTTCACCCGATAAATGCCCGAGAACGATAAATATAGTCGTAAACAAAGCGACAATATATATCCCGCTCTACGGCAAGAGTACGGATGAAATCGCCCCGCTAACAACATCGAGACGGTGATCTTTGAAGCCTCAATCCTCACGAAGGAGAATCTCGCTCTTCCCAATCGCCACAAAGGAGAACGGCGGGGTCATAACGAGTACACACCAAGCGCCGATCCTCACGAAGGAGAATCGGCTCTTCCCAATCGCCACAAAGGAGAACGGCGGGATACAACGATATATGTATCGAATATGATGACGCCGGGCGATCACCGAAGAAGGAGGCGGCATTCACGCCGCGGCGAAGTTGATCGACTGAACGCTGCGGATCTTCCCGACGACATCGAAGCCGCAAAATACAACAAAGAGTCGGATACATGGCTAAAAAATCAGCAAATAAAGTGTCAAAAGGCTACACAATCCAATGCCGAACCCGACGAAGCTTCACGGCTGCTGCCGCCACAAGACTACCAATAGACGCCGGCTAAGCGTTGTAACAAGAATACCAAGCCGCATGGCGCCGGCGACTACCGGCTACATGGCGCTTACAATATGGCTATGCAGGCGCTGGCGCGACAAATACTGCCATGGGCTGGGCCAAGGCCACAGCCAAATTTAAATACTACGCCACACAAGACGCCTCGGCCGCCACGGACCGCCACTCGCTGCTCGGCTCCTTTCCTCGTGGTCCGCTAAGCACTGCACGCGACAAGAAAAAAGAAGAAAAAGAAGAAAAAAGAAGAAAAAAGGACTCGTAAGGCTCTCGTATGCATACCTTGTTGATCGAAGAAGATACGATGGCGAGAAGCGAGGTGAAAACAAGAGAGAGAGAGCATGGGGGGGGGGGGCGGCCTAGGTCAGCAAGAAAGAAGCCTTGTGGGTATTTATAACATCCCCATATGCACCCAATCCTCTTGGAACAAGGACTCCTATTTGGCAAGAAGTAGGAATTCTAATTGGAGTCCAAATCAATTCTAATTAGGACTCTAATCAGCCCCTAATTAGGAGTCCTAATTGGAATCTTGTTTGGATGTCAAGATGGCGTCAAATCAGTCCGTTGATTGACCCCTACTCCCTCCGCTATATTTGGAAAGATTCTGAAGGTTTATTCGGCAGGATAACACCTCGCGAAGGCCCCCATCGACGCCGATCAACGCGTCGCCAATCCTACTCCAACTAGGATTACGAGTATAAACTGTTTCCTAATTTATCGAGAAGTTCCCGGAAGAATATTTTCACAAAAAATATTCTTAGGATAACTCGATCATGCGACTGCGCCACGATCAACGTCACCAATCCTACTCCAACTAGGATTACGAGTATAAACTATTTCCAAAATTTCAACGAGGAGTTCCCGAGAATAAATCCATATTCTTAAGGATAACTCAGAACCCTTAATGTCCTCCCACCATAATCTCCAAGAGAGGGATAACTGATGAAGAGTGAAAGTCATGTTGACATCGGATAATCATATCCTCCCACAGAAGTTAAACCAACAAAGACACGGATGATGAAGGAATTAACCGAGTAAGGGTTATGAAATTCCATGTACCGACATACCCAATGTGTCGCCAACAAAGGAGTTCACGACATATGGAGAAGTCCAAAGTCCGATGGTTAGTCAAACAACCACCAACCGACACGAAGTTACAAACAAAACTCACCCACCGCCTTCAATCAAGATAACAAGCGTCGACAATAAATGCAAAGACCGCGGATCTTATCAGAATCCTACAAAGAACCGATGATCTGAAAGAATCAAGACTTGAAGCTATCTTTTGGGACCTCACCATCAAGGTCGAATCATCATGTCCAAAGCATCCCGCATCATTAAGAATTGAGACCGAGACGCTTTGGAGGGGTATCCAGAGGCTGAAAAATACTTACAAGATCCCCAAACCAACTCGCGACGGGAGTCGGCGAATGACAACCCATCGAATGATGCGACGCCGGATCGTTAAGACGCGAACTCGACTTAACCCACGCCACAAAGCACGGCTTAAACCCGACTTGAATGGACGATCGGATTTCGAGACCGCTGAACCGAACGAACCAAGAATTAGTCCCGAATCAAATACGCATCGGAATCTAAGTCCCGAGAAAGCCAAGAGTCGTGAAAACGACTAAACGGGCGAAAAAAAGAAGCTGCTGCGCTGCCGCCAACTTGGTCGAAGTTACCTACCAAGTGGTCGAGGTGGCTCTACCACCATGGTCGAGCCACCCTACCAACTTGTCGAGGTACCTACCAAGTGGTCGAGGTGGCTCTACCACCATGGTCGAGCCACCCTACCAACTTGGCCGAGGTGGCTCGCCACCATGGTCGAGCCACCCTACCAACTTGTCGAGGTACCTACCAAGTGGTCGAGGTGGCTCGCCACCATGGTCGAGCCACCCTACCAACTTGGCCGAGGTGGCTCGCCAAGTGGCCGAGACGTCACCACCCCCTATGCTATAAATAGGGGGTTCTCCTCACTTCTGAGAGGGGATTTTTGGGCGGGCTTCCGATTGGATTTTGGGATCTTTCAAGGCTGGGACTTACGAAGAGTTCTTGCGAGATCTACGAGTAATCTCGGACCGCTCGAAAGCAACGGCGAGCACAAGTCGATCAACGTCGGATCTTCAATCAAAAGGTAACCGAATTCGGTCGAACTCTGAGATACCCTCTAGATTAAGCCGTCTTAATCTCGGGGATATGTGATTTCTCCTAGTAGATTCACTCTTCCCACATCCTCTTCTTCAGAGGTGGATCCTCCTCGCCGCTTCCTTCGTGGAACGAGCCCCTTTACTCAGAGTTCCGTAAGAATATTTTCACAAAAATATTCTTAGGGATAACTTCGATCATCGCGAATGCGTCGGCCCGATCAGCGTCGCCCAATCCTACTCCAACTAGGATTACGGTATAAACTATTTCCAAAATTTCAGCGAGGAGTTCTGGAGAATAAATCCATATTCTTAAGGATAACTTCGGTAACCCTTAATGTCCTCCACCATAATCTCCAAGAGAGGGATAATCGATGAAGAGTGAAAGTCATGTTGACATCGGATAATCATATCCTCGGCTGTAGTTAAACCAACGGCCTGCGTGATGATGAAGGAATTAACCGGTAAGGGTTATGAAATTCCATGTACTTTCGACCTGACCCGATGTGCCAACAAAGGTTAGCCGACATATGGAGAAGTCAAAAGTCGATGGTTAGTCAAACAGCGACCAACCGACACGAGTTACAAACAAAACTCACCCACCGGCTTGAATCAAGATAACAAGCGGTCGGACAATAAATGCAGCACCGTGATCTTATCGGGGAATCCTACAAAGAAGCTGGATGATCTGAAAGAATCGAAGACTTGAAGCTATCTTTTGGGACCCTCGGCCCGTGAAGGCGGGAACCATCATGTCAAAGCATCGGACTCATTAAGAATTGAGGCCGAGGCGGCTTTGGAGAATATCTGTGGCGTTGAAAAATACTTACAAGATCCCGAAACCAACTTCGTGGCGAAGTCGGCGAATGACAACCCATCGAATGATCGAGGCGTCGGATCGTTAAGGCAGCGAACTTCGGCGAACCTGGCGTCACAGCAGTTTAAACGACTTGAATGGGCGATCGGTTCGAGACCGTTGAGCGGAGCGAACCAGAATTAGTCACGGAATCAAATCTGAGGCGGAATCTAAGTCGGAGAAAGCCAAGAGTCGAGGAAAGCGGCGAGCGGCGGAAAAAGCTGACGGCGCCAGCCTCGACCACTTGGCAGGAGTTACCTCGGCAGTGGCGAAGTGGCTCGACCACCATGGTAGAGCCACCTCGACCAACTTGGCAGAGGTGCCTCGGCCAAGTGGCGAAGTGGCTCGACCACCATGGTAGAGCCACCTCGACCAGCAGGGTGGCTCGGCCACCATGGTAGAGCCACCTCGGCAACTGGCGAGTGCCTGAAGTGGCCGGTGCTCGACCACCATGGTAGAGCCACCTCGACAACGGCAGGGTGGCTCCGACCAAGTGAAGGCGACGCTCACCTATGCTATAAATGGGGGTTCTCCTCACTTGGGAGGATTTTTGGGCGGGCTTCCGATTGGATTTTGGGATCTTTCAAGGCTGGGACTTACGAAGAGTTCTTGCGAGATCTACGAGTAATCGGCATGCGGTTACGAGCAGCGGCGAGCACAAGTCGATCAGCGTCGGATCTTCAATCAAAAGTACTTAGAATTGGTCGAACTCTGAGATACCCTCTAGATTAAGCCGTCTTAATCTCGGGGATATGTGATTTCTCCTAGTAGATCTCACCGCTCGTGATCCTCTCCTTCGTGAGTGTGATCCCCTCGGTAACCGTTTCCTTCGTGAAGCGAGCCCTTACATCTGTAGTTCGAACCGGGTCTCTACGGATCGGGATTAGCGGTGGTCCACGGACACAATAAGTCCGACGGGCAAAGAACCCATAGCGAGGATCCGATATAGAGAGATCCTGGCGTTTGTTCAAAAGGATAAAAAGTTGTAATCTTTTTGATTTTCATTGTAAGCCTTAAAATAAAAGCGATATTTCTCTTTGAATTTGTTTGGTGAAGTTTGTAAGCAAGTTCAAATCAATGACAATCATCCCAACTTTTACCGCGAACAGTTAGGAATGCACCAAATGGAATAGACCCTCTAGGAATAACAAGAAGATTATCGAAATAAACTTCAGCCCAATTAACTTGAATATTAGCCATAATAGCATATAGCGCTTTAGCTAATTCTAAAGAAATGAAATGAAAACTCCCTGTTTTTGGATATAGATTATATGCTAGAATTCTAGCGATAAAGCGAGGAATTGGGCGAATTTTGTTTGAATGATTCAATAATCCTCCTTGACCCGGTAAGAAAATTAAATTTTGAAGAATATTTTCATCATCCATAGAAACATCATGAAGACTAATTCCTCTATAAGGAATGTTGAACATTTTCCTAGAAGTTTAGATGTAAATGAAATTTCTTTTCCTTTCACCAAGCGGCGATCGCATCTTTGTTATTATCAAGTTTTTATGGGAAATGTTAGCATAAAACAATTGAACAAGAGTTGGATAATAAGGTTTTGATTTTTAGAAGAATGTAGATGTGCTAATCCCACATTTTCAAAATAACTCCTAAAATTATGAAGTACAAAGTCTTCATATTTGATAAACCTACAGGGAGTATTTCAAAAGTTTGTAATTCCTTAAATTTATCTAAGAGATTTGGATCTTTAAGATAAATTGTATAATCCTCCACGAGGTTGTGAAGAACGGGGCGAGATCTCTTAGATCTAGACATAATTTTGAGGATTAAAAAATTAAAAGATCAAGATTAGAACACTTACAAAGCAGTAGAGAGTTGAATACGGATATTAGTCGACTAATAACGGTGTAGTCGACTAATTAGGTGACAGAGATGAGAAAAGCCCGAAGATTTGAAGAAGAAAAAAATGAGAGAGAAGAAAGTTGCCCTAACACGGATTTTGAAGAAGCTGAAGAGTAACTAGGTTTGGTGGGTTTTGGGAAGATGAAGAAGTGGGTAAAGAGAAGTTAGGGTTAGTTTTCTTTAGATAAAAATTGAATGGTTGAGATTAGATGTTAAAATCAATGAATGGTCATGATTTTATCCAAAGAAAAATAGATTTAGGGCTAGGATTTATCAGATAAAAATAAATGGTTGAGATCAAATGTAACTTAGTTTATTGGGTATTGGGTATTGGGTTTAAAAAACAAGGATCCAATAAGCTATATTTGAAATTTCCAGGCTGAGTAGTCGACTATACTGTTATGTAGTCGACTATTCTGCAATTAGACAGAATGCAGACCAGCATTTTTAACCTTAGTAGTCGACTAATCAAATGTTATAGTCGACTATTAAGAAGTTAACAAACTATTTTATATGCAATGCTTGTGCATGTAGCCGACTAGTAAGCTGATTAGTCGACTAATCATAGTATATATGCATATGAACTTATCTTAAATTTTAATTTAGATCTACAATTGAACATATACCTAATTCTCTTCTTAATTTAACATAAATTTCTTCTTTTAAAGGTTTTTAAAATATCGCTATTTGTTTATTAGTAGATATAAATTCTAATGTAATATCACCCTTAAGAACATGATCACGTAGAAAATGATGTCTAATATCAATATGTTTTATGCGTGAATGTTGAATAGGATTTTTAGATAAATTAATTGTACTAGAATTATCACACATTATAGATGATGTGGGACAATTAATACAATAATCGAGATAAAGTTTGTTTCATCCATAAGACACGTGCACATGCTAAACTAGCGACAATATATTACCTTGGGTTGTAGATAATGATCTTGAATTTTATTTTTACTAAACCAAGATACAAGTGAGTGTCCTAAGAAATGACAAGTACCACTTGTACTTTTTCTATCAGTTACATCAGGCAAAATCGGCATCACTATAAGTTAATAAATCAAATGTGCTATTCTTTGGATAAAATAAACCAAAATCTGAAGTACCTTTAAGATATCTAAAAATTCTTTTAACGACTTTAAGATGTGATTCTTTAGGATTAGATTGAAATCTAGCACATAAACAAACACTAAACATAATATCGGGTCTACTAGCGGTAATGTAAAGAAGTGATCAATCATACCTCGATATAGCTTTTGATCAACATTCTTACCACTTTCATCTTTGTCAAGTGATGTTGTAGTACTCATTGGTGTTGGTTTGCTAGTTGTATTGTCCATCCCAAAACGTTTAAGTAGTTCTTTTGCATATTTATTTTGATTGATGAAAATTTCTTCCTTCAATTGTTTGATTTGAAGTCCAAGAAAGAAGTTTAATTCACCCATGTGACTCATTTCAAATTCTTCTGTATAGTCTTAGCAAACTCTTGACAAAGATCATTGTTAGTAGAACCAAATATTATATCATCTACATATATTTGTATTAATAATATATCTTTATTTATTTTCTTAATAAATAAAGTAGAATCAACTTTTCAATTTCAAAACCAGATGTTAAAAGAAAAGATTTTAATCTATCATACCATGCACGAGGTGCTTGTTTAAGACCATATAAAGCCTTTTAAGTTTATAAACATGATCAGAAAATTTTTCATGTTCAAAACCGGGAGGTTGTTCTACAAAACTTCTTCTTTAATAAAACCATTTAAAAATGCACTTTTAACATCCATTTGATAAAGATTGAAATTCATAAAACATGCAAATGCAAGTAAAATTCTAATGGATTCTAAGCGTGCAGCAGGGCATAAGTTTCATCATAATCAATTCCTTCTTCTTGATTATAACCTTGTGCAACTAATCTAGCTTTATTTCTAACAACTTGTCATGATTCATCTAATTTATTCCTAAAATCCATTTTGTTCCTATAATGGATTTATTTTGTCAGTCTAGGTACAAGATCCCAAATATTATTTCTTATAAATTGATTTAATTCATCTTGCATAGCTTCTATCCAAAATTATCAAGTAAAGCTTCTTTTACATTTTTAGGTTCTACTTAAAACAAATGCAACATGAACTATTAAATTAAAATTAGATCTAGTAGATACTTTCTCAGATATATTTCCAATAATCAAATCATGTGGATGATTTTTAACTTCTACAAAATTCTTTGGTAATTCATTTTGTAAATTTTCATCTTTTGAAATATCTAACATAGGAGTATCATGAATAGTATCAATTAAATCATCATCATTACTTGAAATAGAAGGTGTTTTTATAAAATTTTCATCAAAAGAAACATGCATAGATTCTTCAATGACTAAGGTTCTTTTATTATATATTCTATATGCTTTACTATGATTAGAATATCCTACAAAAATTCCTTCATCAGATTTAGAATCAAATTTATCTAAATTATCTTTTGTATTTAATATAAAACACTTACAACCAAAACTTTAAAATATGAAACTTTAGGAATTTTATTATAAAATAATTCATATGATGTTTTGTTTAAAATAGGTCTTAATAAAACTCTATTTAAAATATAGCATGTTGTTGATCTGACTTACGCCCAAAAATATTTTGATAAATTACTATCACATAACATTGTTCTAGCACATTCTTGTAATGTCCTATTCTTCCTTTCTACAACTCCATTTTGTGGAGCTGCTCTAGGAAAAGAAAAAGTATGTGAAATACCATTTTATCACAAAAATTTGTAAAAGTTCATTTTCAAATTCTCCTCCATGATCACTACATTATAGTAACTATAGAAAAAGATTTTTGATTTTGAATTCTTTTACAAAATATAGAAAACTCATTAAAAGCATCATTTTTATTTTTAAGAAATATTACCCATGTAAATCTTGAAAAATCATCAACAATTACAAATGCATATTTACTTCCATTTAAAGATGCTATCCTAGAAGGACCAAAGAGATCAATATGAAGTAATTCAAGTGGTTTACTAGTAGAAATAATATTTTTAGATTTAAAAGAAGATTTATGCATTTTACCTTGTTGACATGCATCACAAAAATTATCTTTATAAGAAAGCTTAGGTAAACCATTTACTAAATCATATTTAGAAATTTTAGAAATATGTTTAAAATTAACATGACCAAAACGTTTATGCCATAATATAGAATCATTTGAAGATGCAATAAGACAATGTTCATTTGAAATATTATTTAAAGATAAAACATATATATTATTCTTTCTATGACCTTTATATAAAATTATAATCCAATCAATATCATAAATTAAGCAAGAATCTTTTTGAAGACAATTTTAAAATCTTTATCACAAAGTTGACTTATACTAAGCAGATTATGTTTAAGACCTTCAACTAATAAAACATTATTAATAATAGGTTTATTAGAATTACCAACAGTGCCAATACCAATCACCTTTCCTTTGTTATTGTCTCCAAAGGTGACTGTACCACCATCTTTGTCTTGAATTGATGACAATAATTGAATGTTCCCTGTCATATGTTTTGAACAACCACTATCTAAAATCCATCTATCTTTCTTTGGTACTGAAAAGATAAACATTTATAATCTTGGTACCCATTTTACATTGGGTCTTTAAAATTAGTCTTTAGGAAACCAAACCCATGAAGAGTTTGATTTTCCTATGTAATTAGATGATAAACAAACATCTTTAATAAAGCTAGAAATATAAGACTTTTTCTTATTATAATTTAAAACTTTAGGAATCCAAATAAATAAATATTTTGGTTTTCTTTTATTTAAAACATTATCTTTAACATTTTGTTTATATACTAATGAAGATGATTTTACAAAAGTGGTTTTCTTATGAATATCTTTTTCAACTTGAAAACCAATCCTTTTGTCTTTTGAGTTTCTTTTGATAAGAAAGTAAAGTTTTAAATTTTCTTTACCTTTATTAAACTTACTAACATTTAAGTATATGTCATCATATTTTGATTTAATCAAAGAAATATCTTTATCTAAAATACTAATGCGAGTCTTTAAATTATTGCATTCTGATTTTAGATACAAATTTTCATTAGTTAAAAATAATTTTCTTTGAGTAAATTCTCATTTTCTTCTTTTAATTTAATTTCTTGTGAATTAACATAAGAAGAATTTAAATCAGAAATTTCCTCTAATTTAAATGCATCTAAAAGTTCATCATTATCATTTACCTCATCTTGTGCCATGAAACACATATGAGCACTTTCATTTTCTTCAATTTCTTCATCAGATGAAGAGTCATCACTTTCATCCCAAGTGGCTGCCATTGCCTTTCTTTTCTTGTTATTTTGAGTAGTGTTGAAATTGTTGAAATGATTTGACTTTTGCTTATTCTTCAATAAAGGACAATCTTTCTTCATATGACTGCTTTGTTACACTTGAAATAAACAGGTGAGTTATTTAAATTTGAAAATTTAGATTTAAACTTACCTTGTTTTATAAATTTTTGAAATTTGCGTGCAAACATGCTCATTTCTTCATTTTCATTATCTGAATCTTCCTTATCAGAAGATATGTTGAATGCAAGAATTTTCTTGTTCTTTGTCTCATCTTCATTCTTTCTATCTTGATTTGAACTTCATATGCCATTAGATTACCAATTAAGTTCTCCATGATAAAGTTGATAAATCATTTGCCTCGTCTATTCGGTAATCTTCTTTTCCCATTTTGAGTAAGTGAGCGAAGTAACTTTAGCACCATTTCAACTTGTGTATATGTTTTACCCAATCCAATAAGAGAATTTGTGATATCGGTGAATCTTGTAAACATCTCTCCAATGGTTTCGTTTTCCTTCATTCTAAATAGTTCAAACACATTGTACAAGAACGAAATTTTAGATTCTTTAACTTTATTAGTTCCTTCATGAGTTACCTCGAGTGTGTGCCAAATATCATATCTTGAAGTAGCCGTTGACACCTGTTGAACTCATTTACGTCAAGAGCACAAAACAAAGCATTCATTGCTTTTGAGTCCAAATTTGCATTATTCCTTTGAGCCATAGTCCATTACGCAAATGGTGTTGATGGCTTCTCATATAGTTTCCACCACATTCCAAAGTTCATATCCGATTGATTGAAGATAGATTTTCATTCTGCACTTCCAATAGTTGTAGTTGAAGCCGTCAAACATTGGTGGGCGATTGGTTGAATGGCCTTCCTTAAATTGTGAAGTTGAATCTTGTGTTGATGCCATGTTTAACCTTGCTCTGATACCAAATGTAGGATCGCTGATCTATCACACTTAAACACTAGAGGGGGGGTGAATAGTATTTATAAAAAATTTATGCAAAATAGATTATAAATTGCAAAATTAAATAACATCAAACACAGAAATTTAAACAATCACAAACACGAGATTTTATCTTGGTTCCACCACTCGGTGTACATCAGGTCCCAAGCAAATCCCGCTTGAGAGTTTCCACTATGATTTTGAAACAACTTACAAAATCAAAAATCAAACCTGACCAATTTGCAAGTCCCTGCAAATTGCAACAATCTCAAACCTGAGATCACAAACTCTCACACCAGAGAGCCTCCTTTTTGAACAAGTAATACAATTCCTATAAGCCTTGAAGTGTTGGTGAAGTGCAATGGTGGCTTAGGAATCTTTTTGATCTCTTGAAAACTTTTACGAAAATCGAGAATTTTGAACTCTTGTTTTTACACCATAAAAACTCAATCTTATATATATGAAAGTTGTATCAAAAATTCTGAAGTTAACACCTATATATAGCCCTTTGAAAACTTGAATTTTAAACCATTAAAACGTTTCAAAATGGCTATTCAATGTTAGGTATTCAAATTTTGAAACTGCCGGAAAGCGGTTTACGTAGTCGTATACATGAAATTAGTCGACTACTCTATGTTAGCTTGAGACTCTGTAAAATAATTTTATTGCTTAGTAGTTAGACTATAATGTATATTAGTCGACTACTCTGAATCGACAGAAAGTCTATAAAATTATTTTGAAGGTTAGTAGTCGACTACTTTATGTATTAGTCGACTACAGCGTAAAATAATGGCTTCGATGATACATTAAAACTATAATTAGTCGACTACTCACGAAGATTAGTCGACTATCTTTATAAAAGCGAGAAACTTATATTTTAACACACTAAGATGAATAGTGGAGCTATAATTGCTATTAATTAGACTACTAAAGACTTAAAATTATATAACTTATATATTTTAGACTTATTCTTTAACTTTAACTTCTATTGATTAACAAAGGGATTTCTTTTGTTAATCCACACATAAGCATGTGTTAGTGTGTTCTAAAGATATATATATGTGTGTATATATATATATATATATATATATATATATATATATATATATATATATATATATATATATATATATATATATATATATATATATATATATATATATATATATATATATATATATATATATATATATATATATATATATATATATATATATATATATATATATATATATATATATATATATATATATATATATATATATATATATATATATATATATATATATATATATATATATATATATATATATATATATATATATATATATATATATATATATATATATATATATATATATATATATATATATATATATATATATATATATATATATATATATATATATATATATATATATATATATATATATATATATATATATATATATATATATATATATATATATATATATATATATATATATATATATATATATATATATATATATATATATATATATATATATATATATATATATATATATATATATATATATATATATATATATATATATATATATATATATATATATATATATATATATATATATATATATATATATATATATATATATATATATATATATATATATATATATATATATATATATATATATATATATATATATATATATATATATATATATATATATATATATATATATATATATATATATATATATATATATATATATATATATATATATATATATATATATATATATATATATATATATATATATATATATATATATATATATATATATATATATATATATATATATATATATATATATATATATATATATATATATATATATATATATATATATATATATATATATATATATATATATATATATATATATATATATATATATATATATATATATATATATATATATATATATATATATATATATATATATATATATATATATATATATATATATATATATATATATATATATATATATATATATATATATATATATATATATATATATATATATATATATATATATATATATATATATATATATATATATATATATATATATATATATATATATATATATATATATATATATATATATATATATATATATATATATATATATATATATATATATATATATATATATATATATATATATATATATATATATATATATATATATATATATATATATATATATATATATATATATATATATATATATATATATATATATATATATATATATATATATATATATATATATATATATATATATATATATATATATATATATATATATATATATATATATATATATATATATATATATATATATATATATATATATATATATATATATATATATATATATATATATATATATATATATATATATATATATATATATATATATATATATATATATATATATATATATATATATATATATATATATATATATATATATATATATATATATATATATATATATATATATATATATATATATATATATATATATATATATATATATATATATATATATATATATATATATATATATATATATATATATATATATATATATATATATATATATATATATATATATATATATATATATATATATATATATATATATATATATATATATATATATATATATATATATATATATATATATATATATATATATATATATATATATATATATATATATATATATATATATATATATATATATATATATATATATATATATATATATATATATATATATTGCTTTCTTGGCCCTCGCGTCAAGCTTTACCTCGTTGGCGTGATAGTAGAAGCGTCTTGTAGGCGTTAAAATTGCTTATCGATGCGAACAAGACTTCGTAAGCGGTGGGTTGACAACCGACGATCCATCCGACGGCGACCGAGCGCCGTCGGCGTGATTCGCCGCAAAAGCAGCGTAAAGCGAGTCGGCGAACCCATGAAGTGAGTCGGCGTCTGAGCAATGAAAGCGGCGTCGGCGCTGGCGAAACAATTAGCCAGGCGAAAGAGTCAATGGATGGGGTCGCTATGGCGGATCTAAGATCAAGTTGACTTCGAGAGGTTGAAGTCACGAGATCGTAGCCGATTCCTACAGGCGGCGAGCGAATGGGTCGAGTCAAGCGGAATCGTTCCGCAGCGAGCGTATCCGGAGCGCCCGCGCTCCTCAGCGCAAGCACGGGCTTTGGTGCAACAAGCCCGCGAGTTGAAGAGGCGGCCAAGAAGTCGTCGACAAATCGGCTAGCTTGGAAGCCCAAGTCCGTCGAGGCTTCAACCCGGCGAACCCGGCATCAAGCCTAGCTCGCCCGGCGAGCCAACTCTGCTCCGTGCTCAAATCGAAATTGTGAGCACCTCGGCCAAGTGGTAGAGCCACCCGTCGGCCGCTACAACCCCTTTGTTTTGTATAAATAGGGGGTCTTGCTCATTGAGGGTCGGATTTTTGGGATTTTGGCTTGGATTTTGGCGGACTTCGAAGAGCCCTCGCGAGATCTCGGCCTTGCGGTTCGAGCACCGGCGAGCTCAAGTCGATCGGCGTCGGATCTATAGGCGGAAGGTAAACAAACTTCGGGTCGAACTCTGAGATACCCTCTAGGTTAAGCTTCGTCTTAATCTCGGGGATAGCTGTGATTTCTCCTTGTAGATCTCACCGCTCGGCGATCCTCTCGCCGTGAGTGTGATCCCCTCGGTAGCCGTTTCCTTCGTGAAGCGAGCCCCTCGTCTGTAGTTCGAACCGGGTTTACACGGGATCGAATTGCGGTGGTCAGCGGACGAACAAAAGTCCGACACGGGCAAAGAACCCATAGCGAGGATCGGGAAAATAGAGATCCTCGTGTTTGTTCACAAAAGGAAGAGAGTTGTAATTTTCGTTTTCATTATGCGCTGAAATAAAGGCATTTCTTTTGTTTGAAATTTTGTTGTAGGCCAGCGAAGGCGTAAACAAGTTCAAGCGAGCAATGAATAACAAACCAACTTTCCCGCGAACAAGGCTGGCGACCACGGTGGGAGCCAGCGGCTTCAACAAAGAAGCGTCGTGTATAACCGCGGATCCGATCCGGTCATCGAGGAGGTCGAGTTCGAGTTCGACCGGAAGAAGTATGAAGAATACCTCTCCTCCTCGTCGAGATCCGGTTCCCCATAAGTCCAAGATGGTCTCGGCGCAAGGAAGACCCGATCGGCCTCGAATCGCGGGCGAGAAAATCCACCACCACCGCCGTCAAGGCTGCGGACAGCGGTGGTTCCCGGCTAACAGCGGCCAAACCTTGAGAACCCTGTCTTCCGCGAGGGTCGATTCCGCCAATGGCGTCGTGACTCTCTCAAGAGAGCCCGTCGAGCGGCGTCGGCGCTGGCGAAACAATTAGCCAGGCGAAAGAGTCAATGGATGGGGTCGCTATGAGGCGGATCTAAGATCAAGTTGACTTCGAGAGGTTGAAGTCGAGATCGTAGCCGATTCCTACAGGCGGCGGCGAATGAATGGGTCGAGTCAAGCGGAATCGTTCCGCAGCGAGGCGTATCCGGAGCGCCCGCGCTCCTCAGCGCAAGCCGCGGGCTTTGGTGCAACAAGCCCGCGAGTTGAAGAGGCGGCCAAGAAGTCGTCGACAAATCGGCTAGCTTGGAAGCCCAAGTCCGTCGAAGCTTCAACTCCGGCGAACCCGGCATCAAGCCTAGCTCGCCCGGCGAGCCAACTCTGCTCCGTGCTCAAATCGAAATTGTGAGCACCTCAACAAAAGTGGCATCGGCCGAAGTTACCTCCGTTATGCGCACCTAAACTTCCGTGAAGCCAACTCTGCTCCGTGCTCAAATCGAAATTGTGAGCACTTCAACAAAAGTGGCATCGGCCGAAGTTACCTCCGTTATGCGCACCTAAACTTCCGTGAAGCCAACTCTGCTCCGTGCTCAAATCGAAATTGTGAGCACTTCAACAAAAGTGGCATCGGCCGAAGTTACCTCCGTTATGCGCACCTAAACTTCCGTGAAGCCAACTCTGCTCCGTGCTCAAATCGAAATTGTGAGCACCTCAACAAAAGTGGCATCGGCCGAAGTTACCTCCGTTATGCGCACCTAAACTTCCGTGAAGCCAACTCTGCTCCGTGCTCAAATCGAAATTGTGAGCACTTCAACAAAAGTGGCATCGGCCGAAGTTACCTCCGTTATGCGCACCTAAACTTCCGTGAAGCCAACTCTGCTCCGTGCTCAAATCGAAATTGTGAGCACTTCAACAAAAGTGGCATCGGCCGAAGTTACCTCCGTTATGCGCACCTAAACTTCCGTGAAGCCAACTCTGCTCCGTGCTCAAATCGAAATTGTGAGCACCTCAACAAAAGTGGCATCGGCCGAAGTTACCTCCGTTATGCGCACCTAAACTTCCGTGAAGCCAACTCTGCTCCGTGCTCAAATCGAAATTGTGAGCACTTCAACAAAAGTGGCATCGGCCGAAGTTACCTCCGTTATGCGCACCTAAACTTCCGTGAAGCCAACTCTGCTCCGTGCTCAAATCGAAATTGTGAGCACTTCAACAAAAGTGGCATCGGCCGAAGTTACCTCCGTTATGCGCACCTAAACTTCCGTGAAGCCAACTCTGCTCCGTGCTCAAATCGAAATTGTGAGCACTTCAACAAAAGTGGCATCGGCCGAAGTTACCTCCGTTATGCGCACCTAAACTTCCGTGAAGCCAACTCTGCTCCGTGCTCAAATCGAAATTGTGAGCACCTCAACAAAAGTGGCATCGGCCGAAGTTACCTCCGTTATGCGCACCTAAACTTCCGTGAAGCCAACTCTGCTCCGTGCTCAAATCGAAATTGTGAGCACTTCAACAAAAGTGGCATCGGCCGAAGTTACCTCCGTTATGCGCACCTAAACTTCCGTGAAGCCAACTCTGCTCCGTGCTCAAATCGAAATTGTGAGCACCTCAACAAAAGTGGCATCGGCCGAAGTTACCTCCGTTATGCGCACCTAAACTTCCGTGAAGCCAACTCTGCTCCGTGCTCAAATCGAAATTGTGAGCACTTCAACAAAAGTGGCATCGGCCGAAGTTACCTCCGTTATGCGCACCTAAACTTCCGTGAAGCCAACTCTGCTCCGTGCTCAAATCGAAATTGTGAGCACCTCAACAAAAGTGGCATCGGCCGAAGTTACCTCCGTTATGCGCACCTAAACTTCCGTGAAGCCAACTCTGCTCCGTGCTCAAATCGAAATTGTGAGCACCTCAACAAAAGTGGCATCGGCCGAAGTTACCTCCGTTATGCGCACCTAAACTTCCGTGAAGCCAACTCTGCTCCGTGCTCAAATCGAAATTGTGAGCACTTCAACAAAAGTGGCATCGGCCGAAGTTACCTCCGTTATGCGCACCTAAACTTCCGTGAAGCCAACTCTGCTCCGTGCTCAAATCGAAATTGTGAGCACTTCAACAAAAGTGGCATCGGCCGAAGTTACCTCCGTTATGCGCACCTAAACTTCCGTGAAGCCAACTCTGCTCCGTGCTCAAATCGAAATTGTGAGCACTTCAACAAAAGTGGCATCGGCCGAAGTTACCTCCGTTATGCGCACCTAAACTTCCGTGAAGCCAACTCTGCTCCGTGCTCAAATCGAAATTGTGAGCACTTCAACAAAAGTGGCATCGGCCGAAGTTACCTCCGTTATGCGCACCTAAACTTCCGTGAAGCCAACTCTGCTCCGTGCTCAAATCGAAATTGTGAGCACTTCAACAAAAGTGGCATCGGCCGAAGTTACCTCCGTTATGCGCACCTAAACTTCCGTGAAGCCAACTCTGCTCCGTGCTCAAATCGAAATTGTGAGCACTTCAACAAAAGTGGCATCGGCCGAAGTTACCTCCGTTATGCGCACCTAAACTTCCGTGAAGCCAACTCTGCTCCGTGCTCAAATCGAAATTGTGAGCACTTCAACAAAAGTGGCATCGGCCGAAGTTACCTCCCCAAGTTTACGAGCGGAGGCGTAGGGAAAATGAGAAAATAAAAGACCTCGAGCAAAATCAATACTTTGATTTCGCTCAAGAAGGTAAAGAAAACGGGTATACCATGTCCTTACCCAAGGGAGTGGGAATCAATCCGTATCAGACAAAATTCAACCTCATCAACTTTACACCGTTTGGCGGAAGGGATCGCCCACTCGGCACTTGATCTACTTCAAGTCTCATCTAGGTGTTATCTCGACAGCGAGCCCTTGATGGTTCGGTCATTCGTTGGCACCCTTCGTGGGCTGCCTTGATTGGTACCGCCGTCTCAAACCGAGGGCGTTAATAGGCTGGGATGATATGGAGGCCATGTTTCTCACCAATTTCTTCGGCGATGACACGAGGTATCCATCGGTTCTTTGTTGGACGAAAGCGAAAAGCGGAAGCGATGGATAACCGTCAAGAGGTTGAAATAAGGCAATGAATTGCGAGACCGATAACGGAGAAGTTCATTCTCAAACTTGTCATAGCAACTTGTCATTGGGCGTGTTGGAAGCAATGGGAGCTGCCGTCAGAGACACGGAAAGATTTAAGGATCACGTGGAGAGCAAGCGGCGATTCACGAGGAGGAAGAAAGCGGAGAGAGGTCAGCCTATGGTGGATGCTCACAAGCGAACTTTGTCCCCGTGGCAAAGGTAAAGCGCCGGCAAAGTCGTAGGCGCTAATCAAGCGTTGAGCTGCAACCACAGCGGCGGTCGCAACAGCGTGCACCACGGCAATCGCGGCCTCAATGGCGCCAACAAACTCGAGAATCGAAACCATCCGGTTCGAGGTTTCCCAAGACTTACTCGTTCAGGGCGAGGAAGTTCGGGCATCTTCAAATACCTTACGGAAAACAACAAAATCCGGTTGCCCCAATTGTAAACCAAGAGGAGGCAAACAAGGTTCTGGATCCTAAATGCGTGCTTACCGCAGGCGGTACATCATCCTACAAAGTTACGCTACCATCTCAAGGACAAGATTGAGGCCTTGATGCGATGTTGGAGTCATTACTCCAAAACCCTCTAAAGAGAAGAAGGTGGGAGCAAATCACGGTCTCTATAAGCTTGGATCAGTTCCTTGGATTGGTTCCAACCGGCGCCGGTTGTGAAGGTAGGAATGAAGATGGTGAATGAAGATCCTCACGAACAGCGTAAGAAGGGGCTCGTCTGCTACGGCGACAAGCGGAGAAATCCTTTGGGTCCACCGACTTCTTTGGAAGGCGATCGATGGACTACATCCTCGGCCATAAAGAAGTCCAAGGGAAAAGGCAAGCTATGCCATCTTTGCCCGGCAATTCGAGAGAAGGATGATGAAAAAGTATCCACCTTCCAATTTCAGGAAGAAGCGGGAAGTCTTAGCTACTAGGAGTGGACAAGAATACTCCTACAAGTATCCGGACACTCCAAATCCAAGCGCTAAGACCTTGTCGGTGGGGGTGACCACGACTCCTCTCACTCGTGCGAGAGAAAGCGGTGAAGCAAAGGAGAAAGCGACCTCGAGGTCGGGAAGCTCAACTCGGCGGTCGATTCAATCGCCCGATTGTGAGGATAGGCCGGAACATCGGGCTCTCCATACCGTTTCGGCGTCATGGCCCGGTTAGCGAACATCCGGCGAATAACTCTCTGAGTTGCTCCGATTGTCAAAGGAAACCGGGAAGCTCTACAAGAAGCTCAGGCGACTCGAGGTGTTTCTCACTCGAGATCAAGCCGATTCGGAAGAATCGCACAACAATGCAACAGCAGCCAAGCACTTCCCGCATTACTTTTACAAAGGAGGATATGCGGGCGAGAGATTCAAACACGATCGGCGCTATACTTCACGGGTATATTGGCTCTAGTGAAGTTAGCAGGATCCAAGTCGATCCGGGTTCATTGTGAGCATTATGCCCTGCGCCTCATGTATCACCTTGGAATCCACGCGATGGTGGCATCAGCGAGCACAATGATCTATGGGTTTAACACCGGTAGTCTCGGCGCTTGGTAAGATCGGATAAAGTGCGGATGGGGATTTAAAGTCGAAGTCACTGCTATGTGATTGGCGAGACTTCCTATAACTTATTGTTGGGTCGACCTTGGATCCGCGGTAGCGTTATAGTCCCATCTACTCTTCATCGGTGTCTCAAATATGTAGACACGAATAATGAGTCAAGGCGGTGGTCGCGGACAAGCGGCCGTTTAAGGGGTGGAGAATTATTTCTTGATTCTCTCCTCTACGGTAATGAGTCGGCGAATCATCGGCCCAAGGCACGGACAGCGGTGAAGAAGGCGATTCGAAGCGGGCTTGATTATAGTGGTGGTTTTGTTTTAAATGACATTGTACCTTGTAATCAATCTTGGCGATGAAGAATCGTCGGATGAACATTGTAATTGGCAAATTGCCGATGAATCAATAAATGGCGATTTAGAGTACCCTTTGTCTTTGAATGATGTAATGGCGAGGTTTATACAACGATCGAGTTGCACTTACCAACTTCGGTCTTCTTGCTTTACACAAAAGCAATTCCAAGACTCCTTTGGGACAACACTTCGTCATCCCGAAGATCAAGTAGTGAAAAGACTTGGTTTACGGAAAAGGAGATCACGGTTCAACGCCGAATCATTTCTTAGAAGAAGATGAAGATGACAACGGGCCTATCCTCAACACATTCAGATATAGTCGGAGACAGGTATCATGAAGAAGTGGGAGTGCGACTTGACACAAGGAGAAGGTCTATGTTTGGTGAGGTCCTCGAGTCCCTCCTAAGCGGCATATGTCCCAAAGGGAAGCGGATAACTACTATGCATTTAGAAGGGGATTGGGATACGAATCCTCCTCGGAAGATGAATGCTCATGGCTAATTGATGATAATCCACGATGAGGGAGGCGGACATTAAATGCGATTCTTGGCTTGGGATTACGACACCGACCTCGGAGAAGCTTTCAAGGCTTTGATGTCAAATATGGCTACGGTCGATCCTGCTACTATTGAGGGTGATGAAGATATGCCAACATGGGAAGACCCATGGATCCATCAACTTCGAGCGGTTTGGGGATAGATTGAACAAAGAGAACCCCCACTAAGGGCGAGGTAGTCGAGGTTAATATGGGTGATGAGGAGCATCCTAAGCTCATAAACATCAGCAATACTCTTCCCTCGGAAGAAAGAAGAGTTGATCGCCCTAATCGGGGAGTATATCGATGTATTAGCTTGGAGTTATGAGGACATGCGGGACTCGACCCTAATGTAGCGACACATCGCCTCAACATCAAGGCGGATGTCAAACTGTCAAGCAACGGCAAAGGCGGTTTAGTCCACAAATATTGGAGGCAATTGTTGTGAAGTGAAGAAACTCATAGAATCGGGATTCATCAAGGAAATTCAACATCCGGATTGGGTGGCGAATATAGTCCGGTCATGAAGAAAAATGGGTCGATTAGGATGCGTATGGACTCTGAGACCTCAGCGGCTTGCGAAAGATGACTTTCCTCTTCCAATCACCGATGTCATAGTCGACAATACGTGTGGATTTGAAAGAATGTCCTTTATGGATGGCTTTTGGGGTATAATCAAATCAAGATGCACCCGATGGCGTAAACACCACGGCGTTGAGCGCCCATCGGCATATATTGCTACGGTCATGCCGTTCGGCCTCAAAATCTTTGGCGCAACATACCGGCGAGCAATGGCGGAGATTTTCGGGATCATCTTGGAAAAGCGGTCGAATGCTACGTCGGCGACTTAGTCGTAAAAGCGTGACAAAGGAGATCACATCAAAGATCTTGGAGCGGTATTGAGCTCATGCGAACTCATCGACTAAAGATGAATCTGCCAAATCCTTCCTTGGAATGTCGGTGGCAAGTTCCTTGGCCGTCGTCACCGACAAAGGAATCCACGTCGATCGACAAAGTGAAGGCAATTCAAGAGTTGCAACCTCAGAAATCGAGAGAACTTCGAGGGGTTACAAGAGGCGATTGGCGTACATCCGGCGGTTCATATCGAACCTATCAGGAAGTGCCAACCGTTCTCCAAGTTGAACAAGAAGGCGTGTCGTTTATTTGGGGCGGCCTTTGTCGGCGTTTGAAGAGATTAAATCGTATCTCGCTAAACCTCTGTTCTTGTTGCACCTTGTCGGAAAACCGTTCACGATCTACGTCAAGGCAGCGGATCACTCGTTAAGCGCCTTACTCGCGGGGCGGCGGCGGCGGTCCGCGAGCGGCGATGTATTACGAGCGAACATTGGTGGTGAGTCTCGATACCCAATGGTGAAGCGGTGCCTTGCATTAGTGTTAGCGATTGAAAAATCGACACTATTTAGTCGGACGGGCGATTTATGTTATCTCTAGCGTAAATCCGGTCCGAATATTTATGACCCGGCCGGCCTCAATGAGTTGGCGTTTGGCGAAATGGGCCTTGCTCTTGTCCCAATCGACTGCACTTCAAACAACGAAGTCGGTCAAAGGGCAAGCGATTTGCGATCTCTTGGTACGCCAACCCGACAACGGGCGGTTGAGTTATATGATGATCTTCGGATGAAGTCCGGAAGTCAACACTACGTCGCACCAACAAATATGGCGATTGTATTTTGGCCAGACTTCTCGGGCCACTAATGTAGCAAGTACCCGGACGTTCTAAAATCTCATTTGGAGTCGGAGTTGTCTTGATTTCCAGGAATCATGTCATGCCCGTGCTTATTCACTCACGAACCTGTTCCAATAGCGTAGCGAATACAACGCTACTTATCGGACTTAGCCGCCAAAGAGCTGGGGTCGAATATCTCGGCGTATGGAGATTCTGGCGATAGTTAAGCGGGTTCGTGGTGACTCTGAAGTCGAGAATCGGATCTAATCCCTATCATCGGATAGGCTGTTGAAATGGCGGACTCATTGAAGAATTCTTCATCGAATATATCCGCCTCCAAAGCGCTCATGCGGATGCTGGCGGCGTTAGGCGTGTCGTTAGCACAACCTTAGAGACCGAGCAACTAGTTACGGTCGGGACTCACCAACTCTTCGTACCATTATACGATGAGGCACAAGAAGGTAAGGGGTAGTTACCAAAGTACATGCAACCCAAACCAAGTTGGAGCCGAGATTGGCTTTCCTATCATCGATTCGTCTTACATGGTATTCTACGAGAAGGCGTGAAGGAGAAGAGTCAATCCGTGAAGAGCTCAAGATTCTTTTACGACACGAAACCGGATGCTATATCGTCGAGTGCGATGGTCTTTACTCCGATGCCTCTCAAACAAAGAGGCGAAGAGGTCCTTCGGGAAGCACGAAGGTGAATGTGGTGCGCACCGGCTGGTCCCAAGCTCTGGCGAATCGGAGAATGGGCTACTTTTGGCCCACAATGATTAATGGCCTTGATTGAGTTATATGATGATCTTCGGATGAAGTCGGAAGTCAACACTACATCGCACCAACAAATATGGCGATTGTATTTTGGCCAGACTTCTCGGGCCACTAATGTAGCAAGTACCCGGACGTTCTAAAATCTCATTTGGAGTCGGAGTTGTCTTGATTTCCAGGAATCATGTCATGCCCGTGCTTATTCACTCACGAACCTGTTCCAATAGCGTAGCGAATACAACGCTACTTATCGGACTTAGCCGCCAAAGAGCTGGGGTCGAATATCTCGGCGTATGGAGATTCTGGCGATAGTTAAGCGGGTTCGTGGTGACTCTGAAGTCGAGAATCGGATCTAATCCCTATCATCGGATAGGCTGTTGAAATGGCGGACTCATTGAAGAATTCTTCATCGAATATATCCGCCTCCAAAGCGCTCATGCGGATGCTGGCGGCGTTAGGCGTGTCGTTAGCACAACCTTAGAGACCGAGCAACTAGTTACGGTCGGGACTCACCAACTCTTCGTACCATTATACGATGAGGCACAAGAAGGTAAGGGGTAGTTACCAAAGAAGTACATGCAACCCAAACCAAGTTGGAGCCGAGATTGGCTTTCCTATCATCGATTCGTCTTACATGGTATTCTACGGAAGGCGTGAAGGAGAAGAGTCAATCCGTGAAGAGCTCAAGATTCTTTACGACACGAAACCGGATGCTATATCGTCGAGTGCGATGGTCTTTACTCCGATGCCTCTCAAACAAAGAGGCGAAGAGGTCCTTCGGGAAGCACGAAGGTGAATGTGGTGCGCACCGGCTGGTCCCAAGCTCTGGCGAATCGGAGAATGGGCTACTTTTGGCCCACGATGATTAATGATGCGGTCGATGCGCTCGGAAATGCCATGCGTGTCAAATTCCGCGAATTATATGCATCGGCCTCGGGCGGTTGCATCCTTGACCACATCACGGCCATTCGAGACATGGGGAATGGGCGTTGTAGGTCCCATTTTCCTCCGTCGGTTAAAGGAGATCGGTTTATTCTAGCGATCACCGACTACTTCTCCAAGTGGTGAAGCAATCCCACTAAAAGAGGTCAAAGCGATGCAGTCGTCGATTCATCAAACACCATGTCATCTATCGACATGGTGTCCCAAACGGATCGTGCATGACAGCGGTCCCCAATTTATCGGCAATTCCTTCATCGGGTTTTGCGAAAAATTCAAGATACAAGATGTCTCGTCGGCGACCTATAATCCGGCGAATGGGTTAGGCGTTCAACAAGGCGATCATCAAGATTTTGTCGAAGCTTGTGAAGAATAACAAGCGAGGCTGGGATGATAAACTTCGGAGAAGCACTCGGGCATATCGCTGCTTGATGCGTCTGGCCATTGAGACATGGGGAATGGGCGTTGTAGGTCCCATTTTCCTCCGTCGGTTAAAGGAGATCGGTTTATTCTAGCGATCACCGACTACTTCTCCAAGTGGTGAAGCAATCCCACTAAAAGAGGTCAAAGCGATGCAGTCGTCGATTCATCAAACACCATGTCATCTATCGACATGGTGTCCCAAACGGATCGTGCATGACAACGGTCCCCAATTTATCGGCAATTCCTTCATCGGGTTTTGCGAAAAATTCAAGATACAAGATGTCTCGTCGGCGACCTATAATCCGGCGAATGGGTTAGGCGTTCAACAAGGCGATCATCAAGATTTTGTGAAGCTTGTGAAGAATAACAAGCGAGGCTGGGATGATAAACTTCGGAGAAGCACTCGGGCATATCGCTGCTAGCGACCGATAATCCTCACCTCTAAAAGAAAGGTAAATTGAACCCAAATGGGAAGGACCGTTTATAATAGACACGGTCTATTCAAGCGGTGCATATCATATATCACCTGAGAATGGCGGCCAGGCAATTAATCTTAGATAAATGGGAAGTTTAGAAAAGTATTATCCTTAATACATTCGGGATAACCCGTTTTGATGGGAAGTTCCTCGAGAATATCTCACTCATTTTCATGAGGATAACCCTAAGTTATTGTGTTTTCCTCCAAAATTCTCTCACCGATCAAATTCATTGGCGGTGGGCCCACTAAAATCTTCTGGTCCAACCACCGGCAAATTCCCCTCTCGATTCCTTCCACGAGCGAGAGGTCCACTTCAGTGCAGTTGCAATCCTACAAAAGCGAAAGCTATCCATACCCTTCAAGATTCTCGGTGGAGATCCCACTCTTAGTTTCTCATTGGGAAATAGAGTACATTCTTCCTTTCCCACCTTCACGGAGATAGGACACAAAACCTTCCTCTCTTATTTCAAATTCGTGAGCACACGGAGATAGGACACAAAACCTTCCTCTCTTGTCTTAGATTCTCGGTGGAGATCCCACTCTTAGTCTCATCTTTCAAGATTCTCAAAATGGAGATCCCATTTTAGTCTCTCCCACTGGAAGCAGGACAAAAATCCTTCCTTTCCAATATCAGGAGATAGGAGACAAGATCCTCCTTCCTCTCCATCAATAAGAGATAGGATACAAAACCTTCCTCTCTTATTTCAAATTCGTGAGCACACGGAGATAGGACACAAAACCTTCCTCTCTTATTTCAAATTCGTGAGCACACGGAGATAGGACACAAAACCTTCCTCTCTTGTTCATCCCTTACAGGAGATAGGAGACAAGATCCTCCTTCCTCTCCACCCTCGGAAATAGAATACATTCTTCCTTTCCCACCTCAATCAACCTTAGTCGGTTCAACCCTTCTCGGTCAAAGAAGGGGCCAAGATTCATCTTGGGGTATTTTATCCGAAGCCTAAGAAGGGATAAAGCCAGCGCCTCACCGCAGCGTTGCGGTTTAGTCTTTTAGATTGAAGAAGACACCGAGTTCGATTACGGGGCATTTTATCCGAAGCCTAAGAAGGGATAAAGCCAGCGCCTCACCGCAGCGTTGCGGGTAGTCTATTCCGTGATAAAGGCGAAGCCTCATTATTCAACATCGTAGCATTAAGTCTAAGAGAGTCTCATTCTTTTAGCACAACGTTGTGTGTGGAGCGGATCGGATAATCCGCCGCTAGCCCAACTCAAGCGGTAGTTGGTAAAGGCTAATCAAATCCGTTGGCGGTGAGGGTTTGCCAAAATCCTATAAGTATTATGGTTAATTATTTACGGCGAAATAAAAGAATCATAATAGAGCACAAAAGAGGGCGGAAATATGTTTTATCGATAAAAGGCTGAAGTTACACAAGTTTTCTAAGCGGCAAATTGGTGGCGGCAAATACTTTATTGAGGAAAGCTTGTTGAAGTTCCTCACGAGCTTCGATCGGGGTATTTTATCCGAAGCCTAAGAAGGGATAAAGTCAGCGCCTCACCGCAGCGTTGCGGTTTAGTCTTTTAGATTGAAGAAGACACGAGTTCGATTACGGGGTATTTCATCCGAAGCCTAAGAAGGGATTAAGCCAGCGCCTCACCGCAGCGTTGCGGGTGGTCTCTTGCGGTAAAGAGTACCAAGCCTATGTATTCAATATCATAGCAACAAGTCTAGAAGAGTTTCATTCTTCGGCCTAGCGTCCGCGTCGCGGAGCGGATCGGATAATCCGCCGCTAGCCCAACTCAAGCGGTAGTTGGTAAAGGCTAATCAAATCCGTTGGCGGTGAGGGTTTGCCAAAATCCTATAAGTATTATGGTTAATTATTTACGGCGAAATAAAAGAATCATAATAGAGCACAAAAGAGGGCGGAAATATGTTTTATCGATAAAAGGCTGAAGTTACACAAGTTTTCTAAGCGGCAAATTGGTGGCGGCAAATACTTTATTGAGGAAAGCTTGTTGAAGTTCCTCACGAGCTTCGATCGGGGTATTTCATCCGAAGCCTAAGAAGGGATTAAGCCAGCGCCTCACCGCAGCGTTGCGGTTTAGTCTTTCTCCGATTGAAGAAGACACGAGTTCGATTACGGGGTATTTCATCCGAAGCCTAAGAAGGGATAAAGTCAGCGCCTCACCGCAGCGTTGCGGTTTAGTCTTTCTCCGATTGAAGACACGAGTTCGATTACGGGGCATTTTATCGAAGCCTAAGAAGGGATAAAGTCAGCGCCTCACCGCAGCGTTGCGGTTTAGTCTTTCTCCGATTGAAGACACGAGTTGATTAAGGGCATTTTATCGAAGCCTAAGAAGGGATAAAGTCAGCGCCTCACCGCAGCGTTGCGGTTTAGTCTTTCTCAGATTGAAGAAGACACGAGTTGATTACGGGGCATTTTATCCGAAGCCTAAGAAGGGATAAAGTCAGCGCCTCACCGCAGCGTTGCGGTTTAGTCTTTTAGATTGAAGAAGACACGAGTTGATTAAGGGCATTTTATCGAAGCCTAAGAAGGGATAAAGTCAGCGCCTCACCGCAGCGTTGCGGTTTAGTCTTTCTCCGATTGAAGACACGAGTTCGATTACGGGGCATTTTATCCGAAGCCTAAGAAGGGATAAAGTCAGCGCCTCACCGCAGCGTTGCGGTTTAGTCTTTCTCGATTGAAGAAGACACGAGTTCGATTAAGGGCATTTTATCCGAAGCCTAAGAAGGGATAAAGTCAGCGCCTCACCGCAGCGTTGCGGTTTAGTCTTTTAGATTGAAGAAGACACGAGTTCGATTAAGGGTATTTCATCCGAAGCCTAAGAAGGGATTAAGCCAGCGCCTCACCGCAGCGTTGCGGTTTAGTCTTTTCGATTGAAGAAGACACGAGTTGATTAAGGGCATTTTATCGAAGCCTAAGAAGGGATAAAGTCAGCGCCTCACCGCAGCGTTGCGGTTTAGTCTTTCTCCGATTGAAGACACGAGTTCGATTAAGGGCATTTTATCGAAGCCTAAGAAGGGATAAAGTCAGCGCCTCACCGCAGCGTTGCGGTTTAGTCTTTTAGATTGAAGAAGACACGAGTTGATTAAGGGCATTTTATCCGAAGCCTAAGAAGGGATAAAGTCAGCGCCTCACCGCAGCGTTGCGGTTTAGTCTTTTAGATTGAAGAAGACACGAGTTCGATTAAGGGCATTTTATCGAAGCCTAAGAAGGGATTAAGCCAGCGCCTCACCGCAGCGTTGCGGTTTAGTCTTTCTCGATTGAAGAAGACACGAGTTCGATTACGGGGTATTTCATCCGAAGCCTAAGAAGGGATAAAGTCAGCGCCTCACCGCAGCGTTGCGGTTTAGTCTTTTAGATTGAAGAAGACACGAGTTCGATTACGGGGTATTTCATCCGAAGCCTAAGAAGGGATTAAGCCAGCGCCTCACCGCAGCGTTGCGGTTTAGTCTTTCTCCGATTGAAGAAGACACGAGTTCGATTACGGGGTATTTCATCCGAAGCCTAAGAAGGGATTAAGCCAGCGCCTCACCGCAGCGTTGCGGTTTAGTCTTTTCGATTGAAGAAGACACGAGTTCGATTACGGGGTATTTCATCCGAAGCCTAAGAAGGGATAAAGTCAGCGCCTCACCGCAGCGTTGCGGTTTAGTCTTTTAGATTGAAGAAGACACGAGTTCGATTACGGGGTATTTCATCCGAAGCCTAAGAAGGGATAAAGTCAGCGCCTCACCGCAGCGTTGCGGTTTAGTCTTTCTCCGATTGAAGAAGACACGAGTTCGATTACGGGGTATTTCATCCGAAGCCTAAGAAGGGATAAAGTCAGCGCCTCACCGCAGCGTTGCGGTTTAGTCTTTTAGATTGAAGAAGACACGAGTTCGATTACGGGGTATTTCATCCGAAGCCTAAGAAGGGATAAAGTCAGCGCCTCACCGCAGCGTTGCGGTTTAGTCTTTCTCCGATTGAAGAAGACACGAGTTCGATTACGGGGTATTTCATCCGAAGCCTAAGAAGGGATAAAGTCAGCGCCTCACCGCAGCGTTGCGGTTTAGTCTTTCTCCGATTGAAGAAGACACGAGTTCGATTACGGGGTATTTCATCCGAAGCCTAAGAAGGGATAAAGTCAGCGCCTCACCGCAGCGTTGCGGTTTAGTCTTTTAGATTGAAGAAGACACGAGTTCGATTACGGGGTATTTCATCCGAAGCCTAAGAAGGGATAAAGTCAGCGCCTCACCGCAGCGTTGCGGTTTAGTCTTTTCGATTGAAGAAGACACGAGTTCGATTACGGGGTATTTCATCCGAAGCCTAAGAAGGGATAAAGTCAGCGCCTCACCGCAGCGTTGCGGTTTAGTCTTTTAGATTGAAGAAGACACGAGTTCGATTACGGGGTATTTCATCCGAAGCCTAAGAAGGGATAAAGTCAGCGCCTCACCGCAGCGTTGCGGTTTAGTCTTTTCGATTGAAGAAGACACGAGTTCGATTACGGGGTATTTCATCCGAAGCCTAAGAAGGGATTAAGCCAGCGCCTCACCGCAGCGTTGCGGTTTAGTCTTTTCGATTGAAGAAGACACGAGTTCGATTACGGGGTATTTCATCCGAAGCCTAAGAAGGGATAAAGTCAGCGCCTCACCGCAGCGTTGCGGTTTAGTCTTTCTCCGATTGAAGAAGACACGAGTTCGATTACGGGGTATTTCATCCGAAGCCTAAGAAGGGATAAAGTCAGCGCCTCACCGCAGCGTTGCGGTTTAGTCTTTTAGATTGAAGAAGACACGAGTTCGATTACGGGGTATTTCATCCGAAGCCTAAGAAGGGATAAAGTCAGCGCCTCACCGCAGCGTTGCGGTTTAGTCTTTTCGATTGAAGAAGACACGAGTTCGATTACGGGGTATTTCATCCGAAGCCTAAGAAGGGATAAAGTCAGCGCCTCACCGCAGCGTTGCGGTTTAGTCTTTTAGATTGAAGAAGACACGAGTTCGATTACGGGGTATTTCATCCGAAGCCTAAGAAGGGATAAAGTCAGCGCCTCACCGCAGCGTTGCGGTTTAGTCTTTTAGATTGAAGAAGACACGAGTTCGATTACGGGGTATTTCATCCGAAGCCTAAGAAGGGATAACTTCGATAACCCTCAATTTCCTCATTTGTGGGACCTCAAGGAGGATAAAATTACGGCGAGGCTTATATCGGCCGGACAGCGTTCTACCTCGAAAGGACTCCTCCCAGCGTATCGGTGCGATTCATGCATCCCGAGGGCCTACCAATCAACAATTGGGAAGAATACCTCCCACCGTGGATGAACACAATGCAAGTAATGCGATGGCGGCGCCAACCAGCGAGTCGTCGGCGAAGGATTCACCGATCAGCGGTTCGGATCCATGAAGAATTCCCGATCAGCGGAGGAACCTCGATGGTCAATTGGGCGACAATCCACCGACACGAGTCAGCGGCAAATGAACTCAATTAGCTACGGTTTGAAATTCCGACAGCGGTCAAGCAATAAATGCGACACCGCAACACCCCGGTATCCTACAAAGCAGCGGAGAACACGAGAGAATTGGAGGAATCAAATCTGGAGCCAACCTCAAAAGAAATTCATCTATCGACTTACGGTGAGATTTCGACAACGGTCGGACAAAAATGCGATGCAGTAATACCTTGACAATCCTACAAAGCAGCGGAGAACACGAGAGAATTGGAGGAATCAAATCTGGAGCCAACCTCAAAAGAAATTCATCTATCGACTTACGGTGAGATTTCGACAACGGTCGGACAAAAATGCGATGCAGTAATACCTTGACAATCCTACAAAGCGGAGAACACGAGAGAATTGGAGGAATCAAATCTGGAGCCAACCTCAAAAGAAATTCATCTATCGACTTACGGTGAGATTTCGACAACGGTCGGACAAAAATGCGATGCAGTAATACCTTGACAATCCTACAAAGCGGAGAACACGAGAGAATTGGAGGAATCAAATCTGGAGCCAACCTCAAAAGAAATTCATCTATCGACTTACGGTGAGATTTCGACAACGGTCGGACAAAAATGCGATGCAGTAATACCTTGACAATCCTACAAAGCGGAGAACACGAGAGAATTGGAGGAATCAAATCTGGAGCCAACCTCAAAAGAAATTCATCTATCGACTTACGGTGAGATTTCGACAACGGTCGGACAAAAATGCGATGCAGTAATACCTTGACAATCCTACAAAGCGGAGAACACGAGAGAATTGGAGGAATCAAATCTGGAGCCAACCTCAAAAGAAATTCATCTATCGACTTACGGTGAGATTTCGACAACGGTCGGACAAAAATGCGATGCAGTAATACCTTGACAATCCTACAAAGCGGAGAACACGAGAGAATTGGAGGAATCAAATCTGGAGCCAACCTCAAAAGAAATTCATCTATCGACTTACGGTGAGATTTCGACAACGGTCGGACAAAAATGCGATGCAGTAATACCTTGACAATCCTACAAAGCGGAGAACACGAGAGAATTGGAGGAATCAAATCTGGAGCCAACCTCAAAAGAAATTCATCTATCGACTTACGGTGAGATTTCGACAACGGTCAAGCAATAAATGCGACACCGCAACACCCCGGTATCCTACAAAGCGGAGAACACGAGAGAATTGGAGGAATCAAATCTGGAGCCAACCTCAAAAGAAATTCATCTATCGACTTACGGTGAGATTTCGACAACGGTCGGACAAAAATGCGATGCAGTAATACCTTGACAATCCTACAAAGCGGAGAACACGAGAGAATTGGAGGAATCAAATCTGGAGCCAACCTCAAAAGAAATTCATCTATCGACTTACGGTGAGATTTCGACAACGGTCGGACAAAAATGCGATGCAGTAATACCTTGACAATCCTACAAAGCGGAGAACACGAGAGAATTGGAGGAATCAAATCTGGAGCCAACCTCAAAAGAAATTCATCTATCGACTTACGGTGAGATTTCGACAACGGTCGGACAAAAATGCGATGCAGTAATACCTTGACAATCCTACAAAGCAGCGGAGAACACGAGAGAATTGGAGGAATCAAATCTGGAGCCAACCTCAAAAGAAATTCATCTATCGACTTACGGTGAGATTTCGACAACGGTCGGACAAAAATGCGATGCAGTAATACCTTGACAATCCTACAAAGCAGCGGAGAACACGAGAGAATTGGAGGAATCAAATCTGGAGCCAACCTCAAAAGAAATTCATCTATCGACTTACGGTGAGATTTCGACAACGGTCGGACAAAAATGCGATGCAGTAATACCTTGACAATCCTACAAAGCAGCGGAGAACACGAGAGAATTGGAGGAATCAAATCTGGAGCCAACCTCAAAAGAAATTCATCTATCGACTTACGGTGAGATTTCGACAACGGTCGGACAAAAATGCGATGCAGTAATACCTTGACAATCCTACAAAGCAGCGGAGAATCGGCGAAGAATCGGCGAAGAATCGGCGAAGAATCGGCGAAGAATCGGCGAAGAATCGGCGAAGAATCGGCGAAGAATCGGCGAAGAATCGGCGAAGAATCGGCGAAGAATCGGCGAAGAATCGGCGAAGAATCGGCGAAGAATCGGCGAAGAATCGGCGAAGAATCGGCGAAGAATCGGCGAAGAATCGGCGAAGAATCGGCGAAGAATCGGCGAAGAATCGGCGAAGAATCGGCGAAGAATCGGCGAAGAATCGGCGAAGAATCGGCGAAGAATCGGCGAAGAATCGGCGAAGAATCGGCGAAGAATCGGCGAAGAATCGGCGAAGAATCGGCGAAGAATCGGCGAAGAATCGGCGAAGAATCGGCGAAGAATCGGCGAAGAATCGGCGAAGAATCGGCGAAGAATCGGCGAAGAATCGGCGAAGAATCGGCGAAGAATCGGCGAAGAATCGGCGAAGAATCGGCGAAGAATCGGCGAAGAATCGGCGAAGAATCGGCGAAGAATCGGCGAAGAATCGGCGAAGAATCGGCGAAGAATCGGCGAAGAATCGGCGAAGAATCGGCGAAGAATCGGCGAAGAATCGGCGAAGAATCGGCGAAGAATCGGCGAAGAATCGGCGAAGAATCGGCGAAGAATCGGCGAAGAATCGGCGAAGAATCGGCGAAGAATCGGCGAAGAATCGGCGAAGAATCGGCGAAGAATCGGCGAAGAATCGGCGAAGAATCGGCGAAGAATCGGCGAAGAATCGGCGAAGAATCGGCGAAGAATCGGCGAAGAATCGGCGAAGAATCGGCGAAGAATCGGCGAAGAATCGGCGAAGAATCGGCGAAGAATCGGCGAAGAATCGGCGAAGAATCGGCGAAGAATCGGCGAAGAATCGGCGAAGAATCGGCGAAGAATCGGCGAAGAATCGGCGAAGAATCGGCGAAGAATCGGCGAAGAATCGGCGAAGAATCGGCGAAGAATCGGCGAAGAATCGGCGAAGAATCGGCGAAGAATCGGCGAAGAATCGGCGAAGAATCGGCGAAGAATCGGCGAAGAATCGGCGAAGAATCGGCGAAGAATCGGCGAAGAATCGGCGAAGAATCGGCGAAGAATCGGCGAAGAATCGGCGAAGAATCGGCGAAGAATCGGCGAAGAATCGGCGAAGAATCGGCGAAGAATCGGCGAAGAATCGGCGAAGAATCGGCGAAGAATCGGCGAAGAATCGGCGAAGAATCGGCGAAGAATCGGCGAAGAATCGGCGAAGAATCGGCGAAGAATCGGCGAAGAATCGGCGAAGAATCGGCGAAGAATCGGCGAAGAATCGGCGAAGAATCGGCGAAGAATCGGCGAAGAATCGGCGAAGAATCGGCGAAGAATCGGCGAAGAATCGGCGAAGAATCGGCGAAGAATCGGCGAAGAATCGGCGAAGAATCGGCGAAGAATCGGCGAAGAATCGGCGAAGAATCGGCGAAGAATCGGCGAAGAATCGGCGAAGAATCGGCGAAGAATCGGCGAAGAATCGGCGAAGAATCGGCGAAGAATCGGCGAAGAATCGGCGAAGAATCGGCGAAGAATCGGCGAAGAATCGGCGAAGAATCGGCGAAGAATCGGCGAAGAATCGGCGAAGAATCGGCGAAGAATCGGCGAAGAATCGGCGAAGAATCGGCGAAGAATCGGCGAAGAATCGGCGAAGAATCGGCGAAGAATCGGCGAAGAATCGGCGAAGAATCGGCGAAGAATCGGCGAAGAATCGGCGAAGAATCGGCGAAGAATCGGCGAAGAATCGGCGAAGAATCGGCGAAGAATCGGCGAAGAATCGGCGAAGAATCGGCGAAGAATCGGCGAAGAATCGGCGAAGAATCGGCGAAGAATCGGCGAAGAATCGGCGAAGAATCGGCGAAGAATCGGCGAAGAATCGGCGAAGAATCGGCGAAGAATCGGCGAAGAATCGGCGAAGAATCGGCGAAGAATCGGCGAAGAATCGGCGAAGAATCGGCGAAGAATCGGCGAAGAATCGGCGAAGAATCGGCGAAGAATCGGCGAAGAATCGGCGAAGAATCGGCGAAGAATCGGCGAAGAATCGGCGAAGAATCGGCGAAGAATCGGCGAAGAATCGGCGAAGAATCGGCGAAGTCAGTAGCCACCGCCGCCCACCATTCGTTGCCCAATCTAGCGTATGATCGCATACTCATTGCTTTCTCCGCAATGTTGGTTCGATCTCTGCGACCCCATTCTGCGTGGTGTTGACTGTTGTCGGTGTCGAACAATTCCCTCCTGATCACAGAACTCCTTGAAAGCACCATCTGTATACTCTGTACCATTATCAGATCTTAGTGTCTTCAATTTCTTTCCCGTTCTGTTCTCAACCATTGCTCTCCACTTCTTGAATGTCTCGAACACCTCATTCTTATGCTTCAGAAAATAAATCCAAGCATACCTCGAATAGTCATCTATGAACGAGACATAATATCTGGAACCACCCTTAGAAGTGGTCTGAGCCGGACCCCAAACATCCGTGTGCACATAATCTAGTATCCCTCTGCTCTTAGACTTGCTTCTCAGAAACTGAACCCTGTGTGACTTTCCATACACACAATCCTCGCAAAAATCCATGCTAGGTTCCTTGATTCTTCACGGACCCTCTTTACCAAGCAGAACTAGACCCTTCTCTGACATATGCCCAAGCCGCCTATGCCATAACCGTGTGTGCTCACATGGGTCTCCACCACTTCCTTCAGTTCCAACCGCTGCATCTCCCGTCACCGTCGTACCTGAGAGAGTATATAAATTACCATGACGAATACCCTTCATTACTATAAGGGAACCCCGAACAACCTTCTTTACTCCGTTCTCCGTAACAATTTTGCAACCGCCGGAGTCCAATGCACCAACTGAGATAAGATTCTTCCGCAAGTCGGGAACATGCCTCACATCCGTCAAGGTTCGAACCACTCCATCATGCATCTTGATTTTGATATTACCTAGCCCCACTATTTTACAAGCATGGTTGTTCCCCATCAATACGGTTCCACCATCAATGCCTCTGTAGGTAGTAAATCACTTCCTATTTGGACACATGTGGTAAGAGCAACCAGAATCAAGTATCCACTTTCCGAAGATATCCTCGCCACCCGTGACGACATAGCACTCCTTATCGCTCCCTTCCTCTGAAACGTAGCTCGCCTCTTCCTTGCCCTCTCTTCTCTCAGTCTTGTTATTGTTCTTCTTTCTACCTACTCTCCTATTTGGACAGTCGACCTTGAAATGCCCAACTTCACCGCATTTGAAACACGATTTTTCCGCAAGAGGTCTCGATTTAGATCTAGACTTTCCTCCCTTGCCTTTTCCTCGCTCATTGCTCCTTCCTCTAGCAAACAATCCCTGTGCTTGTTCTTTGTTACCACCAGTAGTCATGTCACTGGTTGCAATCTTCCGAAGGTCATCCGCTAGAAGCGCCGTTCTAGTCTCATCCATCTTCAAATTGTCTCCTACAAGCATCAGTGTTTGCACCAGGTTCTCATAAGACGTCGGCAGAGACAGAAGTAGTAGAAGCGCCTGATCCTCATCTACAACTTTCACATCTATGTCTTTCAAGTCTGATATGATCCTATCAAACTTGTTGATGTATTCCCGGATTGATGAGCCCTCCTCCATCTTGCAAGTATACAATTTGAATTTTAAATAGATCCGGTTCGTTAGACTCTTCGTCATGAAGGTACTTTCTAACTTCTTCCACACGCCCGCAGCCGTTTCCTCTCCATCTACCAAGAAAGCTACATCCCTTTCAAGGCATAGGATAATCGACTGCTTCCGTGATCCGGCTCCTCCCAATCCTCATCGGACATATCCTTGTGCTTCTTCTCTTTTCGGCCAAAGCCTTGTGCAATTTTTGTGAAATCAGTGAGTTTTTCATCTGCATCCTCCAATAGGAAAAATCATTCTTCCCATTGAACTTTTCAATCTCGAATTTTCCTACTTTGACCGATTTACTGGTAGACGCCATTCTCCGTTTGTATAAATCCGCTTCTCTCAGAAATTACCGAGCACCACCTCAAACCGGAAGCTACACCACTTCCGACCAATAATGTACCGATACCAATTGTTGGTATGCGGGATCAACGCCCGCACGCCGCGGAAGCGATATCACCCGAGAGAAGGCTTTGATATATTCCTGTTTCACGAAGGAAACAAGAATAGAAAGTAAAATATCCCAACAAAGTGAGATATCTACTCTTCCTCTCAACAAGCATAGACTGAATCAAGGAAACCTACAAACAATAGCAAATACACAAAGAAAACAAGAAAGACACGAGATTTACGTGGTTCGGCAAAATTGCCTACGTCCACGGGAGGGGGTGAGGGGAGATTTGACTATAAAGAACACCGACGACTTGTACAATCCACAAGCTCGTCCCAAAGAAAAAAAAAGCTTTGATTTTTACCCAAGAGAAATTGACCTCTCTCTTGTAAAATCCCTCCAAGCTCTCTCTTTTTCTCTCTTTTCTCCACACCACAAATCCTAGGTTTAACTCCCTATTTAAAGGGAATTAATTAAGAATTTTCCTTCAACCTAGTCGATGTGGGACTAAAACTTTTGGCCCCCACATTCACAGTTTTCGACCAATATAAGAGGTTAATGGAAAATATTCTTTGAATTCTGGATGTTTTGGCAATTATAATAGATTAAATGCAACCTTGGGCTTGCATCTTGAGGCTAGTGATAATATCATTTTGACTGATCCATATATAGATCCATTCTTTATCAAGAAAATAAATTAGATTTGTTAGGGGCAATCCAGTATCATGTTGTCCATATTTATATCTAGTTCCTAGTAGAGAAGTTAAACTAGCTAGCTGTTTTAATTAGTAAGTTCTTACATGGGATTATTCATAAATGGAGTCTGCCTGTGATGATCTCTAGCTAACAACTGTCCCCGCGCCTCTTTCCTTTTTTTAATTAGTACTTGAACTCAACCAACATGTTACCTTGACAGTAATTAACAAAAAAATTGAGGGTGTAATATGGATTTGATAGGCCCATATACAACACAATGGATTCAATCAAAGATGTAACCAAAGTTAATCCAGGCAATTAGTGAAGGTCCATTTATATATCCTGCGAACTTTGCTAGAAAACTATGCCTAATGATAATCGTCATATTAGCTTTAGGACAATGTTGAGCGTTAATAAGAACAACTGTAAAAAAATGTTCAATACATCAAGAATAGCAAACACTATTCTGAAGAAACAAGAATTAAATATACCTCTTCATTTTCATTAAATACTATGAATTATTTCACTGAGAATTATAGGGAAAAACAAGCAACTATGGCATGTAGATCCTGGCCCCATATATAATTCGGTAAATTGCAGATAGACCTCATGTACTATGACCCAATTGCGGGTAGATTCCCTGCAGTTTTATTGTTGAGATAGACCCCCTTGAGTGAAAACTTTGACTCTTTACCCTTAGGAGGTCTATTAGTCAACAAACAACTTTTTATTTCTGTGAGGGTTCAAGAGTAAAAAACAATTCACTCAGGGGTCTATCCATAATTGGGTGATAGTACAGGGGTCCATCACACAATTAACCTATATAATTCTTGGACAAATTTTTATTTTCGACCATTTTTAAAATTTATTTAGTATTTTCGAACTACTTTACACTTATTTATTTTTTAGCCGCCACCGCGTAAACCGGCCTAAATTGATAAATAAGTGCAAAGTAGGTCGAATTTGATAATTAAGTTGTAAAAATGGTCGAAAATAAAAATTTGCCCCATAATTCTTCAAGACACAAGGTAGTACCTCAAGCTTTCTATTGAAGTTCTTCAGTTGTCAATCCCCGAATATAGTAGGCATGCTCTGCAAAAAATATCTGCCACAATTCTTATCTTTTTGATGTGTTTATATATTTTCTGCAAATTAAACAGAGCCTTGAATGCTGAAAACAGTTTTTAACATAATTTGAGAAGTAATCAGAGCCAAAAAACAATACGATTCGTATCATGAATCAGGATGTAATTATTGAGAACTCAAAAAGCACAGTAAGAATATGCTTTGTAAAAGATGCAGAACAAATCCTTTCAAAAACACTATCATAAGCATATCTATTTTTATCACTGATCTAGCTTAGTGGTGAGATGACAGGTATTGAGTTATGAAAAGTTTCAGGTTCAAGTCTTTAAATCAGGCATGTTAGCCTTCAACACTGTAAATGTTTGAATTTACAGTGTTGAATATGCTTTGTAAAAGATGCAGAACAAATCCTTTCAAAAACACTATCATAAGCATATCTATTTTTATCACTGATCTAGCTTAGTGGTGAGATGACAGGTATTGAGTTATGAAAAGTTTCAGATTCAAGTCTTTAAATCAGGCATGTTAGCCTTCAACACTGTAAATGTTTGAATTTACAGTGTTGAATATGCTTTGTAAAAGATGCAGAACAAATCCTTTCAAAAACACTATCATAAGCATATCTATTTTTATCACTGATCTAGCTTAGTGGTGAGATGACAGGTATTGAGTTATGAAAAGTTTCAGATTCAAGTCTTTAAATCAGGCATGTTAGCCTTCAACACTGTAAATGTTTGAATTTACAGTGTTGAATATGCTTTGTAAAAGATGCAGAAACAAATCCTTTCAAAAACACTATCATAAGCGTATCTATTTTTATCACTGGTCTAGCTTAGTGGTGAGATGACAGGTATTGAGTTATGAAAAGTTTCAGGTTCAAGTCTTTAAATCAGGCATGTTAGCCTTCAACACTGTAAATGTTTGAATTTATAGTCATATACTGTGCTCACGAGTCTAAAATTGAAATTTATTTTATGCTGACTTCCTTTTTTTTTGAAAGAAAAGTGTGACTTTTATTTCCAACTATATAGAGGAATCACTTCTGTTTAAAACTTCTACCTAAAATCCAAAGTTTATACTTCAAACAATGTGCATAATTAAACTTGTGCCATACTTATGTATTCTAAGTATACAACTTAACACCTGCAAATTGGTGAATTTGTATGTATAGTCCAAAAAGCTGATCACTGATGTATTCACAATGTCCTCTATGTCTACAGAAATTATACCATAATTTTAACTTGTGAAGCAATATTCCATTAATTTGTTCAACTTGACCTTATGGAGCTTACAATCTCACACATATACAAAGGAAAAAAAGAAAGAAAAGAGAATACCAGGAATTTTCTTTATTATGATAAAGACTGTGAGATTAACCCACATAATTTATTTTTATACAACATCAACAATACTTTTACTAGCAAATAATTCCATTTTCATCATGTCTTCAGGCACAAGCAGGGGGGGTTAACAGTTCCCTTTTTAGTCAATTTGACATTCTTGCATATACTTTTTGCAGATCCCCCGTTTTCTTTAACTAAATTGATGTTCTGCAACACAATCCCTTGGCAAGGAACACTCTTACTGCATTCGAAATCAATTGCTACATCTGAAGCACTTGTCCCTTTGATATTCTTGTATACAACATCACTTACATGCACCGCCGATTTCTACAAAAATACGCAAGTTCTGTATAAGAGATAAGAGAGAAGAAAGAAGAGAGTAATAGAGAGAGGGTTTTTACCTGTTGATGACATGGTTCCTTGGAGTCACAATAATTTTGATCTATGATTATTGGATTTTGTACATTTTTCATGTGGACATTTTGAAACCGAATATGTTTTGCATAGCCACTTCCTCCCTGTTAAGCATCACAAGATGATAAGAAAAGAAATATCAGAAAAAAACATGTTTAAAGTTATCTGGAGATTACCCAAATTAGTGTTTTTGAGGGAATTTAAATGTTTTGAGGGAAATCTAGACATAAAGAAGGTTATTTATGATAATAAGGGCTAAGCATTTTGCTTAAAAAGATTATTCATATGATTTCGACTCTTTTAGGACTTAACATATTTCTTAGATTATAAAGAGGGACATTCTGCATTAAAAAATTGCAGTAGGTCCCTGACCCAATTTAAGTATATGCCAAATATGGAGCCTAATATGATCATTGAGCTTGCATTTGTCATCCTTCTTATGTCAACCATCATACGACAATGTTCAGATGAAGCATTCATGAACCTCATGATTACTGATAGAAAATTTGCTCTCAACTTTACCTACCCATGTTCACTGGTCTACGGAAGAAAAGAAAAGAAATTCTATTCCAATCAAACATAAGACAAAACTAAAACGTAAACTACCAAGAAAATTCTAGTAGTCTTTGGTTATTTGCACATATACCCCTTAAATCATGGGTATTTGTAAAACATACCCTCCAAATCTCAGTATTTGCAAAACTACACCTCAAATCATCAATTTTGGAAAAAATTATCCTCAAAGCAATTAATCATCAATTTTGATGAGCTAATTTGTAATCATAATGTAAACAAATCAACAAAATAGTTAAATTTTTTGCACCAAGTTGATGATTTGTTGATTTTAGTGGTATTATTTCACATAGGTGATGATTTGAGGGGTAGTTTTGCAAATACTGAGATTTGGGGGGGTATTTTTGCAAATACCTATGATTTAACTGCTAGTGAACTCATGAAAATGGATATATTTTACCTGCCAAGTCTTGATTCGAAGCCCATTGGTTGTACCACTCAATTTAGCCGTGTCAACTGTCACGTCTGAGACATGATCTTCTGAATTTTTAGCTCCAAGACTTCCAATGCTGCATATCGATTCATTATGTAAATAATTATAAAATTAACATAATTAGATGCATATTACACAAATTATGAAGAAGTCTAGGGTGTCATATACCTGATTCCATGGCCTGGACCACAACTGATATTTGTTGCTTTGACAGTTTGAGCACCATCAACAATTGATATGCAGTCATCACCTTCATTACAAATATATCAAGTAATAGTTAGAAAATTAACATGATTAGGGGCATGGTCATTTTTTATCAAAATATTTACCTGTGCCAATGTTACAGTGGTCTAAATTTATGTTTCGGGTGCGTGTAATATGAATTCCATCAGTGTTTGGGCTCTTCTCTGGTGCTGTGATACTGAGATGAGATGCTCTAACATTCGTACATTTTTCGAACTGTACATGGATCTGCTGGCTATTTTTCACCTTCAGGTTCTCAACCAACAAGTTATTTGATCCATAAAATGTTATCGCCTATTTAATCAAAAGGGAACACGAAAATATAAGTTTTTGAAGACAAATGGATATCACTTCATTGAACTCTATAACAAAGTATTTGTAGATGGACTTACAGTTGGAGCATTCTTGCAAGGCTGAAATTTACAAAGGGAAAATACAAGACATTAGTCATTTACCTGCATAATGTAATTCTATTTTAAGAAAAAGGGAAATAAAATAAAATAAAAGGCTTACAAGAGATTTATTAATTTTGCAGGAATTCTTCCACCATATCTGGCCATTGCCATTGATGATTCCTCCACCGGTAACTTGAAGATTGTTTACTCCATCAAATAAGATCCAATGCCTCCTGTTAGTTCCATCCCATGCTGATCTATGTGGGGGAGCCTTTATCATTCCCTTGATCTATACAAATTGCCAATATATATGAAAAAAATCAGTAAAGCATAGTTTCATGAATGAATTTTTTGGAGAATGATGAAGGGTAATGATGAAGGGTATCCTTAGCTGTATAACTTACCATCACTAAGACTTTTGATTTGCATGGACCAGAAAAGGTGGTTGGCTTTAAGAGGTAGCTTTTCTTTGCAGGTACCATGAGAGTAGCTGAAGAGGGCGATGAACATACTTTCGACCAAGCCTTTTTAAATGCCTGAAAAAAAAAAAGAAGGCATAAGAAATTTATTAACTAGATGAAATAGATTCAGAATACATAAATATTAGTGTGTATATATGAATTTACCGTTGTAGCATCACTTCCATCTCCTTTAGCACCATAATCAGCCACATTCACGACTTTCGAAGCAGAGATATCAACTTCATCAACACTCTGCATGATAAACCCATCAGGATTTTGATCTGTTGCATTTTCCTCTCCATCGAAAGCACCATAATATTTAGGATATTCCCTTATGTTATATAATCCAATGTCTTCTTCTGAATTTCCGAAACAAGGGATGCTATGAAAATAAAACAAGAGAAGAGAGAGCAAAAGAAGCCCATGTAGCTCCATTGTGAATTGTGCTTGAAATCAAGAGACAAACTGATACAAACTGTAAAGGAATGCACCAACTTTCTAAGTTGCTCAATGATATGTTGTTGGGTAACAAGTTATGGGATGCATATTTATAGATACTATCGGAGGTTGGTTGCTTGTCTCGGCGAAGTTTGTGTATCATCATTTCTAATTCTTAGGTCTTCAAGATTCAAGAGATTGAAACGTAAGGATCTCTCAGAAATTCACTGAGCATAAGCCATCATTTTCTTTTCTGTTAATTATACTCTATGTTTCCTGGGTACTTCTATCACTAAGCCGTACCCATATCGGACACGTACCCGACACATCCCTGTACCCAAACTTCTTGGACACTCCTTGGGAATAGGCATGCATTTATTCAGACATGTACTAAATTGTATGATATATGTTTAATTTAAAACATTTGTTGTACACTTTCTTGGACGTATATCCTGCACCTCGTGTCCATTTATTGAATCTCGTTAGACATTGGTCGGGTTTGTTTCTGCCCATATCCAAGTGAAAAGCTATGATTTAAAATAGTGGTTTGAGTGTCTAGTTAGAAACAAGCAATTTTCAATTTATAATAATAACCATAATAAAAGAAACTTAAAAATATGATAGGAATTAAATCCAAATAGCACATGAATTGAAAATAATAATTATCACATGTAAATTATTAATTTCAATATATATATATATATATATATATATATATATATATATATATATATATATATATATATATATATATATATATATATATATATATATATATATATATATATATATATATATATATATATATATATATATATATATATATATATATATATATATATATATATATATATATATATATATATATATATATATATATATATATATATATATATATATATATATATATATATATATATATATATATATATATATATATATATATATATATATATATATATATATATATATATATATATATATATATATATATATATATATATATATATATATATATATATATATATATATATATATATATATATATATATATATATATATATATATATATATATATATATATATATATATATATATATATATATATATATATATATATATATATATATATATATATATATATATATATATATATATATATATATATATATATATATATATATATATATATATATATATATATATATATATATATATATATATATATATATATATATATATATATATATATATATATATATATATATATATATATATATATATATATATATATATATATATATATATATATATATATATATATATATATATATATATATATATATATATATATATATATATATATATATATATATATATATATATATATATATATATATATATATATATATATATATATATATATATATATATATATATATATATATATATATATATATATATATATATATATATATATATATATATATATATATATATATATATATATATATATATATATATATATATATATATATATATATATATATATATATATATATATATATATATATATATATATATATATATATATATATATATATATATATATATATATATATATATATATATATATATATATATATATATATATATATATATATATATATATATATATATATATATATATATATATATATATATATATATATATATATATATATATATATATATATATATATATATATATATATATATATATATATATATATATATATATATATATATATATATATATATATATATATATATATATATATATATATATATATATATATATATATATATATATATATATATATATATATATATATATATATATATATATATATATATATATATATATATATATATATATATATATATATATATATCGGTGCCCGCACTGCTTCCATGCAACTTAGATTATACTTCTAGATCTGTAAAGACCAATTCTGATTTGTTCTCTACTTGGTTTCATGCATGCATGCATACTAGTCTAGCTAATGCAAAGATGACATGTAAATTGTTATACATGTATTTTACCTAGGCTGAATAGAGACAATATTTTGTAACATATCTTGAGACCAAATTCCAACAAACAATTTAGTTACAGGTCAGACTCTGGTATTCAGTTTACAGTTTATACGGATCATGTCGCATATCATGTGACCGTATTATTGTCGTATAAATTAACCAATACATGGACCATACACCCTCAATATTTCCAAAAACTAGCCTTTATTTAGACTTCCTCACTCAACTTGTTTTTTTGAAATTAAAAGCTAGGACGCATGGACATTAGTTAGGAGCAACATGTGGCACAAGAAAGACATAGAAGTGAAGTAGTACAAGAAAACATAGATAACACTATTGTGTGATGATCATACATGAACTTTGATTAAAATTACAATAAACATTAGGTAGTTGTCTTTTTTAGAAGAAGTAAAAATGTGAGGAGAGAATGAGGCCGATTAGAAGGACAACTCTCTTACTCTGTCCTAACCAGGGAAAAAATTTCTCTAATTGACTTTTCTTATCACAATTGCTCTACTAATCCTCCAAGTTTTTCTTGTATAACAGTATCGTGTGCCATTTAGTTGCCTGTTGTTATGATAGAAGCGAAGGATTACATTTAAAAAACCTGCATTTATGATTCTTAAACTGATTAGGTTGCAAGTTCAGGATAGTAGACCAAGGATAAGGGATAATGAGAACATATATTTTAATAAAAGTTAGTTTTTGATGAAGATTTAATTGTATGAAAATGTTCTCGACTTGTTCGCGAGTATATATCCTAGTTGAACAGTGTAGAGGATCTGAATCCTTCATGCTTGTTGGACACTTTTTTCAATTATAAATTACATATTTTTCTTAGAGGAATAATTTTTATTAGTTAACAAACTGGTCATGCCTGCATCCCATCCTGCTAATCAATAATTTAAATTTTTTGAGCAAAAGGTTCTTATTCCTGCCATTTTTTCTCCTTTTCTGAAGGGCTAATTCATGATACTAATTGATGAGATAATTTATTTTTTTAATTTCACTCTCATTTTTCTTAATGACTTATGCATCATGACATGCCAACTACAACTAGAGCATACGAGAAGCTCTCTGCAGATTTGACATGATTAAAAGAGGCTAATGCGTTTGTCGTCATCCTCTTTACTTTTGTGTTTATTGTCGTTATTACTGTTGTTAGTATAACTATTGTTAGAGAATTTAATACCGTAACTCAACTAGACCTCTATGATCCTATGACATTAGTCATAGGATCATAGACATTTACCTCAAGATCCAAGGTGTTAGTTCGAGTAAATACAAGGACTTGGGTTTCAATTAGTAAAGATCAAGACATTTACCTCAACTTTTGGTTTGGTTTGGATGACAGTCATGCCCCTCAATTGACTTTTTAATACACCTCTCATCATTTGCTTAGTGGGGGGTTAGATAATCCCTTGAAAGATAAATACCACTCCTTCAAAGTTTCTAAGGCATGGGCTAGTAGTATATTGTGACTTGCACCATCACAAGTTGGATAATTTTCATCATGGTAGGCCATTTTCAGGACAAATGTCTCTATTTTTATGGTTGATCGATGACGAAAAGTCCTTGATGGAGTTATTTCCTTCATAACGGTATGTGATATATATCCATTTGGGGTAAGAAACCTGTCCTTAAAGTTAAAGCTATTGTGAGGATGACTGACATTTTCCTAACTTAGATCATGGGAAATTGTCATAATAGAAGTTCATAGATTGCTTTATTTCTGAAAATAGAAGGTTTGAGAAAACAATTTGTATGCAGCCTAACCATTGAACTTGTTCTATTTTAGTTGTTTTGATTTAAAAGTTTGGCCTGTACCCATTTAGTTAACTATAAGAAGAAAAAAGATTTGTGTAACTTGTTATAAACACGTGAAAGGGATGTGAAACCTTTTACTTTCTTTCTTTCTTTCCTCAGTTTTTCCCTTTCTTGGAAAGGTAAATTGCAATATTGAACTTGTTGTTAGTTGTTACTCGATACCGCAATTGGAAAAAATCAACGGTAAAATTTCTAGTCCTTTATGGAGTATTTTGAAAAGCAACCTTGTTCAGTTTCTGCTACTGAATAACCCAGCTTAATTATAAGCTGTTTTCCTCTTTAAATATCTGCTTATTAGTTAATTACTGTTTATTGATCTCTAATTCCGTTTCTCTGCTATCCTCTTTATTTCTCTTCTTGTACTCTCTTGTATTTATGTCTATACGTTCTCCATAGCTTTAAGTGCATACTAGACCTTTTATTTCCCCTTCAAGAGAATAAATTTAATTATTTAGAATCTATATTTATAGATTCAACTAATCAATACCCCAAATCCAAATAAGACAGGAGATAACATGTACCGTTTCAAAAAAAGGGTCAAAATAAGAAGCTATTTACATTTCTGCAGTCGAAAATCTTTCGAGTACTTCCTTGCCCTAAATACTTTAATGAACATAAGAAAACACTGAAAGGACATTTTTCTAAGACCTTGTATACACTAACAAAACTTCATGAGGATGTCAGTAACGTAAATACAACGAACTGCTCTTTTCATAATTGGCATGTATTGTTCGCGGGAAAAGTCGGAACCTTTTTCATTGCTGAACTCATTATACCTTTATAGTTTTACAAATGAACTCAAAGAAAATTCGCCTTTTTATAAGGCTGATTACAATGAAAAAAGAATAAAAATTATAACTTTTTCACCTAAACAAAACACGGGATCCGTTTATCGGCTCCTCGCTTGCATTGGTATCTTTGCCTGTGCCGGGGACTCAATTCCATCCGTGGACCGCCGCGTGATTCTGGCGATCTGGTGTTAGATCTACACGACCGAGGAGATTATCTCACGAAGGAAATAATCGCCTAAGTAAGTGAAATCGACCAAGCGAAATCATTACTCTTCTCGAGATCAAAACAAAGTTTAATCTCGAGGAAACGTGTGTAGATCCGATCCGAAAATCTCTCGAACTTTCTTGGGGATTACTTCACAAAGGAAAATAATCGCCAACGGGTTCGCTAAGATCTCAGATCTGGCGTCGAAGTATTGATCGTCGAAAGTCTCCCCCTTAGCGTGCAAAAGTTAGATCTCGATCCGGCAGAGCTTCGGCTTTTTCTCCAAAATTTCGGATCCTCACAAATGAACCCCCTCCCTCTTATTTATAGATTTGAAAGGCGGATACGGGTCGATTCGTTCGAGGCCCGCTTAGCCGCCTAAGTGGTTAGGCATGGCCGAGCCACTTGAAGTGGCTCGGCCACCCATAGGGTGGCTCGCCACCGAGCCACCCTATGGTGGCTCGGCCATGGCCGAGCCACCCATGGCCGAGTCACCCTGGGGTGGCTCGGCCACCGAGCCACCCTCTGGTGGCTTGGTTTTGTCGAGCCCCCGAGGGCGGTTCCGGGTCCGGTTTTCCAATTTTCTGGTATTTTCTGAGTCCGATTCCGTTGATCCGAGTCCGATTTGGTTCGGAGTTGTCGGTTTCGTTGATTCAGAGTTTCGCGGTTGGGTTTATTCCGTCGTTCACACGCGATTCGCCGCTTCTTTGGCTTGCGCGCTTAGCCGACTCGCTTCATGCGTTCCGTTGACTCGCTTCGCTAATTTGGACGCTTTATTGACTCGCTTTATGCTTTTCGTCGATACGCTTTATGCGTGTGCGTCGCTTCATTTGTCGTCGCGTTGTCGACGGTTCGTCGTTATATCGTCGGATGGTCCGTTAATCGCCAACTCATTGTCACAAGCTATGTTCGGGGCCGTATAGGCAATTTTCGACGCCTACATGTATCATATGCTTCTTCACCGTTTTCTATCTTCATAATTAATAGCAGTTGATACCACAGTGTCGACTAATGAGAATCTTGATGAATTCCAGATTCCATCGAAAATCTTGGTTTTCGACCAATATGAGAGGTTAATGGGAGAATATTCTTTGAATTCTGGATGTCTTGGCCATTATAATTGATTAAATGCAACCCTGGGCTTGCATCTTGAGCCTAGTGATAATATCCTTTGTGACTGATCCATAGATCCATTCTTTATCCAGAAAATCAAGCAGATTTGTTAGGGGAAATCCAGTGCCATGAATTTCATATATATAGATTTCCTAGTAGAGAAGTTAAACTAGCTAGCTGTTTTAACTAGAAAGTTCATACATGGGATAATTCATCGATGGAGTTTGTTCTCGTGAATCTCTAGCTAAAAACTCAGACCAGACTTTTTTATTTTATTTTTTATCTTAGTACATTCAGAAGAGACTTGGTGAAGTATCAATATTGAACTCAATCAGCATGTTACATTAACAGTAATTAACCCAAAATTGTTTTAAAGTGTAATATGGATTTGAAAATCAGAGATAGGCCAATATAGAACACAATGGATCAGTGATAGGCCCAAATAGAATGCAATGTGTGCAATATATTAAAAGATGCAAGAAAGTTAATTCATGCAATTAATGAAGGTCCATTTATCCTGAGAACTTTGCTAGAAAACTATGCCTATGATAATCTGCATATTAGCTTTTAGGACAATGTTCATGAGCATGAATAGAACAATATACCTCTTCATTTTCATCACATACAATGAAATATTTCACAGAGAAATAAAGGGAAAAACAATCAACTATGACATGTAGACCCTGGTGTGTAATGCAGATAGACCCATTGTACTGTTGCTCAATTGCAAATAGACTCCCTGCAGTTTTATTATTGCAGATAGACCTCCTGACTGAAAATTTTGACTCTTCACTCTCAGGAGGTCTACTTGTCAAAAAGACAACTTTTTTATTTCTGTGAGGGTAAAAGAGTCGCACATAAAAAATTCACTCAGGAGGTCTATCCGCAATTGGGTGATAGAGCAAGGGGGTCTATCCGCAACCAACCTATATAATTCTTCAGACGCAAGGTAGTACCTCAATCTTTCTATTGAAGTTCTTCAGTTGTCAACCCCCGAATACAGTAGGCATGCACTGCGCAAAATATCTGCCACAATTATTATCTTTTTGATGCGTTCATATATTTCTGCAAATTAAACAGAGCCTTGAATGCTGAAAACAGTTTCTAACATAATTTGAGAAGTAATCAGAGCCAAAATACAATGCGATTCGTATCATGAATCAAGATGTAGTTATTGAAAACTCAAAAAGCACAGTAAGAATATGCTTTTTAAAAAGATGCAGAACAAATCGTTTCAAAAACATTGTAATTAGCATATCTATTTTTATCACTGGTCTAGCTCAGTGGTGAGATGACAGGTACATAGTTACGAAAAGTTTCAGGTTCAAATCTTTAAATCAGGCATGTTAGCCTTCAACGCTGTAAATGTTTGAATTTATTGTCATATACTGTGCTCACGAGTCGTATATTGGGGGAAAAAACATAAAGTATATCTTTTCAACCACCAAGGGGTGAGCTCAGGAGATTGCTGCTGAACATTATGTATTATAAGTGTCTGGGTTCGATACCCCATCTCGAATTCACCTGGTGCTATAGTGGGATTTAAGATGGTGTCTAGTACCTAGAGTTTACTTGGTCGGTTGGATGTCCTATTGACGACTCAGTAACAAAAGACGAAAAATGTATATATTGTTTATAAAAATGAATTATTAAGGATGCAAATAAACTTCCCAGGTGTCACGTCCCGGACCCGCGGGCCCGTTAGCGCGTGCAAGCTGTGGGACCCATCGAGTGTAACGTGCTATTCGGCTAAATCCACTGTCAAAATCGTCCCACCTTACAAACGCGACATCCTCGTCGCGACATGACAATTGGCACATCCAGCCAGACGATGTGGACTCTAGAGGTGGCTCCCACCGTACTCACGCGGTGTAGCACTTAGCTCCACACTTCCGGCTGGCAACGGCTCTGATACCATTTGTCACGCCCCGGATCCGCGGGCTCGTTGACGCGTGCAAGCCGTGGGACTCACCGAGTGTAACGTGCTATTTGGCTAAATCCACTGTCAAAATCGACTAGCCGATGTTACACTTGAGTCTTTAGCTTCACCATATAAACACTATAGTTTCACACTGTCCCACCAATGTGGGACTAAATGAGATGTCACACCATGAGTCTAATATTTGATGATATCATTTTTCAAAACAAGTTTTCAGATAACCAAACCCATCCATATACATACCAAGCTCAATCTTAAAAGTACATGTTTGGAGAGCTAATAAATCTTAGTTATCTCACAAAAGTAGGTTCTTCTTCCCTTTTAGTTACAACCTACCACAAAATCATGTCAAAAGTCTCAGAAAGATACAAAACATCAGATGATACCTGAATTCTTACTATCAACTACTGTATACATGAAAAGAAATCTTAAACTATTGCATTCATTAAAAAAAAAAATCTTATTCTATCATTATCGTATCTAGGGTCGGTTCCATGTATCCCAAATGTCCCTATTCTGACTAGTACCTTTTTTCCCCCTCTTTTTTTTTAAGTACTCTGTTCAGGCGAAGTTTAGTATTTGAGGCTTAGTTCACTCTTCTTTATTAATAATTATAATCAGTAAATTTAACTAAACCCAAAAAATATAACATGAAGTAAAACAGGTTAATCCATTTTAGTTGTCAAACAAAAGTGGCCCAGTGCTATAATAGCCTGTGTACGGACTAAATTAAGTTAATCTCTTAATATAAAGTGTTTCGTTAAGAAACTAATGTTCAAAACGATGATGACAATTTCGATTTCCAAATACAAAAATATCATAAATATTGATATAATTGTCTTAATCTTTCTCTATCTCAAATAAATTAATAGCTTTTTAAAATTATTTTTTTCTTAAATCTTTGTCGGTTTTAACGCGGAAATAAATAATATAGTGGTAATCAGTCCACATCTTCTCTCCAAAGTTCTCCTAACAAAGTGGGGCCATTTACAAGTGATCTTCATACACGCGTCCCTTTTTTTTCCGCACAAAAATTGAACCAAAAACAATCAAAATCAACATCAACGTGACATCAAAAGGAAATTTCCTCACTAACAAGCGTTTAATCCTTATTGGATGCTCACTTCGCATCTAATACAAAAAACTTTATATCTAAATTTATATTTATATTATTTGTTTAGTGGAGCTTTTCAACTTTTTAATATGTGATTAGGGACCCTCATCAGAGTGCTTTGCTTTCATATACATCGCGTCAGGGTAATTTTTGAATGTTGAATGGGTAAAATAGAGAGGGGTGGTCTACACGTGTACATTTGTTAAATCTTATGGGCTTTCATGTTCAAGGGGTAATCATTTTTAATGAAAATGCTAGCTGTATTACTTATTATTTTAATGTTATTATCGTCATTGTGAAGATTAATTTTGTATATTTTGATGGTGACCAACCTGTATTAACCTTTACCAAAGAGGAATGAAGTGATATATTGGGGACTTTTTATCTTGGAAGAATATAATAATTTGTAGTCATAAAGTTTAACAGAATTTATCTGTTTTTTGTTGGATCCGAGAATCTGCCCCAGTTGAACAAAGCCCTATGAGGACAACTCGTGTTGGAATATCTAGTTGTTCAATTTCTTTCAGAACATTTCTTTTTATTATCATTGTCATCCCCTTTACACTTTTTTTTTTTAATCTCTGGACAAAAAAGACATGCCACACAATTTTGTCTTTAGTTCTTTTTACTATCAAGATACATAGCATTTGTGATGGGTTATTCTCTATTATGACAGTCTCATCTTTGATAAGTTTATATGCATTTTTTGTAAGAGCTCATTTCATAGTATTATCTTTATGCTATGTTTGGGAGTTTACTAAGTAATGGAACGGAAAGTTAAGTAATGGAAAGGAAAGGTATGGAATGGAAGGAAAAGATAAAATGTTGTTTGGGAGTTTAGTAAAGGAACGAAGTAAATTTGTTTTACCTTGTTTGGGAGTTATAATAGTAATGGAAGTAAAAGATAAAGTTACGTAAATACCCTTACATATTGGATGAGAGTATATCTTAGCCATTGATTTTAGGGTTTTTAGATATTAGTCCCTTAAATTTGAGCTATTTTGATATTAGTCCCTCAAATGTGAGTATTTTGATATTAGTCCCTCAAATTGCTTTAAGTTATTGATAATAGTCCTACATTTACTATTTAGTTTAAAAGTGTTAACCATGGTTAGATTAAGACTAACCATGGCATGATCAAAGAGGCCGGATGGCAGGATGATGTGGAGGGAGGAAGGGGTGGAGGGAGGGAGGGAGGGAGGGAGGGAGGGAGGGAGGGAGGGAGGGAGGGAGGGAGGGAGGGAGGGAGGGAGGGAGGGAGGGAGGGAGGGAGGGAGGGAGGGAGGGAGGGAGGGAGGGAGGGAGGGAGGGAGGGAGGGAGGGAGGGAGGGAGGGAGGGAGGGAGGGAGGGAGGGAGGGAGGGAGGGAGGGAGGGAGGGAGGGAGGGAGGGAGGGAGGGAGGGAGGGAGGGAGGGAGGGAGGGAGGGAGGGAGGGAGGGAGGGAGGGAGGGAGGGAGGGAGGGAGGGAGGGAGGGAGGGAGGGAGGGAGGGAGGGAGGGAGGGAGGGAGGGAGGGAGGGAGGGAGGGAGGGAGGGAGGGAGGGAGGGAGGGAGGGAGGGAGGGAGGGAGGGAGGGAGGGAGGGAGGGAGGGAGGGAGGGAGGGAGGGAGGGAGGGAGGGAGGGAGGGAGGGAGGGAGGGAGGGAGGGAGGGAGGGAGGGAGGGAGGGAGGGAGGGAGGGAGGGAGGGAGGGAGGGAGGGAGGGAGGGAGGGAGGGAGGGAGGGAGGGAGGGAGGGAGGGAGGGAGGGAGGGAGGGAGGGAGGGAGGGAGGGAGGGAGGGAGGGAGGGAGGGAGGGAGGGAGGGAGGGAGGGAGGGAGGGAGGGAGGGAGGGAGGGAGGGAGGGAGGGAGGGAGGGAGGGAGGGAGGAGGAGGTGGAAAATGGATGAAAATTTTACATTGGTTTACATTCTATTCCATCCTCTAACCCCTCAAAAAAACTCCCAAACGAGGTGAAGTTAAAATTTCACTTTAACTTCCCTCCATTAACCTCCATCCAAACACACCCTTAGTCCATTTCAACCAATTTTATCGGACAGAATCGGCTTGATGAGAGGCAATCTGGTTGCATGCATGGTCCACTTATGATCCTAAGGTCAGTTTCAAATCCTTTTATCAACAATTTTTCTGTTAATACTGAACAAAAAAATTAGGTTAATATTATTCTTATCTACTAAACTGTCTCTTACATATGAAATACATACAGTAAAGGAGCCAAGATTTTTTTCGAGGGAGACCAAAATGCAACCATTATACCATAAATAAATTCATCAAGAAGTGATCAAATATTGTAATGTATAATCAATTATCATATATGTAAGTAGGTGAAAGAAGACCCTAAAGTAAAAGTTTTGCACAAAAAGAAAATAAATAAATAAATACTTAAATCTTCTAAAGTCAATTTTTAAAATGTATTGCTTGTAGCTGGTTTTTACATAACCGAAGACTTGACAAATTGAAAATACATTATAAATTATACTATTAAACTTATTTTAAACAATAATAAGAAAAATAAAATAATTTTAACTAGCACATCTATAAAATAATTGCAGAAGTACATGAAAATAGTAAATTTATTTCACATATCTATTTATTAATGTAAAATTAACTTTATGAAATTGGATGGTAAATGTAATAAAATGCAATTTCAAACACTTCAAATAATTAGAAGACTAATTGCAAAGTATGAAGATTTGAGGGACTAATTTTAAATATAAAAGATTTGGGGATAGCTCAAATATGGAAAGAGTTGGGGGATAAATTTCAAATATGAAAGAGTTTAGGGGCTAGTATAAAAAAAATTCATACTATTACCCTTCATTGTAAAAAACCACGGGGTCACCCCCTGGACCTCCGGCTCCGCCATTGAATACATCCACTAATAGTTTACTTTTCTTTTTTCTTTTTTTTCTTCTTTTTTTAATACATCCACTAATAGTTTACTTTTTATTTTATTTTTAATACATCCGCTAATAGTTTACTCTATAACAAATGGATATCACATTCTGATCTTAACTAGACCTAAACGTTAACAAAGTGAGTCAAGTGTTTTAAATGTGAGTTTTTATGGGTATTTTTAGTTGTTCAGTGAAAATTTTGATTGGGAGTTGGTTGATTGGAACAAAAACCTACTTTAAAGGTGGTTTACATATAGATTGAAAATGATATATAGTTTATGTAAAATGACCCTATTTTTATGGTGGTTTTGAGAAAAAAAAACCCTTAAGATTATTAGTCCTCAGATGAGAGAGCATCCAAGTTGAAGATGAGTGAGAGAAATTGCTGCAAATATTTCCTCTTCTTCTCTCTCCAATCCGTAAGAGGTTAGCAAAATGATGAAGTTAACAAATAAACATGGAGTAATAGTTCACTGATCATTGCTCCATAGGGTATTAATCGCTAGCAAAAGGTCTCTAGACTCTCTACGAAACTCCAACCAACAAGAAGATCTTCACTCAACTAGTCAAGTTAATAGTTGAATATAAACACATCTCTTCCCCTTTTGGCGTGACTAACCTTTTCATATATAAGATGGTAATAGAGGATCATTTAAATGATGAAGTTACAAACATAAACTAATATTGATTCTCACCACCATGTAAATAAACCACACAAATATGTTACAGCCTAATAAAATAGGATATAATTCAGGGTAAATATCAGAAAACCCCCTTAACTTGGGACGATTATCGAGAAAAGCCCCTTAACTTTCAAAATATCAAAAGACACCCCCTTAGGTATATGGATTATCACAAAACCCCCCTAAGTTTAGGGGTCATAAAAAAAACCGTCTTTAACTTTGAGATTTTACAGAAAAACCCTCTAAATTTAGAGGAGTTTTCGGATAAAATCTGAAAGTTAAAGAAGGTTTTCTGATAACCCCTAAACTTAAGGGAGATTTTCTGATATTTTGAAAATTAAGGGGGGTTTTCTGATAATTGTCCAAAGTTAAGGGGGGTTTAATGATATTTAGCCCATAATTCATGAATGGCTAATTAAGTGACAACCGAATGACTAAGAAAGTTCTAATGTCGGTTCCGTAGTTGCTTTTCAAACTTATATTCTTCATTATCACCGAAAACAAAATCTTAATTTAAAAAAAAAAAAAAAAAAAAGGTCAGCATCCTGAGTGCTCTGCCCAGCAAGAGCAAGTGACCCACCTCTACACATACTCTGCATCATCAGTCCTTATTTTAACAAATTCACTTGGTGCCCAGCTCTCCTACACCTCTCAAGCCCCCTCTCTCTCACTCAATAATTATCTCCTACTAATTGTGTGGCTTAGCAAAAAGTAAATAGTTGTTACACTCTCTTCATCTGTCTCCACCCATTAAGTCAGTGCACCACCATGTTGAGTGACAACCCCGACGACGACGCCACCGAAATCCGCGAAATCCACGCGCTGAGCTCTCCTCAGCCGCCCTCGCTGCCGTCGAGCCGAGGCCGCAGCGTCTCGTCCAGCCTCTCCATCACCAGCAGCGACGCCGAGAACTTCACCTCCATGAGCAGAGAATTCAGCGCTCTCGTCGTCGCTGGCTCTACCATGGACAACCCCTCAGACCACCAGTACCAGAACAACACCAACACCAACACCAACACCAACAGCGACGTTGCCAATCTCGGAAGGATCGGCGAAGACGAGATGCTTCTCGAAGAGGAGACGAACCCGCTCGCGATCGTGAGTAATCCGATACCGTCGCCACGACCAGCGAGCAGTCAAGGGCAGCCGATGAGCTCCAGCTCTATTAACAGTAATAGTGCTCTGGAGGAGTTTTCAGTGCACAGGGTGAAGAAAGAAGAGGTTGAGTCTAAGATTGCAGCCTGGCAGACTGCAGAGATTGCCAAGATTAATAACAGGTTTAAGAGAGAAGATGTGATTATTAACGGATGGGAGAGTGAGCGGATGGAGAAGGCTGGTTCTTGGTTGAAGAAAGTAGAGGTATGTTTTCTGCACCTAAAAACTTCATTAGTACAAATGGTAAATCTCACAATAAATCCCCAACATTCATATAGATCTTAATCATGTCATTAATAAAACTGTTTAAGAGTGTGGTTCTTCAGACGCCTGGAAATATTTTCATCTGTATTCTTCCTTTTTAACCCACAAAATCTGTGAATTTTGAAGTGCAAACATATCTTGATTCTGGTAAAATTGCAGAGGAAATTGGATGAGCGGAGGGCGAGGGCGATAGAGAAGATGCAGAACGACGTGGCAAAAGCACGAAGAAAGGCGGAGGAGAAGCGGGCGTCGGCAGAGTCGAAGAGGGGGACCAAGGTTGCTAAGGTGCTGGAAGTTTCAAATTTGATGAGGGCTGTGGGTAGAGCTCCATCAAAGAGATCTTTTTTCTAGTGACTCATGTTTCTTTCTGTGTTAAACCTGATTGATGAATGTAGAAAAATAACGAGAGATGGATTGTATTGTAAACTTTGGATGTTTGAAGACTTCAATTTTGTGATGGATGATGATTCTTGTGTGCATATTTCTTGATTTTTTTTGTTACCTGATTGATACTCACTTTCCTCTGAAGTAATATGAAACCTGTGATGAATGACATTCTTTTTGCTTTTCTAGCTTACTTTTGTTGAACACTCAGTGATGCTAAGTGAGCAAAGTTAGGTTTGTCAATTTTGGCTCACAAGATTTGGCAGGTAGCTGGAAGGTTCCAATCGTGGCGTAGCCTGGATGGAGATTTTACAGAGGTAGGTACGGTCCTCTACTCCTCTCACCTTTCATACCATTTTGAATGGTTTTTTTTTTAATCCTTTTTCATTATTTAGACAGTAAAGAAATTACTTTCCGAATTCCACAATAGTTTATCGTCTAATAGATGGTTATGATTCGTATTCAAAAGGATCCTAAATCGATCTGGATTTGTCTATATTTGGAGACTCGTGCGTGTAGGGGGAATGGAGAATAGAGGCTAGAAGCCCCAAGATAATAATTGCATATGCTTAAGAGTGTAGAAGAACATAGGATACCCTAGCATATATGAGGACAGAAACATCTCATTTGAGCTTATCCTATTGATTGCAGTTTAGTTCACAAGTAGAATTTGATGAGAGAGATCACTGACAGCAAGCTAAAGCAGACATTCGGAGGGCTTTTAATTTCAGTTTTAATATCAGCAGCTTGGAATCCTTTATTTGTTTGACTGTGCACCCAGACATTAAGCAGTTGCAGAACACAAAATTAAAAGGAGAAACAAAAACATACTCCCATAAATCTCAAGACATTTTTTCATGTTATTAGAGATATATACAAGCTATAAGCAGTAAACAAAGTATCTTACAAAAACAAACAATACCTCACAGTATGGTAATCAAGCATTAGCAGCCTTACACGTAACCCACAAGGCAAGCCAATGAAGTAGGACATTGAGATACAATAAATAGTGTTCACAGGGAAACTCAAACGGATATCGAAGTTATAATGCATGAATATTACATACCAGTTATCGTTTCAGTGTCGAGATGATATTGGGGAATGGCCATAACCTATTTCCCGGCACACAGTGGATTCTCTGGATGTGATGACACCTCTGAAAGAAAAACTCCATTGTTATCGCCTTCGCAGTTTATGCCTCCAGATGATGACAAGCTATTCAGCTGCTCCTTATCACCGCCTGCATTAGAAACTACAGGCAATTTATCATCTGGCACCCCACCGAGCAGGAGTTCGAGTGGCAGCCCACTGACCCAGTTACTTTGGGGAGTAAAATTCACATTGAATATCGTCTCTTCCAGTTCCTTGTTTGATTTCTCCTGGCTAAAGCCTCCAGTATCATCAGCATGGCTGAAAGATTTCTCAACGTCAAAAGTGGGATCAGTTTCGTGAAAGCTTGAGCTAGTACTCCCTCTATCTTCAATAAATTCTCTACTATGCTCGTCAGAGTCATGAAGAGCAGCTTTCTCAACATCGCCGTCGTCAGCACCGCTTGGATCGTGGCAGTTCTGACTGACTCCTTCATTTAAGTCAGTTAATGTGTCGTCATGCAAGTTTGTAGCAAGCACTCCACCAGCTTTCTCAATTGAAAGCCATTGACTCCTTTCCATGCCACTATGATCTACTTGTTCACAGGTATCTTCAAAATGCGACATGCTCAGTATAGGATCCAAATGGACCTCATCTTTTATCTCATTCTCTTCCTGATTCTCGATTCTTGACACATCAGCTCCATCACAAACAGTAGTAGTTGAGGCAGACAAGTCATTGCTATCAATGCTTGAAATCCCAGAAGGGGCACTGAAGATAGCACAAATGATTTTGGGACATTGTTCAGTGCAATCCAAATCAGGTGAATTTAAAGTGTCATTGCAACTAGAAGAACTATACGTATTCACGAACTCTGATGGCATAACTATGGAACCTAAATTTGCTTCAGAAGGACATGCAGGTGAGAGCACATCCAAATTAGCTACTGCATATGAGTCATCAAACGTTGTGCCTTCTGTCACCATATTCAGGTTAACCATTTCTAAATTACGAGGACACACTAACGAATCACAAAAACAGGTTCTCTTCCTCGTGGCATCCAAAGAGTCACAGCCAACTCTTTCTGAAGAAACACTAACCAAGGTGTCTAAGGCACTGTCATTACTATTAACCGACTCCTGAGGAATTGTCGTCTGATTTGGGATAGAATCAAGGGATTTAGCAGCGGTTGAAGTCAGGAATGCTGCCAGAGATGACGCTAAGACACTGTCAATAGACAAAGGTTTTTTACTTTTAGGGAAGTCCTCAATGAATGGATCTACAGTATCTCCTGTGTTTGAACAGTCATCATCTTCGTTCAGAAATTCTGGTGCCTTTATTATCAGACCTGGGCGAGTTTGAGACTCAGCACCAGAAGGTTCCACCATATTCCCTGGTGATGATACAGTAACAGAACTTGTATCCTCTCCTGATTCTGTGTTTTTGGTGTTTCCATCTTTGTTTTTTATGTCATATCCATTAGATTCTGAGGCAGAAACCCTGGAACAAGGACATTGTTCAGAAGATTGATTCTTTACAGCCAATGCATCAAGCTTCTGTTCCATCTCCTGAAGCCTTTGCTCCATGCAACTAAGAGGTTTCAACATGTTCTCTTCAAACTTTGAACAGAACGTTTCTACTCTTCCTACTTTTAGAACCAACTCATCCAATACCTTCTCAAGACGATTGTAAGCCTGATTATTACTTTGATCAAAAGAATTCGACATCTGGTGCAGAGCTGAGACTTCCTTCTTTGATTCCAATTGTACATCTTCAGACTTTATATCGGTTCGTTCCTGATCTAGTGACTTGCAAGAGTATGTTTCTTGCACCACAGAATTCTCCACACCTAAGCTAGCTGTCTGAGCTGTTCTCTCAGTGCCATTCTGATATTTTGACACTGTTGCCTCTTTGGAGAAACAATTATTTTGCCTAGTCTCTGATTTTGATAGCTGCATGAGGCTAGGAACTAGCATGGACAATAAAGAACTGCCTCCTAAGTTCTCACCTACGGCAACAGGTGGATCAGAATCAGATGATTCAACAGGATCAGCATATACATAGATCTCCTCCACATGAACACAGGCCTTGGTTTGAATTGAGAGTAGGCGAAGTGTAAGATAATAACAAGGACTGGAGTCTGAAATCTCAGCTGTTGCCTCGTAGTGAATCTGCAAGCATTAACTTTTCAGTGAGTAAAGTAAAAAGAGCTAATAAATACAAAGATTTAACAGACAAATAGGCATATGCCACACTGCCTGCATTTTTGGACTATCCGTGCCATTATCACAGTTCTTTGACATGGAATATTCTTTGCCATCTTGCACGACGGTATTAGGAGCCTTGACTTGTACCCAGCCATCTTCATCGCTACTGTTGCTATTATTCCTAGTCTCCTTTTCTGTTATTGCCGCAATTTCATTACTAAGACTTTCCTTGCATCCATTAGTATCTCCGACAGTAACACTTTCTGGTAGCACTTCTTTTACAGCAGCTCCACAACGAACAGTGCACAGGTACTCCTTACTACTTTCCTGGTGATCAGAAGAGTAATACATCTCATACACTCGGGCACTACTACGCACATAAACCCTGTAAATCTCATGTTTTTTCCTGAAACAAACTGCAGTATAGAAAAGACTGGATAAGTTATCGATAGTACTAATGCGAGTAAAAAAAACAAAATATGAGGTGAAATGTTAATTTCACCAGTGCATCAACGTTCACGGTAAACAACAGCAAAGAAACACAGGATGCACCTTCAGAAACTTGCAGTAAATTCCCCCCCAACCATAAATTATTGTTTATGAAACTTTGCATGTAAAATAGTTGGCCTCTCTAGATTTTGAATACAACTTCAATAATTGCCCATAAACCAATGAGACCCTAACTTATGATCCTTTTTAACTCAATTCAAAGATATGATTGCCGGATAAATTCACGTAAAAAACAGGCAAGATATCCTGCCAAAACATGCTGGTCAAACTAACAATTACAGGCCATTGGCCTAGTAAAAGAGACAGTAAAGTACCCCAATTGGCTGATAGCGCACGCTGCACAACCTTTCAGGTTTAAGCACAGCAGTGCCTAAAAGGTCAAAACAATGTAATAGGAGTTTTCTATTATATCTGAAGCTCATGTCCTTTCAATACAATGGTTGTTCCAAAGTAGCACATATTGCATAGAATCATAGATGTATAAATTAGAGAAGGACAAACCAAAAACAGTCAATGTCCTGTAAGGTGCATGAGTATAATCAACACAGGTGAATGTCATGTGAGAGACTATAAAAACAGCCGAACACAAGTGGCTTATGATTCAACAAGACATTTATGCATCTTCTCAAGTACCCTTACATTACAGCAAAACTTTGAACTTGTGATAGCTCCTAGATAGCGATGACAGTTAAGGGCTTTATTTTATACTCTAACGCATCTAAAATAAAAGAAAGGAGAACCACCTAAAGTTGTCAAAGAAAGGGAGAGTACTGGTATGAAATGACCAAGAAAAACTTCTTGCTAAGCTCTCTAGAGCTACCAGAAATACATCCAGAAAAGAGAAATAAAACATAAAATCCAAAGACATGTAGTTCATGGCCAGCCAAAGCAAACAACCACGACGACCCATGATGAAGGTTCAAAATAACCCATCAGAAAAAGCCTCACAATAAGAAACTAGTTTCCAACCTAGAGGCGCTTAAATAGAAAATCTAAGTTTGAGGCACTAAGTATTAAACCACAAATAGGACTGCTGTAAGCCTGTAAAATGTAGTTGGTATTCACAGAGGATTGCAAGTCTTCCAGATAAGCCTCTTGAGGTGCATGCACCATCACAAACTTCAAACATGACACATTGGTGATTTGTGCTGGAAATGCTCTTCACATGGAAGCTGTCAAGATTGGCAGAAGCAGTATGCTAGCCTACAATGGTTTGAGATCTGGAAATTTTCTATTAAAAATTGATAACTTCGTACTTGCCTGGAATAAAATAAGACTCTTGGTCTGAGAAATGCAAGTGAACACCGGACACCTGATTGAAATTGATAAGTTGTCATAGTAACTAATGCAGACTAAATAACCTGGAAATGATGTCATTCTAGTCGTGAAACTTCCACAGGGTTTCTGATACTTACTCACATGGCCTGGTCTTATGATCCTCTTTGTAGTGTGCAAGAGATCTCACATTCAGATTCAACTTATGCCAGGCTACGTATTCTCGAAAAAATGATATAAATAATATTTTCCTGTTCCTTGTTTAATCCTCTTCACTTTCATAGAAAAATAACTTAGAGAAAACACATTATTAAAACTTCATTTTATTACTTTAGTCCTTTTATTTCTTCCATAGGTTGATTCCCCATTTTAAAGTGATTCTGCTCAGGTCCTAGTGCACATATTTTTTTTTTCTTTCTTTCTTTTATTATTATTATTATTTTATTTTAATGTAGGAAGCAAAACTTACGGGGTACACTAAATCAGACAATTTGGGGGTAAAAAATAGTGTCCGTCGTCCGATATTTCTAGTACTCTTTGAGAAAATTATCTAATTAAGAATCTATTTCAGTAATATCATTTACACAATTCCTACCTTCAAGTTTCAAAGAATTTCCTCTACCACTATTTTATGCCTTTATCATCAACAGAAAACCTTGAACATTATGCCTTAAGAGCCATGACTACACATTCATCCCTTCTTCATCTAAGGTTTCTTTCTTAATCTCCAACCTGTTCATCTTACTATTTCATATAAAATATTATTCACCAATTCTCTACATGGCTGGCAAACTTAACTTAGGTTCAGAATCTCAACTTTGAATATGATTCTTTTAAAACAAATTTGCCATAAATGCTAACCTCAATGAGTTTGCTACCACCTTTATCAAAACAATAGCAGAGCCTCAACAAGCCTATTCAATTTCCTCAATTACATGAACTAGGTCAAACTAAAGCAATTCCAACAGCCATCGCAAATATCATTCAAGATTCATACAAAAAGGCATAAACCCTAGAATTTTACCCACTTACTGGTGATCTCGCAGGGAGGGGGATCGTCCACCTCAGGCCTCAGGAGGAGTACAGGCTTCGCTTCTTGCTCGCTCTCGATCTCTTCCGAAGTGTCGAAGGAGATAGCGTCGTCGAGAGATCCATCGGCGATCCAATTCGTCGTCGCCGACCAGATCGCCGCCCTGCAGCCCTCTTCGCTTGCTGCTGCTGCTGCTGATTCCATGGATTGCTTGCTTGCCCGATATCTCTGTTTCAGCTTTGAGAGAGAAAAAGAGAGAATTGTTGCAGATTTTGTAGCGATTTTGTCGAGAAGTTGCAAAATTACAGTGTCAGAAGGAGCTTAGTGAAAACTTGGCCTCCAAATCTGTGGGCGGGATTAATAAATAGCAAAAGTAACCTTTTGTTCAGAGAATTTTACTTTAGACCCTGGTTTTGCTAGTTGTAGTGGTTTCCATTAGGGTAAATATCAGAGAACCACCTTTAACTTTGGATGATCAGCGGAAAACTCCCTCTAACTTTTAAAATATCGGAAAGCCCCTTTAAGTATAGGGATTATCACAAAATCTCCCTTTAACTTTTAGAGTTGATCAGAAAACCTTTAACTTTAAGATTTTATAAAAAAGCCCCCCTAAGTTAGGGGAATTTTCTGATAAAATTTCAAAATTAAAGGAGATTTTTTGATAACCCTTAAATTTAAGAGAGGTTTTCTGATATTTTGAAAGTTAAAAGGGCTTTTTTGGCAATTGTCCAAAGTTAAGGGAGGTTTTATGATATTTAGCCTTTCCATTACTTTCTTGGGCCCCAAAATGTGATTGGGGGATAACATCTTAAAACCATGAGCAAGATACATAAGTATCGTACGACACTCAAAATACACTATTCCTTCACGTGATCTTGATGGCAATTGAAGTAGCAAACCAACCTTTGAAAGGGATTTCATTAAGCTTAATAAGTTGGTTTGACTCTATAACAATGAATTAGAGCGTTTCTAGAATCTATATTTCGGTTGGGAGGTCTCAAATTGAAGTCAAATCATGGTGTTTAGTAAGAATCAATAGATGGAGGAAAGATGCTCAGCATCGTTAGTTAAAGTCGTGGTAGATTTCACGAACTTCAACGTAAAATACAATGTGAAAATTGCATCATCAACAATTCCTAGCTCCTTAAGCACTGTTATGTGGTCACAACTTATGGGAAGGGTTTTTTCATGGAACTACCTTATAATTTATAAATGAAATTAATAGAAATTATTTTTAATATTTTTTTTGGGAAAATTATGTCTAGGCCCCAAAAAGTAAAACTACATGTGACCGGGCCCCTCCAATTATTGAATGTGTGGATCATTTTTAACGATTCTGTGAATTGTGTTGGTCCATCGATATATCATATGAGAAGCTATATTTTATAAAAAAAATCCTAAAATGCCCTTCTCATTCTTCCCTAGACACGCCCATCTAGTCAACCATTAATGGCGATCTGATGCGGGAATTGGAGGGAAATCTCCCCCTTTTTTTTACCCGATCATGAGCAATAACTATATAGTGCAGATCATGAGCAATAACTATTTACTTTTGCTCTTCAAAACTCTTCTTGTCCTAAAATTCTCGCCATTACTCGTTCGCCATTACTCCTTCTACCTTCCCTTCATAATGGCTGAGAAGGATATCGTCTGCGTGGTCTCATCAGGTGACAAAGCTGTTTTCTTAAAGATTAATTCTATAACCACCATGATGGATAAACAATTTGATGCGTCAGAGAGGTTAAAAATCCCATATGAGTCTTTATCTTTGTCATACAAAGATGAAGCAACATACGGCAACCTCAATTTTTTCATTGAGAACGAAGGTGATCTGGCATCTATGATGGAGCATTGCCGCAATGTTGGGTTAAAAGAGATTCACGGAAAGTCGCCAAGTAACAGAGGATTCTTTAATTATCTATGACGAGGAGCAAGATCTAGAAGACCAAAGAAGATCTAGAAGACCAAGAAGTTCAATATTTATGACGTTACATGTTAAGTCAAACGAGTTTTATGTTAAGTCTAATTTATTGCATGTTAGCGTAAGTCGTATCATGTTAAGTCAAAGACGTTACATGTTAGGTCTAATTTCAGTTCATGTTAAGTCTAATTTTTAAGTAAAGTCTAATTTCAGTTCATGTTAAGTCTAATTTATTTCATGTTAAGTCTAATTTTTATGGTAACTCTAACTCGGTTCATGTTACGTCTAATTCCAATTGATGTTACGTCTAATTTTAGTTCATGTTAAGTCTAATTTTTAAGTAAAGTCTAATTTCAGTTCATGTTAATTCTAATTTGACTTCATGTTAAGTGTAATTTTTATTTCATGTTAAGTCTAATTTATTTCATGTTAAGTGTAATTCTACTTCATGTTAAGTTTAATTTTAGTTCATGTTAATTCTAATTTGACTTCATGTTAAGTGTAATTTTTATTTCATGTTAAGTCTAATTTATTTCATGTTAAGTGTAATTCTACTTCATGTTAAGTCTAATTTTAGTTCATGTTAAGTCTAATTATATGATTAGTTTTGATTATTTATTTCTATTCAAAATATTTACTGACTCAAAAATAAAATTATACGGCCGACATCTACTTTCAATTTAGTTAGTCTTTCAGATAGGATTCTCAATGATAATCCTACTGCGGACAATGTAATGATGATTGATGACATGATAAATAAAACAGAGAGGATTCCTGCTTGGTGGCACATTGCTTTAACTGAGGAGGGGCAACGATTTGACGGGGCCAAAGAATTAAGATTAGCTTTGCAATACTATTTGTTTGCCAAAAAATTTGAGTACGATTTTGAAAAGAATGAACCAAAGCGTATTCGAGTTTGTTGCCGGTTTAAGAAAATCAAAAGTTGCCCGTGGATGTTATTTGCCTCTCCACCTAAAGATGAAAATAGACTTGAAATAAAAAAATTCGTGAACAATCACACTTGTAGTCAGCATGGCAATAATGCCGGTCAACGTAGGGCCTCCCGATAATTCATTGCGGCCCAATTACAACCCATGTTAAAGGACCGGCCGAATATACGCCCTATTGATGTAAAGAAGGAGCTTCTAAGTTCCTTTGGACTAAGGATCGAGTATAGTAAGGTATGGTAGGGTAAAGAAAGAGCATAAGAATAATTATACGGTGATGCTCATGAGTCCTATGATCAATTACGATGGTAAAGTATCTATCCTATACAAATTAATTTTATGAATGGAATGTAAGTCATTACACTGCATGTTAATTCTATTTCACTTCATGTTAATTTCATTTCACTGCATGTTAATTCAATCTCACTGCCTGTTAATTCTATTTCATTGCATGTTAATTCTATTCAACTGCATGTTAATTCAATCTCACTTCATGTTAATTCTATTTCATTGCATGTTAATTCTATTCAACTTCATGTTAATTTAATCTTACTTAGTGTTAATTCTATTCCATTGCATGTTAATTCTATTGAACTTCATGTTAATTCTATTTCACTGTAGTTAATTATATTACATTTCATATTAGTTCTATTTATTCCAACTTGATTCCGTATCTTTGTTAATCTAATTTTGTTCCTTTTAATTCTAACATTTTTTTTAACATGAAATTTAGGTATGTAGAAAATGTTAAGGAGACAAATTCAGGTAGCTATATTCATGTTGAACAAAATGAGGGAAGGTTTACAAGATTATTCATTTGCTATGCTGCTTGCATAAATGATTTTTTACATGGATGTCGACCACTTATATTTTTGGATGGGACCTTTCTGAAAGATCGATTCAAAAGAATACTCCTCAGCGCTGTAGCATACGATGAAAATCAGGGGATATTTCCACTAGCATATTGCATATGCGATCAAGAAAATAACGTTAACTGGAAATGGTTCTTACAAGGTTTTATGTCAATACTCTATCTTTCTAGGCTATCTTTATACTTATTTTGAGTCATGTTAAATATAATTTCATTTTATGCCTAACTTGTTTGGTGTTTATTCTAATTTCAGTATGTTAATTGTAAATTTTGACAGGTTTGTGGTCTATACTCTATGAAAGGCCAGATCCATACAATCCTCCACATCAGCTAGTTATAATATCGGATGCGGATAAGAGAATCAGAGAAGCTGTTAGAGAGTTTTTTCCAGATGCTCTACACTCCAGATGTGTTCTACATCTAGTGGAGAATTTCAGATCAAAATTGAAGGACTTGGGACTAAAGGCAAAGGATACTCAGATTCTGGGTAATCTATTACAATCAGCTTATTACAAGTATACTAAAGCAGAATGGAATGATTATATGGACGACATTAAGCTGATAAACGAAAGGGCATATAATATTGTCATGAACTACGCTCTAGAGAACTGGGCAAACGCGTTCTTTCCTGGAATTAGGTAAAGTATAAGCAATATATTGTTAATTGTATGATGAACTGAACATCCACTGCATGTTAATTCTATTTCTCTGCTTGTTAATTCTATTTCACTGCATGTTAATTCTATTCCATTTCATATTAATTCTATTACACTTCATGTTAATTCTACTCCACTTCATGTTAATTCTACTCCACTTCATGTTAACTCATTCTACTTCATGTTAAATCTATTTTAATTCATGTTAATTCTATTTCACTGCATGTTAATTATTTTAGATATGGTCACATGACATCTAATGTCGCTGAGTCCTTCAACAAGTGGATACACGAGGCTAGAACGCTATGGATATTACAGCTGGTAGAGCACATACGGAAGCAAATTATGGTCCGAATGAATGATCGACGAGGCATGGCTGAAAATTGGAATTCGTTTATGACAGTTGAAGCTTTTAAAAAAAGCTACGAGCCAATCCTTTACCCCATCCCTGATTACGAGAAGCGTAGCGTGCCACGTGATGAGATCCAGATTTTACCACCACTAATAATAAAAAGAAAAGGGAGAAATAAAACAAGACGGATCAACAACAGAACGGTTTACACACAGCCAGTAAAATGCTCTCGATGCCATATGGAAGGTCATAACCGTAAAACATGCAACGAACCTATTGCAGATTAAGTGTGTTATATGCTGTTAAGTTATTTGCTTGTATAGTTACAGACTAAGTATTTTTTTAAGTTAGTAAGTAATTTCATGTTGGAAGCAATTTCTTTGCTATGTATGACACTTAAAGTTCGTGTTAATATTTTCCGTAAATGTAAATTCTAATTTCCATTTCATGTTAAGTCTAATTCACTTCATATTAATTCTATTTTGCTTCATGTTAAGTCTATTTGTTCCAGTTATGTTTTATTTTCCAGTTCATATTAAGTCTAATTCACTTCATGTTAATTCTATTTCGCTTCATGTTAAGTCTAATTTTAATGATAACTCTATTTCCAGTTCATGTTAAGTCTAATTTCAGTTCACGTTATGTCTAATTCCTGTTTATGTTAAGTCAAGTTCCTGTTCATGTTAAGTCTAATAAATTCAGGCGAAATCCAATATCTCCAATTGAATTGTGACAACAACGAAGCTTCCCAATTGGGTAGTAAATATTGATAAGACTAATGTCAATCACGGAGCTTCCCAATTGAATTCTGTTAACCACTTTCTTTATTTACAGTAAGTATTTAGAACTGAAGCCAACTAAAGTTGCATTGAATGGTTTCAACCACTTTGTGTTAAAAACTTCAGTGAAGCATCTTCAGTGCAAAGAAATCGTCATTGTTCTTGAGAGAAAAGAAAGTAAGGTATGTCTCATGTTAATTATTCTTGCACATATTAATGATTCGTAATTTGATTCATATTAACTATCTTCGCAAAGTAAGGTATGTCTCATGTTAATTCAAATACACTTCATGTTAATTCCATTTTATTTCATGTTAATTCTATTACACATCATGTTAATTCAAATACACTTCATGTTAATTCTATTTCATTTCATGTTAATTCTATTTCATTTCATGTTAATTCTATTACACAAAGATGTTAATTCTACAATCGTATGTGAACTGAACAATCTCTTCTACTATTATACTAAACCGTAATTATATGCATACATTTTTACCCTTACATATATATATATATATATATATATATATATATATATATATATATATATATATATATATATATATATATATATATATATATATATATATATATATATATATATATATATTCATAAACTCAGTCATCTTAGGTGTAGTGTTCCGTTTTCTCTCTTTGTTCATGTCCTTCTATTAGTAATTCTCGGCAAGTCTAGCCCAGATAATCCACTGCTCACCTTCAGGAGTCACGCGGATTGTCGAGCGACCATCAATTATTGCCCGAATATAATGGTAAACTAACACACCACAGTCATAGCTGCAACGTGAGCATATAAATTTAGTTTAGTTTTTATGTTATTCCTTTAGAGAATTTATCATGAATTTAAGCATGATACTAACCTCCCAACTTGTTCCTCGCATTTGATGGCTTCATATAGGAATTTCCTACGCACATCTACAATCTTAAAATTATTTGCCCAGTAGTCAAAATATGTTATGATTTTAATTACAGGTTCCTTATACGTGTTGTGGGGAGCCGAACTATAATGTCTGACGACCCGTTCATCCTCATTCAAAAGGACTTCAACTAGATGCCAGTGATCATTCCTGACCAAAGGAATCAATAGACGCTCGATGTGGACGGCCTATATTTTTCAAGATAATTCAAAAATAGCATGTAAAATTCAGGCTGATCGCCGTAGAGTGAATGCTGTAATCCAAGTAAAAGGAGTTAACATGAATTAGACTTAACATGAAATGGAATTAGAGATAACGTGAAAATTGGATTTAACGTGAACTGAAAATTAGAATTAATATGAGCTGGAAATAGGCTTAATATGAAATTTGGGGCTGACATGAACTGAAAATTAGAAATAACATGAACTGCAATTTAGAATTAACATGAACTGGTAATAGACTTAACATAAAAATTATACTTACCATGATATGGAATTAGACTTAACATGATATGGAAATAGAATTAACATGAAAAGTAGACTTAACATGATCTGAAAATTAGAATTCACATAAGCTGGGAATAGGCTTGACATGAAAATTAGACTTAACATGATCTAAAATTAGACTTCACATGATATGAAATTAGACTTAACATGAACTTCAATTAGAATTAACAGGGACTGAAATACTTATACAAAGGAACACTGACACCAGGCCATATTTTTTGTCATAGGCTTCTTGCTGAAGCCTATTTAATACTGTTTCTTCCATCTGTAATGAACCTAGAAATTAGCGTTCATTATAAATAAGGCTCATTTAATTATGAAATTTAGAATCTTACTTTGTCGTCAAGCCGACCACCACGAAGCAAGTATAGCAGCTCATATCTGTCCATACTGCTGTTCGCTGTATTGATAACATCATACCTCCTGAAAAAGTAGGAATTATCATTTACCAGAAAACATATACATGCACATATATTGAGTTAACATATACTGCAATTAACTAAACATATATTCCAAAAATAAAAATTAATTAATGGAAACTTACCTATGGCACTTTAGAGAGCAAAAATGTGTTAGAAATTTATTCTCTGTTGGGTTGAGTCTGGAGGATATCCAAGGTGGTATCCTATAATTGTGTAAGAATGTCCCTGCGCTATCAAGAATGCGTACGCTAAACCCTGAAGGATCTGGAATCCCTACATTTAACTCTTTCAACAGAGATTCCTCCTCCTCCGTCATTAAGTTCATCTTCAACACATCCCACTTGATATCTTGATTGTTGAAGTAATATTTAATGGGTGGGCTCTTAAGATCAGGGACAATCACTACCTCTTCAATTACAGATTTTTCTTGCTTCTTCTTTCCCTCTGTGTAAGGGGTCCTAACTGCTGGGATCTCTTCGTAGCTCTTCTGCTTGGTGCCCTAATTTTCATGGATTGGCTCTTCTTTGTGGCTACCTTCTTTTTTTTCTTTTGCATAACACTCGTTAGGGCCTCCACAATGTCATCAACCTGCTTAATCATATCTTTATTTACAATTTCCTCCTCAATATTTTCCTCAATTTTCTCCTCTACTCCTTTATTTACAGTTTCCTCTCCATCTTTATTTAGGATTCCCTCATCAATTTTTTCCTCAATTTTCTCCTCTACTCCTTTATTTATAATTCCCTCTCCATCTTTATTTGCAATATCCTCCTCAATCTTATTCTCAATTTTCTCCTCTATTCCTTTATGCACAATTTCCTTAGCATCGCCAAAATAATCTCCAACACTTGCTCTTTCTTCAAATTGATCTTCCTCTTCCTCTTCAGCTTCCTTCTGATTTTCCCCCTCAATGGGGACTTCATCATCAACTTTTTCCTTCATAGCTGGTTCCTCTTCAGCTTTTTCCCTCATGCGGTCTTCCTCAACTTTATTATTCATGAAATCTTCATCCGCAAGGTCATCTTCATCCTCTCCTTCTCGAATCACGTACAATGCTTCTTGGGAGAATGGTGTTCCTCTTCATCTACCCGTGGCTGCAACTTACTTATTTTTGGTAAATTCTTCTTAACTCTTTCCTTCAGCACCTCCGGGTCTATAACATCACCACTTCTTTTCAAAGATTCTAATATTCCGTTGAGTCTTCTAATCTCAACCATAAATACTTGACAATATGTACTCTTCCTGCATTTTGTCGCACTGAGTAATCGTCTGCAAAATTTAGCAGAATTTCTCCAAAACATCAGTTGCTTCTCAATAGGCAGAGCCTCCACCTCCTCTTCCTTTTCAAAAGCATCGTCTAGATGCTTTGCAATGATCTGAGATTTTAAGAGATTAATAGAAATTACTATTAGATTTAACGTGAAATACATAACATGAACTGGAAATTAGACTTAACATGAACTAGAAATTAAACTTACATAGCCTATTGAGTTCTTCTTGGCTTCCTCAATTTTCGCCTTTCTCGACCTCTTTATGCTTGACAGAACTGAAAATTAGACTTAACATGAACTAGAAATTAAACTTACATAGCCTATTGAGTTCTTCTTGGCTTCCTCAATTTTCGCCTTTCTCGACCTCTTTATGCTTGACAGGAACTGAAATTAGGATTAACAAGTATTAAAATTGGACTTAACTAAATTTTAAACTTAACGTGAACTGGAAATAGGCCTAACATTAATATTTGACTTAACATGAACTGAAAATTAGACTTAACATGAACTGAAATTTAGACTTAATATGAAATGGAATAGGCTTAACGCGAAAAATAGACTTAACAACATGAACTAAAAATTAGACTTAACGAGAACTGGAATTTAGACTTAACATGAACTGGAATAGGCTTAACACGAAAAATAGACTTAACATGAACTGAAATTTAGACTTAACATGAACTGAAAATTATATTTAACATGAAATGAAAATTAGACTTAATATGAAATAAGGCTTAACAGAAAACTTACATGGCCTATGGAGGCATTCTTCTCTGCTCCATCATTCTTCGCCTTTAATCTTAATCGGCGCTTGGGCTTGAAATCTTTCCTCGCGGGGTGGTTTGAGAGAGATGGCCCAAGTTCCACAATAGGCTTCTCTAGATGCATTATTGAATCCGCTTTTACCTTTTCTTTAATTGTCCCCTTCCTAAAAGAGCCAGCTTTCCCTCCCTCTGAGACCCAATTTGTCATTGGAGGCCGGCATCTGTCACTGATGACATATCTCCTTATGCCGGTCATCTCATAGTATCAAAATTGTAAGTAATATATTCACCATTCCAACTATGATCAGATCATATTCACCATTAACCTTAAAACATTAAAATAACTCGACTTAACATGAAAGTAATTAGGATTAACATGAACTAAATTAGACTTAACATGAAAAGTCTAACACATCACAGTAAGCAATGTACGTTTATTAGAAAATTAAATAGACTTAACATGGAACTTACGGGTATCAGTGGCATGCATCCAGGGATATATGTAACCCCTGACTTCTTCAAATCTTCCAGAGCAACCTTTATGCCTCTAATAATTTCTTTATAAATGAAGTCACCCCATGCGACTTTGTTCACCCTCTCAATGCTATCCAGATACTTCAGTACTATTCTAGGGAAACCATCCCCGCTTCTGGGGTATCATATCATCGAGCACTGATAAAGAATTTGTAGGAGAACAAAGTCTTAGATATCCTTCTTTTCTGTTGATTCCACTAGACTTTCTAGCAGATCTTCAACATATCTTCTCATGCTAATGTCAACTTTTCTTTTTTTTTTCCGCCCTTGTCATCTTTAAAAAGTTTAGAAAAATATTGCACCCACATTCTGCACTTGGAGTCCCTACTCTTCAAAATAATCTCACCATAAATTGAAAATAAAGTATGATTATGGATCCATTCCACGTCAAAATTAATAACTTTCTTTTCCCCAGAATATGCATCAGGGATAGAAAATATTCGTTTATCAGTCACGTAAAAACTCAACACGTGCTCAAGTATTTTACGATCAAGTGCAGGAGCACCAAATTGTATTTAGTGCTCAAATGTGGATTCACAATAGGCATCCCTGTGCCATTGACGAATCTTTGGGCCAAGCCGATTCATAAAATCACAATAAGCCCCAATAACGGCCGTTGGCCTAATATCTCCAGCAGCCGCCTCACCAACTATTTTTCTGAAAATAAATTCAAATGTAAGCGTTTAATTAGACTTAACATGAACTTAACTTAGACTTAACATGAATCAAATTGGACTTAACATGAACTAAATTAGACTTAACACGAATAAAGTTGGAATTAACATGAAAAATAGACTTAACATGAAAAGACATTAGACTAGATATGACCTGAAATTAGACTTAACATGAACCTAGTTTAGACTTAACATGAACTAAATTAGACTTAACACAAATAAAATTAGAATTAACATGAAAAATAGACTTAACATGAGAAGACATTAGATTTGACATGAACTGAAATTAGACTTAACACGATTTAGGTTTGATTTAACATGAACTTCTTTTACGAATTAAATTAGACTTAACATGAAACCCAAATCGGTTAACATCAAACTCTTTTTAAATATCATGAAACTCAGGTTAACTCTCATGTATAGGATTAGAATTAACACGAAACTTGGTTTGGATAACATCCAAAGGGGTTAAGTTCTTTAATTAAGAAAAACCTAGCACTTACTTCTTTTGGGGGTTGGAATCATTCCCTTCTTGTCTTCTCTTTCGGTCTCGACCTCGTGGTTCGCCCCTTTGCATTACGAACAGGGCCTTCGATGCTTCCTCAGTGCTGCCTTTCCTAGATGATTCAAGACGTGCGGCGGACGCCTGTGATTTCGCTTCATCTTTCTCCTTCTGTCTGCCACGAATTTCGACTTCGAAATCGTTAACCGAGGCTTCCTTCGACAATATTTTCCCGGCGAAAGCGAAAACCCTAGATCGAAATTAGAGATGTTTGGGATTTTTCCGGTGGTCGCTGAATAGTTAAAGGCCAAGAGGGAGAGAGAGAGTACTTGAGTGGAAGGAGAGGCGCGGTTACCGAGTTCGGTCACGTCGGAGGGTAGGATAGTAACTTCAAGTGCTATCTTTCTCTCTGCTCACATGACAGGATTTTTGGGACCTGGACACAAATACGGACTGTATTTGGGGCCGAAACACATGGCCCAAAATACAGAGGGCCCGGTCACATGGGCTTCCCATTTTTGGGGCCTGGACACAATTTTCCCTTTTTTTTACGAAAACCAACTTTTACATGTATTTTCCTATCAATCAAACAGTAATGGTCAACGACTCCCTAATAAATAACCTAGCTTTCAATGTTGCCATTATTTAATACATATGCTCCACATGTGTTTTTCCAACAACCCACAACAATAATCAGAGTTAGTAGAACCATCATTAAGTAAAAATCCTCATTAATAAAGTTTTTTTATTATTTTCTCTCTTCCTCCTCCGTTTCCCCTTTTCTTAATCAAATAAAACCCTAAATTAGAGGTTCCCTCTTCCTCGCTCTGAACCCTAAACTAAAGGTTCCCTCTTCTTCATCCTAAATCCTAAACCTTTAAAACTCATTGAAAATTTGAATAAATTAGAGGTAGAAGAAAAGAAATATTTGAAACCCATTGAAAATTTGAATATCTTTGAAGAGGACCACAAAGATTCAATCTTGAGTCAAAAGCAAGAGAAAAAGAGAAATGAAGGTTTGGTTAATGGCCATGAGGTTAGGGATTTAGAGAGTGTGTTGGGTGGCTAGGTGGGGAGGGGGGGGGGGGGGGGGGGGGGGAGGGGGTTGGTTAATGGCCTGCTAAAAGCCCATATTGGTATTTCTTGTTGGCCCATTATAATAGTTTGGTATCTTTTGTTACTCTGGCGACATTTTGGTATTTTTTGTTGACCCCGATGGTCAAATAGGTCCAAAACTACCGTCAAGAAAATTTTGAAATTTATCCCTCAAATCTTCACTACTTTGATATTAGTCCCCAAATCATTAAAATTTGAAAGTAGTTTACATATTTAATTTAATAATCCATTTAACTCAATTATAAATCAAAACACATTTTGGGTTTTTAAGGGGATGAAATGGATAAGATGAGAGCTTGAAATGAGTTTGGAATTGTAATTGAGTTAAATGGGTAATGGGGTTTGTAAGGGATGAAATGGAGAAAGTGAGAGTTTGAAATGGGTTTAAGTTTGTAATTAAGTTAAATAGGTAAACTACTTTCAAATTTTAATGATTTGGGGGACTAATATCAAAATAGTGAAGATTTGAGGGACTAATTTTCAAAATATTTTTGTCACCGACCAAGTTTTGAGCCTATTTGATGATCAAGGTCAACAAAAAAATACCAAACTATCATCGAAGTAGCAAAAATTACCAAAGTGTCAAAAGAGGATAACAAAAAAAAACCAATCTAGTATTTTAGCCGTTAAGAGCCATGAGTTTAAGGATTTAGAGTGGGAATATACTAATTTAATTTTTTTTAATTTTAGTGAGGGCGTGGGGTGAGGGAATGATGGTTTGACCCTAGTTATGAGATTAATTGGGTTAATTGAAATATACATGTGGAGCTCAAGGGTAATTTTAGTTGAGCCATTTATTGGGGAGCTGTTGACCAAAGTGGTTGATTGAGAGGGAAACACACATAAAAGGTGGTTTTCATTAAAAAAAAAAAAAAACTTAGAGCTGGTTTCCACCAATTTCATCTATTTATAAGGTGGTTCCCAAGAAAATACCTTATGGGAAAGAGAATTATAATACGATGTAGTTGTGATTTATGAGCAAATTTCATGGTAATGCTTTTAAAAACGGACACATATTATAAGAGAGTGTTTGACAACTCTCTAAAATTGGACCAAGTTTGGACCTAGTCTAGTTAGAGAAAGTTTTTTAATTGGCTAAAACTGGCTCATTCTTAACCTAGCTTGTTTTGCTCATGTTTTGGAGTTTAAACTGGTTGAATTGTGGATAGGAGGAGCTAGTCCACAACTAAATTGGTTCTATTTAGAATCAGTTTTTGAGCCCATATTGGCCCATTTTCAATGGATTGCCAAACACACCAAGACTCTTATTAATTCATGACCAAGGATTGGTGATATAAACATTTCATTTTTGAGAATGAAAATAAAGGAGGGCAGTGATAAGATGTTGAATGAAATCAAATGACTACCATTACTTGGTCCCTTTTTTTTTCACTCTTGCTATTATTTTGGATATCAATTTGCGCCACTTATAAAAGTATCTGTTGAAAAATGTATTCTTTCCCCCTAAAAGTTCAAAAAAAGAAAAAGAAAAAGAAGAACCCCCCATTCACCCTCAAATTTAAGGCTAAATTGCCCTTAAATATCCTATTGTTTCCCAAAAAAGCACTTATATACCATAAGTTTTATAATGGAGCAAAAAAATAAAAGATAGAAATGCCATTCTTCCTAAATAACCTGTTAACCTGATGGTAAAAATCTCCAAACTTTGCTATTACCACAAGTTTCCTCAAAATATTCCCCACCCCAACCCCCAAAAAGGTTTTATGTCTCTCATCCTTGACCCTAGCCCTCGAGGATGAGTGAGAGTGAGCTAATGTAGGGTTTAACAAGCTACAACAGGTGGTCCAAATCGATTTAAGAGTGGAGAGCTTGAAAATAGAAGACGAAGAAGAAGATGAAGAAGAGGAGGAATGATATTTAATAAAGAAAAATGAATTGGGAGAATTTTAATTAATATAATAACTGATGGTAGTTGGCAATTAAATTAGTCACATGAAACAGCGCATGAGAATATTTTCATGACAGGTTGACAGAAAATAGCAAACTGCACTTTTTTTTAATACAATTGAGGGTATCTTTTTGCATTGTTTTGAAACTTGGGATATATAAATGATTTTTTGGGAAAATATAGAATATTTAAGTGCAATTTAACCTAAATTTAAAAGCCAAGAAATTAAAGTACGGATAAGAAAATGAAAAAAATTGTTTTTATTGTTCATAGGGCCAGTTAAGAAGCACGACAGTACTTGTGGGCTCAAAACCACAAAAAGCACTGGAACATCATAAGCCAAGTGATCATCAAATCCCATTTGTAGGCGGAACAACCAAAACCCATATATAAACCTACAACATTTTCCCTCATCTCCTCAGGCTTTTCTCAGCCTCACTTCCCAAATCCGCCCTCTTCTCTCCTCAATAGAAAAATATGGCGATTAATTTCTCTACCTCCATCAGAGCTCACCATCCTTCACTCTCCACAAAACCTAACCCTAGAGGTGAGACTCTCCTCAGCAGCAGCAGCAGCTTCTTCTGCTCGTCTCTAGCTGTCACTGGGCATCGGAGGTGTAGCCTTCGCTTGAGTCGGCCATGGCGTCGAGGAGGCGCAGCTGTCAGGTGCTCCGTGTCATCGACAAAGGAAGCTGAAGCTGCTTCAGGTAAAATTCATCACTTTTTCATCATAAAGTTATGAACTTGAGAGGAGCTGGAAAATTACCCATATGTATTTATAAATGAACAAATTTCAAATGAAAGTTCCGTGTATTTGTTCATTTATTTAGTTTTGAATTCACATACGGAAGAAGTCCAATTGGGCACACTTATGTTTTGCAATTGAAGAAGAAAGAAAGGGCAACATACCCTTTCGGAATATTATGTTCGCTAAATTAAGTTTTTTGTTATGATTGATTAGCTAAAATGTTGTTAATGTATGTATGTAGGTAAGTTTGCCTAGTTAATTGTGTACCAATTAAGAAGGAACTATACCTGGTTGAGATGGATGGCTCGTGCAAACAAATGGTTGTTTTGGCTTTAGTTTATAAAAGTACACTACTTATGTTTGCTATATTTGTCCAACAATTTTCTAAATTGTTATGCAAGATAAGGATCTGCTTTGTATGATTTTGATGTTTTCGTGTGTACAAGATGTCAGTAGTCCGTATTGAGAAATGCTCTACGATTGCTTTAGTGAGAAGAATTTTATAGCACTTAGTTAATGAAGTGTTTGGGGAAGAGGTTTCCACCATCTTATCTTAAAATACGAGGAGAATAATTATTGTACAAATGAGTAATTTAATTTCTTTTGCATAGTTTGAATAAGTACTAACAATTATGACTTGTATTAAACAGTAGAGAAAAAGAAGTTGGTGACAAGAAGAGATGTGAGGAATATAGCTATCGTTGCTCATGTCGATCATGGGAAGACAACGTTGGTGGACTCAATGCTTCGGCAAGCAAAGGTAGCTTGAAGCATATAAGTTAGTGTTGAGTTTTCTTTCTTGATTATTCCAAGTAATTGAAATGCTTGTTGCAGTAGTACTGATGTTTAGATAGAGGTGCCTAAATGAAGATGCAAAAGTATTTACTGTGACTCGTATTTTGTTACAAGAATATGGTATAGAGGTTCTTGCTCTCATGCAGTTAACTTATGTCATAAACATGGGCCCCATCTCTTACATCAAGCAATGCTGTGAAAATGAGTATTCCTCAATTTTGTCTTACAAATCTTTCGATGTCATGAAGGTTATGTTTAAGACAATGTTATATGTTGCCATCAAAAATAATAAAACCCCATTCTCCTAAATGCAGAATAAATTACACTTCTACTTCTTTTGGACAAAGAGTTGATGATTGAGTATGCTCCTTAGGAAATTTTAGTTGTTGGTTTGTTCTCAAGAAATGTGATAGTAAACAGGTATCTATACTAATCTATTAAAAACCAAGTGGGGGTATTTAATTCTAAAAAATGTCCTTCATTCCCTCCTTTCATAGTTCTTTTTTTAGGGCAAATTTCTCAATTACAATAGAAATGCGAAGGGCATATAAGTAATTTTGCAGATGTCTTTTCAAGGAAAAAAAAAGCAAACTCTCTCTCTGTCTCCAACATGTGTCCACCTACTCTCTTCCGTTTACCTTTTCACATTCTGTGTGTATTGATTTGTTTTTCAGATAAGCCCTTTAAGAATATTTATTTGCAATAAATTCCTCTCTCACTCTTTATCCTGTATATATTGTATAAAATTAACATTTTCATATGTCCTTTAACATTAAAATTGTCACACCTACAAAGTAATGAATTATAAGTATAATATCAAAATTTTGAAAGTATTAGAATAATTTCAAATGCATTAACTTAAAATTATGAGAAATCATTGCTAATATTTGTTAATTAAAAGAATATTATTCTTATGTCTTTACAAAAGTTTAGTACAATAACATTAAACATGTTCTTGGTTATTTCTCAACAGTACAAATAATCAAAGTACATACATTGCCAACTTATGATACTAGAAATAAAAATAGTTTACTTCTATCACATAAATTAAGAAAATGAACATTGATTAAAAGATAACTTTTCAGTTTTCAGAAAGTAGCTTATGATTGTTTTCTGTTTTTTATATAAAAATTCGAAAAATTAGTTTTAATATATTTGCACGTGCAAAGGCTGCCAGTAGTTGTTTATGTGGCAGACAATGGTCTGATAAATGGGAAAAAAAGTTGATTTCTGATATACCTTCTTTTACAGGTCTTTCGTGATAATCAAGTTGTACAAGAGAGGATAATGGACTCAAATGATCTGGAGAGAGAAAGGGGAATAACGATACTTAGCAAAAACACATCAATTTCCTTTAAGGGGACTAAAATCAACATCATTGATACACCAGGTCACTCTGACTTTGGTGGGGAGGTAGAGCGAGTCCTCAATATGGTTGAAGGAGTTCTTCTAGTGGTACTAAAAAACCTTCATTGCTCTCTTTGGTATCTATGAACAATAAATTACCCTGATAATTTTTTATTATTATCTATTCTACTGAGTTTGCATCGAGTTTCTGTTTCAGTTTCACTTGTATATTTTTTGTGTGATGTTATATTCATTTAACGCTTAAACTTTACAGTATATTTGTTTCTTAGTTTGTTTATATCAGAACAAATAGTAATATTCACTTGGAGAATCATCTATTACTTAACTTCCAACATCCCTGATTATATAGCACCACGATGTTATTTAATTATGGGATATTCATTTTAATTTCAAACTGGTTGATGAATTGCAAGTTATTATTTATTTTCCTCTAACATATATGAAGTACACTAATTGACAGGAGTATGGGATTAGTATAAGCTCAGTGCTGAAAAAGCTTTTACTGATATGAAATTAGCTAGCACCCGGGACTTTTTAATGTTCCATCATTACTGGGGCTTGACACATCAAAATGCTCTTTCTTTGTAATGAAGAATGCTTATGATTGTCTTCCCCAACCTTACCTGCAATTGTGTAGATAATTTCCTACCCATTAGGCCATTAGTGCTGTTTGTCGGTAATGAAACTGCTCTCTGTCTTTGTAGGTAGATTCTGTAGAGGGGCCAATGCCACAGACAAGATTTGTTTTAAAGAAAGCACTCGAATTTGGACATGCTGTTGTGGTTGTTGTAAATAAAATTGACAGGCCATCAGCTCGCCCGGACTTTGTGATCAATTCCACATTTGAACTGTTTATTGAATTAAATGCAACAGATGAACAGGTAAATATTAGAAGATTAACCTATTCTCTCATCAACTATTGTTTGTACTCTACGCATCATAAATTGTGTTTAGAGTCTATCCTTTTGCTTAAGTTATGATTTGTGCAGTGTGATTTTCAAGTGATATATGCGAGTGGCATTAAAGGGAAGGCAGGGCTATCTCCAGATAATCTAGCAGATGATCTTGGGCCACTTTTTGAGGCTATTCTTCGATGCATTCCAGAGCCTAACATTGATAAAGATGGCGCACTACAGATGCTTGTTAGTATTTTTCTGCACCATCTTTTATGTCATCAATTTTAAAGCTTTTGGTACTTATATTACAGCATAACATTCCTATATCCTCATAGTGCTGGTTTTATTTTACATTTGCTTCATCTTGATGTCACTCAGTATACATTTTTTTAATGCCTCATGGTCATATCTTTTTCTGATGCTAAATCCCAGTTATCATACTGGGATTAGAAGCAGTTTTGTTTCTTGTTGCTGGTTGGGTTTAGCTGTTATGTTAACCTTATGGAATTCTGCATCTTTGTTTGAAATATTACCTTGAAGTTGAACAGTTACTTCTTTTAGCTTAACTATTCTTGATTGGTGTATGACAGGGAATGATCTTAATCCTTTTTCGAATCATTTCAATATAAAGTAGCAGTCCTGTTGTTGTAGACTACCGCTGTGCTAGTTAATTCAGTTCGCCAATTTATAATCCCTTAATCATCGTATGCTTACTAATTGTAGGTAACAAGCACTGAATATGACGAACATAAAGGAAGAATAGCTATCGGCCGTCTACATGCTGGGGCATTGGAACGAGGAATGGAAGTCAAGGTAAATAAAAGTTGACCTATTAAAATTTTTGGGAATGCTTAGTTATGCATATTAACATGAAAAATTCAATTATATCTTGCTTTCTCCTCCGATTCCTCCTCGTGAAAGACAATTTGGAGTTCCAATTTTTTTTAAGAATATTTTTTTTATGAAGCACCATGACCAGGATTTGAACCTGCGTCTTTCGATAATTCAAACCTATACCTTACTGCTGAACCAGGCCTCGCTGTCTGTCTCAAATAATTCAAGGATCATTTGACTACATGTTCTTACTCACCTAAAATAAGTTAACCATTATTAAAACTGCTTGTTATTTTGTCTTAGTTTTTCCACACTAGCAAGAAACTGGTCTCAAGTGTTTGCATTTTTGTTGCGTTGAGCGGAGACAGTAAAGCCTGTTCAAACTTAAAAAGTTTCGTGCAGATTAACACTACTTCATCAGTTGGATACGTCTCATATGCACGTAGAAACAGATATTTTTGGCTAATGATCTCATAATAAATTCACTTTTGCAGGTTTGCACAACCGAGGAAATATGTAGGTTTGGCAAAGTTAGTGAGCTCTTTGTATATGAAAACTTTTCCAGGGTTCCAACTGAGAGTGTCGAGGCTGGTGATATCTGTGCCGTCTGTGGTATCAGCGATATAATGGTGAGTATGACTAGCTTATCTTCTATTTAGTAGACACAGAGGAGTGTTGTCCTCCGACTGAGAACAGGATGTTTGGCAGGACAATTAGTCAAACTCGTGACACAAAGACACAACTATAAAATTGTTCAACTTGGTCATAGGATATATATTCTCTCTCCCCACCCACCCCAATACACACAAAGACCTATACATGTGTTATTTTTATATGGAAAGACTCAATTTTAGTGAAAAAGATCTGCAAAATAATTAGAAACTCCAGCTTTTGTATAATTTTATGCTATCAATTGTGAATTTGCAAGTATCTGACATGGATGGCCATGATGGAAATGTCTATTATGTCTAGTTGTGTTGAGTATGCCGTTCTTCCTTTTTGACCTTTTTCTCAACAAACCTCAGAGTTCTCATTAGTAAATTATGATTTATGATTAATCTGGAAATTTTCATTCTATAGAAGAGTAAATTGTCACTTTTGATTGTTGTGTAGATTGGTGAGACAATAGCTGATAAAACTTCTGGGAAACCTTTACCTGCCATTAAAGTGGAAGAGCCAACAGTGAAAATGTCATTCTCTATCAACACTTCACCTTTTGTTGGTCGCGAGGTATTTTCTTCTATTGTAAACCTTTATACCAGTTTAACAGATGCATAGACAGCTATGATCAGCACTCATTGATAGAAGAACATGAAGGAACTTATTCTCTATCATCACTTCACCTTTTCTTTTTCTTTTTTGAGAAAGAACTCTATGGGTTTCTCTGGAGCAAAACATACTAATGTATCTACTCATTTAAACATGCTGTCTAAACTTCTATCTTTTCTGTGTCATCTATTAGGGAAAATATGTAACCAGCAGAAACCTTCGAGATAGGCTATATCGTGAGATCGAGAGAAACTTAGCGATGAAAGTTGAAGATGGAGAAACAGCAGATACATTTGTTGTTAGTGGCAGGGGCACATTGCATATCACCATCTTGATAGAAAACATGTGAGTTTGGGGCTTATGTGTTCAAGGAGTTATTGTTTGTGTACCTTTCTTGACATGTGATGTATCTACCTTTCTAGGCGAAGGGAAGGATATGAATTTATGGTTGGACCACCCAAGGTTATAAACAAAAAAGTTGACGAGAAGTTGCTGGAGCCTTTTGAGGTAATATATCATTTAAAAGTTTCGAGAAACCGATGGATACAAAAAAAATATGAATAACACTTTCATTGATGGGAACTTCATACAAGAAAATATGAATAACACTCTCCTTGATAGCAAATTCTCGTCATTCTTCAATATCTTTGCCCACATGTGCTTGAACTTTCTATATTACATTGTCTAGTTTAACATCTAACGAACTGGAAGACCTCTTGTCTGATTTCGTTCTTTTTGTAGACTGCTACAGTGGAGGTACCCGAAGAATATATGGGACCCGTGGTTGAACTTTTGGGGAAAAGGCGTGGGCAGATGGTTGATATGCAAGGAGGGTTGGTGCTCTTAACTTTTCATGCTATTCCTTTCTCACATCTAACTTTTACTGCATTCACGTGGTGACGTTTGAGAGTGTGATGCAATGTAATAACTTGTGCACTATGTTCTTGTTTATGATTTCTAGTTTTAGTTGATAAGCAAAAAACTACTCAGTCAAACAGATCTGCCCAATTCTGAAAATAAGCAAATATGATCCCTTATTCTACCTGTACTTCTCCCACATGTCTTAAATTGAAGCACCTACTTTTGATCTACTTAATTCCATAATTCAATTATGCTTTTCATCATTCTTCACACTACTATTCCGATTCATTTTATACTCCAATAGTTTCGTGAAGACACAGCTCAGATAATGGTGGGTTCTCATTTATATTTAGCTCGTCATTGTTTTCCACATAATTGCAATAAACTCAAGGTGCACACCACGGCTGAGTTGTGATGTTGTTCTTTGCACGCTATATGATATGTCAGTTGGGAAGGAGTGTTAAAGTTTATGGTTACTTGTTTGGTTATCGAACTTTCCATATTCACTTTGGTGTTTAATATATGTGAAGAACAAGCTTATAAGTCAAAGTCCAACTGCACTTTTATTTGTTTGATGTTTCCTATATATAATACAAATTATGCATATCCTTGTGTGTGCGGAAAACCAAATTAGTACCCCTTTTTTTTCTTTTTGCAATTTTGCCTCATGCTTATCATTATTTTGCCGTGAGTCTGGGTTATGCATTTTAGGTCCTTTGTCAAATGTATTATTCACAAAAGACCTTTCTACTTATGTAGGACGGAGGGGACAACATTTATTAAATACAAAATCCCAACTCGTGGTCTTCTCGGATTAAGAAATGCAATCCTCACAGCTTCTCGAGGCACAGCAGTTCTCAACACTGTGTTTGATAGTTATGGACCATGGGCTGGAGACATAAGCACAAGGGATCAGGGGTCTTTGGTAAGGCCTCTAAACTAAGAGAACTTCATATGTTTGTATATAGATTCTCATCTCTAACACCTGAAAAATGTGTTGTATTCTATTGAAAGTTCATTTGAGAAATGGAAATTAATGCACAGGTCGCTTTTGAAGAAGGAACTACCACTTCCTATGCTCTCTTTAGTGCCCAGGAAAGAGGTCAGATGTTTATCACTCCTGGTACAGAAGTGTATAAAGGACAAATAGTAGGTATCCATCAGCGTCCTGGAGATCTATCACTTAATGTGTGCAAGAAGAAGGCTGCAACAAATGTTAGGTCTAACAAGGAGCAGACAGGTAAGAGATCATAGAGAATTTATAATCTTTAATACAGATGATATTATTTTACTGTATATGCATGAAAACCTTCATGTTGTTGCGTAAAATAGCTTACTGTTTTTCAGACACAGGTCAGCTTAAAATGAATGTATTTTTTCATGGGAGGAAATATCTAATGGAAAATATAACACTTGGAAACTCACTAGGCATAGGTGATTGTTTCTACTAATCAAAACAGAAATTGCATCATGCTTAGCGATATTATTCTTCAAACTAGAAGTTTGTATGGTGCTATTTGTATCACTGTCTTGATTTTTCCAAAATGTGAAATTTTCTTAAATAAACCCATAAGATAGTACATAATCGCCTTAAAAGCGATGTTGGTACCTTTATGCAGGGGCCTAGCTTATGACCATTTCACATATATATGGTCCTAGTCTTTTGCAATCATGACCATAAACTTATCGTTTACCTGGAGCTAGTGTAAGCAAGCAGTGGAGAGCAGAAGCGCATGCAAAAATTGTGTTAATTGTGCAAGTTTTAAGTAATCTGACTTTCTTGAAACTTAAAAGGAACAGAAATCAAATGAGAGGTAGTATAGGATATTACATGAAACAACTTTTATCCTAACAAATAAGCCTTTTCAATTGTGTACATGAAAATACCAAATGAAGTGACACACCAACCCTATACACATGCATATGATGTAGATAAATTCAGTATTCTATATTATGAGCTGTGTGCATAGCTTTCATATTTGTAACATAGTAATTTCTGCTTGGTACTTTCTAAAACATCACATAAGCCCTGTCAATTATTATGCTACTTTTACCATCTTATTCCCTCTTCTATTAACCAATCTAAGATGATGGAAATTATGCTCACGCTAACCAATTTCGTTCTTTGGTGCAGTGGTTCTTGATTCAGCATTAACATATAGTTTGGACGATTGTATAGAATACATTCAAGAAGATGAACTGGTTGAGGTTTCTCCTGCAAGCATACGGATGTTGAAAAATCCAAAGATGTCCAAAAAGAAATATTAGGTTAAAGCTGGTGGAGTAAGCAACCGCATTGCATGAGCTCTTCAGATTATAATTCTTCTGCATTGGTGTCTCTATTGCGGATTGGATTGCATCCACAAGTTAGTTCCAATCAATGCACTGAAGAAGCAAAGCTTGAATATGATACAAATTATTAGCCTCTACAGTTTATATTCATTCCTCTGAGAATATAAACTTAACAGTAGCGCAGAGCTCATTACCCAATCTCTTAGAAAACCGCAACAGAAGGCTCATTATATAGAATCTCTCAGCACTTACAGCTATACCATACAAATGAAGGTGGTCCTTGTTATTTAAAATGTAAACAATTATTTTTGAAGGCACAATACTTTAGTGCTAGATCAATCTCTTCATGGAATATGTATTGCAATTTTTTGGTTTGTATGTTTAGCAAGAGAAAGCTAATTATGTATACAAACACCGGATAGGGGGTTTTCTTTTTCCCCATATCAGTTGACATTCGCAGCTTGTTTCTGTAAAGCTGAAGATTTTAGATGCATGTACATTGCATATATCAATTGCATTCAGCATTAATCTATCATATGGCTTCTCTGTGCAAGTGCGTTTAGGGAATCATTGTCTGAAGAGTGTTTTCGGATCTTGATGTCCGCTCCTGCTGGAGTATTATGCTGTTTTCTGGTAGAAACATAGCTACATGAGATTCTTTTATATATTGCCTCTCATATTAGCATCAGACTATTGTTGATCATCAAGATGTCGGGCTCATGTATGTTTACCTCAGTGTATTCTGATCCCCATGTATGTTTACCTCAGTGTATTCTGATCCCCGTACGTACCATTTGATGCATTTGATCAGCAATGACTGATCAAACAATACGAATTCAGCTGCATATCATCGAATATATGTCTTGATTTCACGGTTACTCCCGTCCTGTTATTATGAAGCATTATCAATTTAATTTTGATGAGGATCTATACTTCACTTTCCCCGTCCAACTACCTGTTTTTCCTTCTTATAAATTGCTTGGTAGCAAATTCAAATCCTGGAAATCTATGACTTGTTGCACAATGTTACTCTTAATGCGATGCAATCTTCATAATTCCTATACGAAGCGGTTCAAAATTAAATAAAATGACACTTAGCATGATTTATAAAACAAAATGAACCAGTTATTGATTTGGATTACCAATTGGGTGGTCTCACGCTAAAATTCTTATCTCACTATAAAACGAAAAGGAGGGAAGGAAACATAACTGCAGCTTTTCTATCTAGGTTGGTCGACAGGTATATATATGTAAATCACAAGAAATTTTGACACAAAAGCATAGGATAACTGATTATATCTGTGATCCAAATATTTTACAGTCCGTGTGGAATTTCATTTAAAAAAAAAAAAAAAATCAAACTCCAATATCCTCTAGCAGCATCAGCTTCATCCTGTAACAAGGACATTAATCTTAGTAGTTTTCAGATGGATCAGAATGAAGGTAACTGCAACTAAAGCCCACAACTTAAAAATTTCCTCATTTAATAACTCTGGTTCATCGCAGAGGAACTTCATTCATAAATCTTTAGAATCTGGTCAAAGTAGTAAGCGAATTTTGGTATATTAACAAAGTAGCTTAGAAATGATATTTAAAGGGAAGTACCAATTTGAGGGGGCCAAGGGCTCTATCAGTAGTTTCAAAAGAGTTTTCGACTGTTCTAATAGTGAAACTCTCCTCAAAATCATTCTCATTATTATAGAAATAAATAACTTTTAACGGGCACATTGTTAAGATACAGAACAGCTAAAGAAAGTCTTTAGTTACATCTTCAAATCATAATTTATTTGTAACAAGGTCCACTTTGTATATGAAATCATATGCCATCGCTTTCGGCAAAAAAAAAAACTGCATTCTGAATGTACAATTGAAACGTATTGAGCCATAAATATTAAATAATAATAATAATATAGCAGATCTTGTGGAGAATTAGGATTGTAGACTACAAATTACCAGTATTACATGCTTCTGGTCTTCAAGGTTCCTTTAGAGGCACTCTTTCGATTGGCGAAGATCGCTCATTGCCATCAACTGATGGTTTGATGAAGAAATTGAAAATTATGTTGTTGAGGATAGTAATGATTAGGAGTGCAACAGCAGAATATGAAAGGTACGATCTTGACATCTCAGGCAATTCCTCGTCGCTCCTCATGCCAGTTATTACATCTCTCTCAAGATTTAAATCTGCAGTTTCATTTGATCAGGATTATATGCGTCAGCCAGATGATACATTCACATGTACAAAGTTTTGAATTTCTCACTTTTGATGCATTTTATATTACATCTAGAACCTGAATGCAATCCATTAAACCGCGCAACATACAACTATACAACAGAATGTTGAGTGTGGTTATTGTTTATATACCCATCTTATAATTAAACTCCTTAACTACGATCATAATGTTCAAAATGGCTTCTCTAATTTGACAAAGCCACTTTGACTCTTGGAACAACAACCTTATCAGCTGAACCATCACGATGAATACTTAATCTGAGAATCAAAAAGTGATCACTAGCAAATACTTCTTTACTTTGTGCAATATACTTACCCTCAATGGAAAAAAAAAAAAAAAAATTGCATTCAGAATTCTAGCATAAAAAGACATGGTTACTTTATTTACTTTATTTATTGCAGCCTACCTGAGAACCTAGTCACATGTCAATCATTTTATACACTTATCAATCTAATTTGAACTGCTTGAAGCATATTTTAAATACCCCAGAATTATCTAAAATTAACACGAAGCGAAGCAAGATTATTTTGTATTAAATAAAAATTCAAACATCAATTTTGGAAACCTTCATTGTAAATAAAGCCTGTCAGTAGCCAAATGCTCTACCAAGACACATAATTTTTTCAAGATATTCCATTTAACCTTGAACTCTTACTTTTCAATGCATAACAATAAATTTTCATAAACATTATATGATATATAAAAGTACCCATGTCAAAATTTTGAACACTTAATCTTCATTATAAAGGAAAAGAACGCAAATGGGTCATAAATCCTAATAAATTCAAGTACCATCATAAGGGGAAGAGGGTCTCATTGATTTGGGTTCTTGGGTCTGTTCTCTCTCTACCATGGACTCCAGCTGCTGATCCAGCTTCTTCAGGGCCTCGCGGGCCTTGGCCTTATCCAGCTCCAGTTGCTGCTGCTGAGGTTCATCTCTGTCAATGGCGCTTCGAGGAGGAGAAGGAAGAAGGCGGCGCCTGCCATTGGTGCTGCTGATTCTTGGAAGTGGATTGGAGTTGAGGAGAAAGAGAGGAGATGATGAGGGGAAGTGAGGAGAAATTACTTGCATTTTTGTTGTTGAGAAAATACCATTAATGGTTTGTTTGTTTGCTTCCTATTCTGTGGTGGAAGAGACTTTTAATCTGATAATAACCGCTTTAGGCTTTTCTGGGAGTTGGGCTGGATTTTGAAAAGCCTGTCAAGCCCGTGGCCCGACTTTCTCTCTGACCCACTTGTGTGTTATATTTTTTGGGCTTATTTGCATATTCATACCCAAAATTTCATCCCCCTTACACTTTGATATCCTGAAGTATTAATTTTAGAATTTGATACTCCAAAGTTTTACCGAAATTTAACTTTGATATCCTCCATCCCGCCGTTTAATTTTCTGATTAAATTAGGGTTAATTGCGGATAAGACTCTCTACGCTAGTGCCTAGTTGCAAACAGAACCCCTGTAGTTCTATTGCTTAGAATAGATCTCCAATTGCTAATTTACTTTGACTCTTAAAAGAGTGAAAAAAGTTCAGTAGGGTGTCTATTCGCACGTGGTCAAATTCCATTGGGCGTCTATCCGCACAGCGGGTCCCTTTGAAATCGGTCATGGGTATATTCATGGTTTACCCTTTAAATTACATCATGCTCCACTTAATATATCAGCTTGTACAGGTGTTTTTCCCCCTCCCTTTTCTGTGTGTTACATGGTTGTAATTGGTTATATAAAAGTAGTATAATTTTTAAAATACAAGGTTCTGAATAGGATTCCCATAATTGAAAATATTGGACATTGTGAGAAGATATGTCTTCAATAATCAATCAATATATGGTAGAAGCAATGGTTTCTAGTTCTTGTTGTCTCAAATCTGGTTGTATTCTATTTGGAGAGAGATTTGTGGACCAAATTTGTGTATTGGAGTGGGCTAATAGCAGTTGGTTGTATAACATTAGGTGACAGAAACCTGAGAGTTGAGATAATGAGAAAATGGAAAAGTAGAGGAGATTTTTGTTCTCACGCGTGATTTATTTATTCGTTGTTTGGATATCTATAATTATATTATAGAAAATGTATTTTTAATGTAAATTTAGTGTTTGGTTACAAATAATTAGCTCGAATGCTATAGAATTTTATCATATAAGAAAACATGGCCGTAGTACATGGCTTTTCTATTTAGATTTAAAAGATATTTTTATGAGATAGAATTATTTTTATTTGTTAATCTTTTATTAAAGCTTGTAGTTTTTCCTCCGATCAAATTGGCAATAAGTTTTTTCTATAAAATGCAAGTCCATTTATTTTTCCTAATTACAAAGTCTTTTTTTTTTTGAAAAAGAAAGTTTATAGTCCTTTGTAACAGTCATGGGGAAACTTCGTAAAAGGTTGGTGTAAGTAACCTAGACAAAATATGTTGAAAGATCTCAAAGATATATTTAGTTACTGAAACATAGTTTGAAAAGTTCATTTATTTTATTGTTTGGTATAAACTAGTTCCATTAAACTTTAAAAAGCGAACACATCTTTGCATAATAATTAATTGATCTTTTTGTCTACCAAACTCCAATTCCTTTGATATGAATCTACACAACAATTCTAATAAATGCCAAAGAGATGCCTTACTCATCACCTTCCACATAATTGGCTCAATTGAAAGTGACACAATTTAAAGAGACCAACCCAATTCCTAACCTCCTTACTGGTTACAAGCAACTAGAGATAAACTTTACATTAAACTATGCACCAAAGTTATACCTTTGGAATCAACCAAAGAGATATAACCAAGAGAAAGTGATTCCTTTTTTCCCAATTTCGGAAACGTAATTGTCTTAATACCCACATAGTACCATAACGTCTTATACAACCAAATTTTTTTAATAAAAAGTATATTTTGTACATACTAAAATTCAAAGAGAAAAGAGGTTAAGTCAATTACGGACAAAAGTATGAGTTATTTGCAAGTCATGATAAAAAAACTTTAAAAAAAAAATCTTAATACTATCTTCCATGTAAATTGGAAATGGAAATACAATATAAAAAGCTATAAAATTTATAAAGTTAATATCTGTGCTGAGTTATGAATTTATATCGGATTGACTTATTTCACCCAAAAAAAAAAAAAAAGGTTAAAATGATAGTTGGGAATTGGCCATGTAAGTAGTTTGGGTAGTAAAACATAAACGCTTCAAAATCAGGATAGAAGATAATTTTTCCAATAATCAAATCGAGTGGCGAGCCCTCCAATAATTCACCAAACTTTTGCCAAACAAAACAGGTGGTGACGTTTTATCTCTTGGCCTTTTCATATGCCAAATTAGACTTAAGAAATGCAAGAAGAACAGAGAAGACGGAGAGAAGAGACCCGGTCATAAGAGACCAGCCCAAAACAAGAGAGCCATTTAAAATTTTCTTTGACCCATTTCATTTCCCTCTGCAATAAAACTTTCTCGAGCGAGAGAGAGAGGGAGAGAGGAGAGAAATCAAGAAATGGGCAATTGCTGTGTAACCCCATCATCAAACGATGAGACCCCAAGAGCCAAACCCAAGAACAGAAAGAAGCCAAACCCATATTCTCTAGATTACAATAGATCACCAAATCCTTCAAACCTAAAGCTCACTGTTCTCAAAGACCCAACTGGCACTGAAATCCAAAAACAGTATTCGCTGGGTCAAGAGCTTGGGAGAGGAGAGTTTGGGGTCACTTACCTTTGCACTGATAAGTTCACTGGTGAGGTTTTGGCATGCAAATCGATATCAAAGCACAAGCTGAGGACTGCTATTGACATCGAGGATGTGAGGAGAGAGGTTGAGATCATGAGGCATTTGCCGCAGCATCCTAATATCGTGAGCTTGAAGAGCACTTACGAGGATGATGGGGCTGTTCATCTTGTGATGGAGCTCTGTGAGGGTGGAGAGCTTTTCGATAGGATTGTGGCGAGAGGGCATTATACCGAGAGAGCTGCTGCTGCTGTTACCAGGACCATTGTTGAAGTTGTGCAGGTAATAATCTTTCTTTCTCTCTGTCTCTGGGCTTCTCATAGTTCTTTTGTGAGTTTGTGACATGCCCCCAAATTGACATAAGTATTAATCAATTATCTATATTTTGTAGGAATTTGAAATATAATAGAATGGTTAATAGGCTTAGAGCGCAATTTGAACAAGAAGGGATGAACCCCTAATGAAGTATTGGACCTTATTTAGTCATGTAAAGTTTTAGGTCCTTGCTCAATATAAGACTAGTTTCACCTTATATCGATATTGTAGAATTGTTAATAGCTTTTGGTTGTATTTGTAAAATTACTGATCCTGGGTTGTACAATAGCAGTGCTATTATTGATTTTGTGACTGAAGATTTGTACGCAGGTTGTTTTTGCCTCATTTTGGTTTAAATAACTTCCAAATTTGGGAGATTGGATTTGCCATGTTTTATGTATCCCTTTTTATCCAATTACTGGTTCTGTATTTTGTGATGTGATCTTTTTATCAATATCTAGGCTGCTACTATTTTTGCCTTTTAATCTCCACTGCCAATACAAGGCACTAGGGACCTTTTTTTTTTTAAAAACCTTATCTTTAGTTCATCCTCCTTTAGTATGAGAATTTTATTTCAATTTTTTGGTGACATTGTTTTTATTTATTTTATTTTATCACAGATGTGTCATAAGCATGGTGTAATGCATCGAGACCTCAAGCCAGAGAACTTCTTGTTTGGAAACAAAAAAGAAACTGCCCCTCTCAAATCAATTGATTTTGGCTTGTCTGTGTTCTTCAGACAGGGTATACAGTGACAGAGAACTTCTACTTCCTCTGAAATATAATGATAAAATATCTAAAAGATGATCCTTGTGCCAGTTGCGAATGGCAGTCAAATTTATGCATAACTGATAACCTCGCATTTTCTTGTACTACCCTTTTCTATAGGTGAACGTTTTACTGAGATTGTGGGCAGTCCCTACTACATGGCTCCTGAAGTTCTAAAGAGAAACTATGGACCTGAAGTGGATGTTTGGAGTGCAGGGGTTATCCTTTATATTCTTCTTTGTGGTGTACCACCATTTTGGGCAGGTTAGTTTTCTTTGTAAAGAAAGACAATTATTCATTAATTTCTGAGTTGTTTTAAAAACTTGTATCCATTAAGGGATTTTTTCATGTAATTTTGTTGCATTGCAGAAACTGAACAGGGAGTTGCACGTGCTATTATTCGTTCAGTTATAGATTTTAGAAGAGATCCGTGGCCTAAAGTTTCTGATAATGCTAAAGATCTTGTCAAGAGGATGCTTAATCCGGATCCAAAACTGCGATTAACAGCTCAAGAAGTGCTAGGTACTGTCCTTTTTTTTTAATTCCTTTTTTTTTCTGTGGAAATTTCTTGGATTGTATCTTCCAAGCTTACATTATAAGTTTGCATGGAAAGATCAGCAACTCTAAGACTGTTTTTACAATAATTTGTTTTAATTTACACTTCTGCATAATACCTGTTAATCATCATGCTGATTTGAAACTTTTAACTGCTTTCTTTTATGCTTTATTTGGTTAGTTTTGAGACATTTCTACATTTGGCATTTCAGATCACCCCTGGCTGCAAAATGCCGCAAAGGCCCCAAATGTTTCCTTAGGAGAAACTGTTCGAGCAAGACTCCAACAATTTTCGGTGATGAATAAGTTCAAAAAGAGAGCTCTCCGGGTAAGCATTTTTAACATGAAATTAATAAAGCATATGGTTGTTCTATGTGCTCCTCTTACATAATATTAGTCATCCCTCTGACAATTTTCGGGTATCAGGTGATTGCTGAGCATTTATCTGTAGAGGAAGTAGCAGATATGAAGGAAATGTTCCAAAAGATGGACGTTAACAAATCTGGCAAGATAACACTGGAAGAATTAAAGCATGGACTTCACAAAATGGGGCACCAAATCCCTGATGCAGATGTTCAGATATTAATGGAAGCTGTAAGTTTTGCATCTTCGCCTACTTTTTGCATCGGTAATTTTTTTCCTAACATTATGCAAATAATTGTATGTTATGGCAGGCTGATGTGGATGGAGATGGGACCCTGGATTATGGAGAATTTGTTGCGGTATCTATTCACATAAGGAAGATAGGGAATGATGAGCACCTGCACAAAGCCTTCGCCTACTTTGACGCAAACAAGAGTGGATACATAGAAATTGAAGAGCTTAGAGAATCCTTAGCAGATGATTTGGGTCCGAATCATGAGGAAGTCATCAATGCCATTATCCGTGATGTAGATTCTGATAAGGTCAGTACATCTCCTCCCATTTAATCACTTCAATCTACTTCAAATTTCATCTCAAGTGTTCACTAAAATATCTCCATTTTTATGGATATGATACAAAACAAAGTAAATGAAGGAGATTAGCTACTTTGCAACCCTTTAAACAATTATATCACTAAACAAGCTGCATTTGTGAAATCCCATTTGTCAGTCCCACATTAGGAACTTGCAAATATATAGACGGCTTTATAAGCTAAGTTATGAGAATCAAGTGTGTCGAATGGCTAGTTACTTTTGGCAGTTGTTTGAACCAAATAATGTGTTGTACTCAGTGAGTCTTAGAGCTTACATCGCGGCAATGGGCTTGTGGGCCCAAGGTGTGAGAAGGCGTACTAGAGCATTTAGTGAGCCGAAAGTATAGAACTAAGGCTTGGTTTGGTGGGGGTTTGAGGAGGGAAGGTGAGGTGTAAGGATAGATATCCATTTTAGCCTTTATGTTTGGTTCGAGGGAGGGTGAGGAGAGATAGATACTTTTGTAGTTCATTTTCTTTCTCCTCGTATGTCCTCCCAATTTGGAGGGATTCTTCTCTCTCTACTTTTCTTGTTCATTTTGGCTTGTCCCTTCCGCCGCCTCACTCTACCTCTCCCTCCAAAAACCCTCTACCAAACTCGCATGTTAATCGTGTGAGCGCGGTAAGAGCCACTTCGAGAACCCATAGGAGCCAATTCTACAATCCACATCATCTTGTGGTGATACTAGGGTGGACCATTATCATATCATGATGAGGACGTTGTGTATTTAATGTGGGGTGATTGTGAAATCCCTTTTGTTTAGTCCCACACCATGAACTTGCAAATATATGGATGGTTTTATAAGCTAAGCCATGGAAGCCAACTGCCACAAATGACTAGTCATTTATTGTTAGTGGTCTGAGCAAAAAGTGTTTTGCACTCAACAGGTCCTAGAGTCTTACATCACGCCAACGGGCTCACAGGTCAGGGGGTGACAACGTTCTAGTTGTTTTGGGCCTTCGCTTAAATTTACTTCTCTTTCATGACTAGCCGAACTCAAGGGAATCTAGATATCTTTCTTGTTATTGTATTTTTCATTCTTATTACCGTGAAGGTCGAAGATCGCTTAATTTTAACTTCCTTGATTTAAATATCCGTACATCTACGGCAAAAACATGCATGTAGCTTCCTTGATTTACATCTGGTGTAGGGGGAAAAAAGCTTGATATTGGTGGGATTTTTTTCTTGCAGGATGGAAAGATAAGCTATGAGGAATTTGCCGCAATGATGAAGGCAGGCACAGATTGGAGAAAGGCATCACGACAATACTCTCGTGAGAGGTTCAATAGAATCAGCTCGAGATTGATGAAGGATGGATCTTTACAGATGAAAAAGTGAATGCAAAAATATCAGCGGAGAAAAATAACAATCCCCTGTATGAGAAGTTAAAATCCAACTTCCTACTTTGTTGGTTCAACACAATTCTTTCCTTTTCTTTCTTTGGGAGTCCCCGGCATCGTAGAGGACCTTTGATTTTATGGCCAGTTGCTGAGGGTAAAAGTTTTTCTGTGGTTATGAGTCCTATTCAGCTCTTGTATGTATTGAGAATTCAGCTTTTCATTCTGTTTTGTATTTTTGTGCATATTGATTAAGCAAAAGGAAACCATAATTTGTTGTATATTATGTAAGATTATACTAGAGACTTTGTCTTATGGTTGTTGTTGGCCTGCTGGAAGCAGTTATACCAAAAGGAATATGAAACGTTCTATGCTCAACTCAGACTCTTTTCTTCTTCTATTTTCTGGTCAACAACAAGGTAGTTGGAAACAACAGCTTCAGTATCCAACTGGACTGAGTCTCTTAGGACTTTGTATTTATTTATAAATAAGATCAGGTGGGAGGTATGCATCAATGAGCTAAGATGTATGTTGAAACTTGAAAGTACAAATAAATTTCATTATCTCCTGATTGTTCCCTTTTTATTTGATTATTTCATTGGCACCCTCCAAATATTTTTCCTTATTTTGCATGTAATTTTATAATTATTACTTGAATGAATAAACATTTAACCTCATTATATTACAAACTTGGACTTTTTCGAAGATGAACAACTTTCATCTCTCTTATAATTAAGTCGGGACCTCCTTTATCACCAGCACTCCTATACTCACAAATCGTATCCAAACACAAATTTACTGATTCGATCAGCCTTTTTTCTTCAGATCATTTCTTATGATCTGCATGTAGTCACCATAGCCGCTATATAACTGAAGCATTCAACATGATTCTTTCTTGAAATATTCAAAGAGAAGCTTCTAGTTTTTATCAAGTCAAGGTCGTTTTGTTAGAAAAGGGTTATGAAAATATTCTTATCAACAAGGAGGACTCATGAGTATCGACTCATGAAAATATTTGTATTCTTATTCAACTCTGTCAGGCACAGCACATTTACATAAGGTAGAAGAGCAGCATGTTCTTTGCCAATAATAAATAGTAAAATTGAAGAATCCAAACTTTGTGCAATCTCAGCATCATATACAAACACTTTCATTGATACAGTAAAAAAGAGAACAAATAGCTCACCTGTCAATGGGCATGCAGCAGAAGCTCGTACCTGTGCATAACCAACCTCCTTGTAAAATCTTCTCGTCCTCAAGAATAATGCAAAGGCAATAAAACACTCCCACCAAGAGTAACACTCGCCATTATAAAAAACGACAACATAAAGCAATTTCTTCCAATGCACATCCCACTCTCTGAAGCTTCTCTATCATATATATAACCCACCACTCTCACAGAGATATATAAGAACCCACGGGGCTCACAATAGCAATACTATTAAAGATGGTCCCGAAATGCACCAATCCAAACAATTCTGAAGTAATGCTCGGCATCAATGCCCATTGAGAACCATAGCACACACCAACCAGCACTGAACCTATGTGCAAAGAACCAGGGAAAGCCCCAAAGAGATAACCAAATGACCTATACTCATGATTGCTAGGGTTAGGTCAATGACAAAGGTCTAGCCCAGCCTCGAGTATGAAGCATATAATCAGAGATCCCGAAACACCCTAAAATTTTCCATATGCTCCATAGAGATACCAATGTACTTGAGGCCATGGTAGAATAACCAAGTGAACTACCAATGTGGCTCATATTGTTGACCGTGGCTAATTCTGAGCCCATGCCACATGACATTGCTGCAAATAGTAGCCAGAAGTCGAGTGTTTTCATGGATTGCAATAGGTTCAAGTTTTCTCCTTTTGGTGATGAAACCTGAATTTCTTGATCTTTAGATAATGTTTCTTCTTCTATCAATGGTTTTCTTTCATCGAATAAGATTTTGGATGATTCTCTTGACCGAGAAGTCAGGATAATAGACCGTATTGAGTTGATCAACAAGCAGAATCGACATGAACCTGAACTGACTGGGCTCTAGTAACAATAGTTAATGGCGACATGAAAAGTATCAGAAGCAGTGTGAATGGGAGAATTCGGCCTGATAATCCCAGTGTGAGGACATTTTCTCCAATTATGACAAGCATAAGATAAGCAGTGGTAATCAGTGAGATGAGAGAGAAAGAATTCAAGTGTCTCTTGTCGTCGCTTCTGTTTGAGTCATGGTAAACTTGCACAAAATACATGAGCAGAAGAGGAAGGATCGAGGGCAACAAAGTGAGCATTAAGATGAAAGAGCTCGTTTCGCCATGGAAAAAATGTACGATATCTTTGGATGAATATCGCACCACTTAGTCCCAGAAAGCCCTACATGAGCAACATGTAATCAAAACCACTGCTAAAAACAGAAATAAGGTGCATGTTCCTTTTAATCTCGAAGTGAATCTATAAATTTAAATCATTTTGCTTTCCCTCATATTCCCATCCTGTAGTTTCCTCTTGTTCATATTCCCTTGCCAGAAATGTGATACCAAGTTAAAGGGTTCAAATTAGGTTAAAATTCATCCTAGATCAATATGTCCATGGAATATGTGCTCCGTACACAGGAATCATAAGAGTGAGAAATTCCCCCCCAAAGAATTTCATGCACACAATACACTGACTTCATATCGATAAAGAAGAAAAAAGTACACATCTCCCACCAGCTTATGAACTAAATTTTCTAAAGTCCCATGTTAAATTATTTAATTCTGCCCAATGTTCCTCATTATCCTAAGGATGGAACCAATTATTGTGGTTGTCACAAGTTCATATTGACAGAGAAGGAAAAAGGTACACAACTGCCACAGGATTTATTGCTAAATATTCCAATATTCTAAATCCAAAGGTTCACATTTGATACATTCTAACTGTATTCCATTCTAAGTGTATCCTGTGACATTACGGGAATTTTCTATTATATTCTGAGGATAGAACCTTTAAATGAGCTATACAGTTTCAACCTACAAAACAAATAATTGGAAGAGTCACTTTGATTTGGTTTCAAATGTATTTGTCTAATAAAGACATAAGACTGAGACTTGGTCTGTACTGGAAAGTACGCTTCCAGTGACATTAGCCGTCTCTTTTGGTTGTTTACTCTGTCTATTGCACTTGTTTGTATTAGCTCGACCGTGGGCTTTCAAATGATGCAAATACAGAATTACAAATTCTCTGCTATTGAGGTAACAAAATTCCCTGCTACTGGGACTAAACAAGCTACATGTGCTCCCTCAACTGCAAATGGTCCTATAACCTCTTACGATCACGTAGCTTCTTTGTTTCTTCCCTATTTCTGCTGAAGGAACACCTTCCTGTTAAGTAGTTGTGTGCTTTCAGTATTTCTGATGAGATACAAACAGGTAGGCATGTAACATAATAAGATCAAATATACGATGGCTGTATTTGACTTTTTCCAATATGTTGGCTGGTAATGGCAATTCTGTAATCGAAATTCACTTGAATTCTAACACTACCATTCGACAATAGTGTAGATGACCTGTCTTAAATCTTTTGGTAAATACAGGCAAATTTCTGGTGCAAATGCTTTATATCTGTCTAAATTATGCTAAAGGGAACAGACTTGTTGACAGGCCGAGTTGGTATGTCCAGCTTAGGTGGTTTAGCTGGACAGTGCTAGTCCAAGATGAAGCAATAATTCCGCAACGTATTTTGGATCTGTTACAAATAGAACAAACTATCCTAACAATTGGGGACACTAAAAATAGGATAATTGAAACATCAGAATGTTTCACATATGAACGATGAAAAATGAACAGGTTCAAACGGCTATCCAATTCAAAAGTAATCGGAATACTGTCCCCTCGCGCAACACTTCCAACTGGCAATGTTTTAAAAAGCTCTGCCTAGCCTCCCACCTAGGTCTTGGGAGCGCTTGGGGGAGCGGAGACCGCTTATGCAGACTGCGCCACATAGGTCTCAGTCGTGATTTCTTTCGTTGTTGCCTCCAAGTCCTCTAACCTCCTCTGAACTCCTCCGGCCGCCTCCATCAACTATGAACACCACCTCCAGTAATCCGTTACCATCGTCACAACCAGCCAGCAGTCACGGGCTGCCGATGAGTTTGAGTTCTAATAACAGTAATAGTGCTTTGGAGGAGGATTCAGTGCATAGAGTGAAGAAGGAGGAGGTTGAGTCTAAGAGTGCGGCTTGGTGGACTGGAGATTGCTAAGGTTAGTAATAGGTTTAAGAGAGAAGATGTGGTTATTAACGGATGGGAAAGTGAGCGGATTGAGAAAGCAAGTTCTTGGTTGAAGAAATTAGAGGTATGTATACTGCTAACTTATCATCAATCAAAGTATAAATTACAAGAAATCCCTTTAATTTATATCCAGTTTTTCAGGATCTTGATGATCATTAATGAAACTGTTAGTTTTGTACCGAGTTTGGTTATTCAGACATCTGGATATAGACATAAACTGATAAACATATCAAATTTTTTTACCTATAATCTTCCTTTCAACTATCAAAATCTATGAATTTTGATGTGCAAATGTATCTATCCAGACATTGAAGACAAAACCCTGTTATAAAATTACAAATGACGGGTTTGGGTATAGATGGAGAGAGTTTCCTGCAATTTACCCTCAATCAAAAATTTGATGATATGAATTGTTGTTTTTTGTTAATTTGCAGAGGAAATTGAACGAACAGAGGGCCAGGGCGATAGAGAAGATGCAGAATGACGTGGCAAAAGCACGAAGAAAGGCGGAGGAGAAGCGGGCATCAGCAGAAGCGAAGAGAGGAACCAAGGTTGCTAAGGTGCTGGAAGTTTCGAATTTGATGAGAGCTGTGGACAGAGCTTCATCAAAGAGATCTTTTTTCTGGTGATTTCACGTTTCTGTGTTAATTTGGGTGATGAATGTACAAAAATAATGAGAGATGGATTGTATCGTAAAACTTTGGAAGTTCGGATGTTTGAGACTTCAATTTTGTGATGGTGGTAATGATTTCTGTGCGCATATGTCTGATTTTCTGTTGTCTGATTGATATCACTTTCTTCAGAGTAACATGAAGTCTGCGGTGAATGAATTTCTTTTTAGCTTTTCTAACTTACTTTTGTAGAGAATCCAGCGAAGCTAGTGATCAGTAGTTAGCTTTGTCAATTTTGGCTCACAAGATTTGGCAGGTAGCTACACGTTTCAAATCGTGGGATAGACTGGGTGGAGATTTTATAGAGGAACTCCTCTCAGCTTTCATACCATTTTGAGCGGTCTTGGATCCTTTTTCATTAGATAGAAGCAAAGAAATTGGGTTACTTTCTAAGAAGTTTTTAAAGTGTCACTGCAACTAGAAGAGCTATATGTATTCAAGAACTCTGATGGCATATCTATGGAACCTGAATCTGCTTGACAGGGACATGCAGGTGAGAGCACAACCAATTTAGCTACCACAGGCGAGTCATCAAAAGTTGTGCCCTCTGATTTCCACAATCCTTGTTCTTCATATCAGATGGGTGCTCATTGTCAACAATTTCTAGATTACGAGAACACACTAAAGAGTTACAAAAACAGATTCTTTTCCTCGTGCCACCCAAAGACTCGCAACCATTTTCTTCGGTGACAGGTTATCAGATGAATGACCAACTCCTTCTGAAGGAGCACTACTCGAGGTGTCCTAGGCACTGTTATTGCTATTAGCCGACTTCTGAGGAATTGTCGTCTTACACGGGATAGGATCAAGAGATTTAACATTGGTTGAAGTTAGAAATGCTGCCAGAGATGAGGCTAAGGTACTGTCAATAGACACAGGCTTTTTATTTTTAGGGAAATCGATCAGCAGTATCTCCTGTGTTAGAACAATCATCATTTTCATTCAGAAATTCAGGTGCCTTTATTATCAGACCTGGGCAAGTTTGAGATTCAGCAACAGAAGGTTCCACTGCATTCCCTGGCGACAATATGGCAACAGAACTTGTATCCTCTCCTGATTCTGCGTCTTTGGTGTTTCCATCTTTGTTCTTTGTATCATATCCATTAGATTCTGAGGCATAAATCCTCGAACATGGACATTGTTCAGAAGATTGATTTTGTACAGCCAATGCATCAAGCTTCTGTTCCAGCTGCTGAAGCCTCTGCTCCATGCAATTAAGACGTTTCAACATGTTTTCTTCAAATTGTGAGCAAAACGTTTATACTCTTCCTACTTTTAGAGCCAACTCATCCAATACCTTCTCAAGACAATTGTAAGACTGGTTATTACTTTGATCAGCAAAAGAATTCGACACATGTTGTGGAGTTCTTACTTCCTCGTTGGATTCCAATTGTACCTCTTCAGATTTTATCTCAGTTCGTTCATGATCTGGGCCCCATTTCTTATCTAGTGACTTGCAAGAGTATGTTTCTTGCGCCACACTATTCGCCACATCTAAACTAGCTGTCTGAGCTGTTCTCTCAGTGTCATGCTGATGTTTTGACATCGTTACATCTTTGGAGAAACAGTTATTTTGCCTAGTCTCTGATTTTGATAGCTGCACGAGGCAAGGAACTAGCATGGCCAACAAAGAACTTCCTCCCAAGTCCTCACCGAAAGCAGCAGGTGGATAAGAATCAGATGATTCAACAGGATCAGCATATACATAGATCTCCTCCACATGAACACAGGCCTTTGTTTGAATTGAGAGCAGGCGAAGAGTAAGAGAAGGACAAGGGCTAGAATCTGAAATCTCAGCTGTTGCCTCGTAGTGAATCTGCAGGTTCATTATTATTTGTAGTGAGAACAGTAAAAAGAGCTAATAAATGTAAAGATTTTAACAGACAAATAGGCATAAGCAACACTGCCCGCATTTTTGGACTATCCATGCCATTATCACATTTCTTTGATAAAGAATATTCTTTGTCATCCTGCAGAGTAGAATTGGGGGCCTTGACTTGCACCCAACCATCTTCATCGCTACTATTACTATTATTCCTAGTCACCTTGTCAGGTGTTGCTGACGTTCCATTCCTAACATTTTCCTGGCATCCATTAGTATCTCCAACAGTAACACTTTCCGGCAGCACTTCTTTTACAGTAGCTCCACAACGTACAGTGCACAGATACTCCTCACTGCTATCCTGACGATCAGAAGAGTAGTACATCTCATACACTCAGGCAGTACTACGAACATAGATCCTGTAAATCTCGTGTTTTCCCCTGAAACAAACTGCAACATAGAAATATCTTGACAAGTTATCCACAATACTGATGCACAAGAAAAACAATATATAAACTAAGGTGTTAAGTTTAGCAGTACATCAAAGTTCACAGTAAACATGAGCAAAGATGCACAGGAAGCACCTTCAGGTACTTGCTGTAGATTTCCCCAAACATAAATTATTGTTTGTGAAACTCTCCATGTAAATAGTTAGTCTCTCTAGACGTTGAACACAACTTAAATAATTGCCCATAAATAAAGGAGACCTTATTTATGATCCTTTTAACTCAATTCATATATATGTTTGATGGGTAAATTATTGTAGAAAGCAGGCAAGATATCCTGCAAAAACATGCTGGTAAACTAACAGTTAAGGCTATTGGCAAAGTAAAAGAGAGACACTAAACTAGCCCAGTTGGCTGATAGTGCACAACGCACAGCCTTTTAGGTTTAAGCACAGCAGTGCCTGGAATGTCAAAAACAATGTACTAGCATTTTTGTTATACCTGAAGCTAGTGTCCTTTCAAGACAATGGGATGCATGTTGTTTCAAACTAGTACATCTTGCATAGGTGGATGAATTAGACAAGGGAATATAATCAACATAGGTAAACGTCATGTGAGAGACTATAAAAAAGATGAGCACAAGGGGCTTATGATTCAACAAGATATTTATGCATCTTCTAAAGTACCCTTTCACTACACCAAAACTTTGAAGTTGTGATAACTCTGAGATAGTCATGAGGGTTGAGGGCAGTGTTATCCAGGCACGAGGCGCAATGCGGGGTGCAAAGTCCCCTAATGTGCAACATGTGCAAAGCGCATTGCGATGCGCGCGCCTCACTAAAGCGAGGCGCACAGAATATGATGCAACAAATTGCTCTTTTTAAGCTCTTTTTTTCACTAGATACAACTTATACTAATTACTAAGTTGTTGCTGCTCACTGACTTTTTTTCCCCTTACAGGTTACACATAAAGAGATGGAGTATAAAGTAGCAAGAACCAATCAAATATGCCAAACATCTACAAGAAAATTATCCATAGTTCATTAAAGTGTATAATGTATTCCTCTAATTGGCTAATCCTCATATTCAACATCAATTAACTGTGAAATAGATGCATAGAACTTCAAAAATAGTCGATTGAAGACAATAAGTTGCAATTAGAAACTAAAGGTAAAGAAAAGAGACAAAAAAAAAGAAGAAAACAATAGATTATTTTAATTAAAAAAACAGAAGAAAAACAGAAAAAAAAAACCCCTAAAAAACTCACCTTTGCTACTGCCCGCCTCTATGTCGCACTCTGGTGGTCGCCACCTCGCTCCAGTGGCCTCTCTAGTGGTTCCCCCGATCTATGATGGTCGCCGATGAGAGAGAGGCGAGGAGAGAGAGAGAGAGAGAGAGAGAGAGAGAGAGAGAGAGAGATGAGAGCGAATTGGGACAGAAAAGTGCCCTAAACGATTGACTACGGCTCGGGTTTGGGTTTGGTTTTTTTTTCAAACAGGTTTAAGAAAATACCGATTTTCAAACCTGATACCCACTTCAAAAAAATAAAATAAAATAAAATAAAATAAAATAAAATAAAATAAAATAAAACTGAATCTGTGGGGTGCACATAGGCGTGTGCCCGCACTCAATGCGCAAAGCGCATCTAAAATAAATGAATGGAACCTATGAGCGGCAAAGAAAGAGAGAGTACTGGTATTAATAACCAAGACAAACCTCTTAGTCTTATTAATCTTTCGAGAGCTTCCATGAGTATACCCAACAGAAAGAAATAAAAAATAGAGGAGAAAGTAGAAATACATGTAATCCATGGCCTGCAAACCAAACCACCATAAAGCCCCATGATGAAGGTTCAAAATAACCCGTGAGACAAAGTCTCAAAATAAGAAAGTAGTCCTAGAGGGGCTTAAATAGAAAATCTAAGATTCTACACTAAGTATTAAACCACAAATAGGACTGGTGCAAAGTGCGGTAATTGGTTTTCAAAGGGGATTGGAAATCTTGCAGATAAGCCTCTTGAGGTGCATGCACCACATAAACTTCAAACTTCGACATTTTGATGATCTGCGCTGCATATACTCTAAAAGTGGATCCGATGTTGTCTAGTTTGGTCACAAGCACGATGTTAGCCTGCAATGGTTTGAGATCTGAAAATTTTCTATTAAAAAATTACATGTCTGTACTTGCCTGGAATAAAATAAGACTTTTGCACTGAGAAATTGTGCTAGTCAACACTACAGGCCTGATAAATTGATAGTTAGTTGTCATAGTATCTAATGCAGACTAAATAACCTGGAAATCAAGATATGGTTATGCTCTGGTGGCACACGATAAGGCTATCCAGCTATTGTGCGCCCCACCTGTGAAATGGCTTAAAAACAGAGGACTTTAGGGAAGATGACGGTGGCGGTGGTCAAGGATAGGCTAACTCAGGGTTCCTTTTCTTCTCCTGAGCTTAGTGGGAGGAGTATCGAGGTGGTTGGTAGTGCTTCGAGCTGGATTGAGGGAATCTCGAGAAATAAGGAAAGGGGTGCTATCAGTGTAATGGGGAGTACGGGTCCTATTGGAGCAAGGAAGAAGCTCACGATGGAGGAGCTATTGTAGTAGACCACGGTCATTGCTAGAGCTAAACCTACTCCCATGCTTCTGAGGTGCTCGATGCTGTAGAGATTGAGGTTGATTAATCACCTGATGAGGTATGTTTATCTCCTTCCGGTGATGTCTCTAAATCGTCTTGGGCTGATGTAGTTGAGTTGGAGGAGAACTCAGTGAATCCAATGGTGAAAGAAAATGTTTCTGCTGATAAGGTGTATGATAAAATGCCTGTTAGAAGAGATCTGGAACCTAATGGGGAGTCTAATTGAAGAGTAAAGAGAAGATGTGGTCTAGCTTGTTTACTAAAATAGGAGGGCTTGTAAGGGGCTTAATTTAGAGTTTTTTTCCTACATCTTCTTCTTATGTGGAGAAAATCAGGCCAAGTTGTGGGGCTGACTGTCAAGTATAAGGCAATGGAGGGTTATCTGGAGAAATTATGGGCAAGTTTGGCCAAGCCTCAAGTGTTCTTGATCAAGCCTGGGCTCTTCTTGTTTAACTTCAACAATGAGGAGGACATGAACGTTATATTGGAAGTGAGTCCGTGGCTTTTTGGGTCTTGGCCTCTACTCATTAGGCCTTGAAAAAAAAAATGATGATGATTTGGAGAATTTTAAGACTAATACTTAATCCTATGCGGATCTAATTTCCAGGTTTCAAATTGAATCTATGGAATGGAATGCTAGGGATGTTAGCAAGGTAGCTAGCTTTAGTTGGGAAGCCCAGTACTACTAATTATTTGACAGCTTCAAGGAAAAGGCTACGTTATGCTAGAGTTTTGATAACTTTTCCAAAGACACAATAGATATCCAAACTCCAAAGGCATGTGTATGGAAATTTATAATAGTTACTTATTTGATGATAATAATAAATATGTTTATCCAATTAAAAATAAATTGTGCAAAGGAGCAAGACAAATTTTCATGACAGACATCTCATTGATACCTTGATTATAAGGAAGAATCTCAGAAAAGCTAGAAGGAAATAACTTATTAAAATAAAATAAATCCATATGACATACATTCATAATCTTATACTAAGATAAAAGAGTAAAGGAAAAAAGCCTTACTTTCAAACAGCGAAAGTAGGAGTGAACCAGATAGAAGGAGGCCAATTAAATTCCGGATTCGAAGTGTCTAGCCACTTAAATTTCTTCTTCTTCAAGCCAAACACGCCTGCTTCCCGCCTATGTTTCCTATCAAGATGCGAATCATTATATATATCTCTTGTGAAGTAGACGCAATTTCCGCTAAACTCAGGGAACTCCAGAGCCGAGATGGACATGGAGTAATTGCAGCCGACAAACAGGGCGCTACCCGCCAAATCTTTAACACCTTCGCATTTCTCAGCCTCCATGTCCAGCCTCATAACCCTAATGCCTGTCGTCCGCAAGAGACCATCCGTTCTATGCACCATGAACAATTCGCCGGTCGATGACTCCACAAGATACTTCCTCTGGCGCCAGCCGAGACGCTTGAAATTCTTCTTGAAGGCGGGTCTGAAATCGTCATCCCAAACGTACACGGAGCCGCAGATGGCCACCGTGTGCAGCCTACCGTTGCGGTATATGACATCCGAGAAATCTTGGAGATCTTCGTCCTCCGCAACAGCGGTCCAAGAGGAATCTCCGGGTCTGAAGAACGCCAGCCTTGAAGAAAGCCTGTGGATGATGACGACCGTGAAGCCGTTGCTGTTATCGGCAGAAGAAGGGGGAGAGGAGATTATGGCCTTGGCAGCGGGGAGATAACCTCTGAGAGGCCATTTCGGGGAATAGGAGAACAGAGGGGCGAGGGAAGGGAGAGGGATCTGGACGCGGGTGAGAGGGTTGAGTAGGTGGACGTCGAACATGCTGGCGCCGGAGAGGGTCACGAGCCACCCGTGGGACGAGCCGATGCAGACGCGCGAGCGGATCGGAGGGAGAGGGAGACGGATGGTGTAGCTTCTGCGCTCGGAGGGGCAGAGGAGCTTGGCGGATTCAGGATGGGGAGACCGGGCGGGGAGCAAGAAACAAGGGGACTGAGGGCGAGGGGGGAAGATCCTTCGGTTTATGATAGAGCGCCACGAGGCACAAACGGAGCTCAGACGGATGTGGTCGGTGAAGGGGAGGAGAAGGAGTATGCAGCCGAGGAGCTCCATCGGCAGATCCGCCCAGCCTGAATTTGGGGATGACATCGTTGATCGGCTGGATGGAGGGATCATGGAGGAGTAGCCGCCGCTCAGGTTAGGGCTGTTTCACAGAAAATCTAACTACATATAAAAGAGCATTGCTTTGTCAAAACTTTTGATTTCCATTTTTGCCCTTTTAAATTTGATAATTCTCAAATATGTCATTAGTTATAATTAATCATTCACTAACTATATATAACCTCTTATTAATTATGCATTTCCTCACTTTGCTCAAAACCTTTGGTTACACTATTATTTTATTATTTAATTATGTTATTTAATAGAACATTTAAAATTTATCCATAATTTATCTTCATATAATATTTAAAATTCTAGAAAAATTAAAAATACTGACAATTCATTAGGCTTATGCCTTATGTCTTTGGTTTCACCTCTTATGGACTGACTACCTGTTACCTTTCATCTCATTAGCCTTTTAAAAGTATGATAATAGTATGAAAAATTATTTATATTTATTGTAATTATAATAGTATTAATAGTATAATTATTTTAAGAATATTTTTAAATTAATAAAGTACACTGTAATTTAATATACACAATTCAGAAATTATTTACTAATATTGTAATAAACTAATTATGAAATTAAAATGTAGTTACTAATAGTATTATAATTATGATATGTATAATATTATTATATTTAAAAGAGAATAAATTATTTAATATATTATAATTATTTTAATAAATTATGAATAAATTATAACAATTATCCAAACTATAATAATTAATCATATAATTCTTTATACACAATTTTATCGCACAATTTATTCATTTAAACAAAATTATAATTGTTCAAAATTTATATTGCTATACAAGTCCTTTCATTATTTTGTACCAACAAAAAATTTTGAAAAATATAAAACAAAACAGGTATGCTCTCGTGCACAGCACGTGCACTATACTAGTAAAAACAAAAAAAGGTATTAAAAGAGAGAGTTTTAAACCACGGAATCCATAAGACAAGTGAGTCCACAAAAAACAATTTACGAATCCACGAAAAAAAATATTAAACGAGAAAATTTTATTGATGAAAAGTTATCTAATAATTTTGGAATTATAGAAAAATAAACTAGACTCTTAATAAGACTAGAAATACGAAGACTCCTAATAAAACTATAATTATAAAGAAATAAAAAGTATTAAATTTTATCCTAATGCTGTGTTTGGGAGTTAACTAAGGGAAGGGACGGAAAGTTAAATAATGAAAAGGAAAGGTAAGGAATGGAAGTGAAAAGATAAAATGTTGTTTGAGAGTTTAGTCAGGGTAACGGAAATAAATTTATTTTATCTTGTTTGGGAGTTCTATAGTAGAGGATGGAAGTAAAGTGAATATAGTCAAAGTTACATAAATACCCTTATATATTGGATGAGAATGAATCTTGGCCATAGATTTTAGTGTGATAAGGGTATTGTTATCTTATTACATTGTAAAATTTTACACTCGTTTCTATTGCTTCATCTACCGTCCAAATTGGAGGGGAGAAAAATGAGTGCAAATTTTACACCCGTTTTCATCCTCTAACCCCTCAAAAAAAAAACTCCCAAACGAGGTGAAAACAAAATTTCACTTTAACTTCCATTGGTTCACCTCCATCCAAACACACTATAAAAAAACTTCGTATAATATAAGAAACAAATCAACCCAATATGAATCAAAATTGTATTTCTTTCCTAATCTAAATAGACTCTAACTTTATTACTAAAAATATACTAAGGGGGTGTTTGGTTTAAATGCCAAAATTTTAGGATTTATAATCTCATGGAGAATTTCAAATCCATAGGTTTTATACATGCTTTGAAATTTCTAATATTTTATTTGGTTCAACATTATTATAGAAAATCAAATCCTAAAATTTGTAATATATTGTTTGGTTCAAACCCAAATTATAAGATAACAAATTCTTAAAAAGAAGAAGATGTGAATATACTTATCTCGGTGAGATTATCTCCCACAAAAAATAAAATGCAGGTGTATAAAAAGAGAGGTAAGCATACTCATTTATGAGATTTGCCAAATTCTCTCAATTGGAGAGGATTTGGCAAATTCTAAAAATTGGGTACTTTTTACAATTAGGGATTCAAGATCCCAAAAATTTGCTTGAAACAAACACAATTTATGGAATCCAAAAACCCCTAAAACCCAATTTTTGATCCTAGAATTTGAAGTCCACCACATATCCCAAAAATTTGCTTGAACCAAACACCCCCTAAATATTAATTATTTTTTGGATTTCTGCTAAAAACTGGTGATATTGATGAGATTATAAAAATCTCACAATTCGGTTGGCTTCGTCTTGTCGAGATAGGCGATTTACATATATAATATGTCAGAATTCACCTTCCGGATTAGAAGATATGATTGTTTCTTTACGAAAGTCAATAATATATATGTATCCGTATTTAGCTTGTGATTATCCCGCTCCTCCATGAAATTGTCTGTCACGTGTCCTACATTAGTCTCTCTTTGTTGACATAAGCTCGACCCCGAGCTTATATTTGTTTGAATAGTAGCTTCATTGATAAAATTTTTTCTTCTCCTGCGTCGATCAACATCCACCTTATACTTGGCATTGATATTCTCCATCTGTTGTTTTACCACCTCAGCTAAAACCTCTTCCGAATCAAACTTTTGAATGAATCTTTCCCATTTTATGTTTATGTGGCTAACGACATGTGAATCTACAAATGACTTGAAAAACTCCTTCAAATCCTTGCCTCATTGCTTTTTATATTCTTATGCCTGAAATTTCATCTCAATCTTGTCGAAATTATTGTCGCTCTTTGTTTTAAGGGAAGAATTTCTCTCACACTCCATCTCCTTTGCTTTGGGCCCTCCACTAAGTAAGTTACACATAACATCAATCACATCGTTCTCAATTCTACCCTTCTCCTTCATTGCAACAACATTAGCAAATGTAATATCACTCACAATAGCTTCAAAAGTTTCATGTATAATGCCCATCTTCACTAACATATTACATCAGCATCAACATTCTCAATCACAAAAGGGGCTTGCACCTTAGGAGGAATCTCGGTAGGGTCAGGTTCTTCTTTCCTAGTTACAGCAAATGCATAACCCTCTTCAGATAGCTTCAAGTCTTTTGTGAAAGCTTTATTGTCTACCACCAAAAAATTTTCTTATCAGTAGTCTCTATCGTAGATGGCTCCTTTTCTGTAAGAAGCATAAGTGCAATTCGACGTCCATCCTTCTTGAAGATATAAGCATTGTATCTGCTCCTGTGGACGACACCAATATCGAACTATCATGGCCTACCTATAAGCATATGACAAGTATCCATCTCAACCACATCACACAACACCTCATCGACATAGCTGCGGTCGATAGAAAATGGTACCCGACTCATCTCATCGTTCTGCACATCATTGCCCTTGCGAATCTAGTCGATCTTGTAGGGAGGTGGGTGTTTCTCTATCTTCAAACCTAACTTATTCACCATACGCTGAGAGACAAGATTCTTGCTATTGTAGCTGTCAATGATAACATCACAAATCTTCTGCATCAGGGTGCATCTCGTGCGGAATATATTGTGCTTTTGCCAGCATTCTTCTTTTTTTGTTTCTTCTTCAATGCTCTTCACAACTCCAGGGTCTTGCTTAAGGACAAATTGGGCTTGTTTAATCTCTGCATGATCATAGTTAGAGTATGAACTCGGGTATTGATTGAACACATAATAATATGTAGGAAGGAAATGAGCTTTTAATAATTCCTTCATCTTCACCCATGATCGAATTTTTTTGCTTCTGTTGACGTACTCGATCCTTGCATAATGATTACCACCAAAAAGCTACTTTACTCTTAAGTCGATAGGATACTCGCTTAACTTTCTGATCTTCTGCGATTCCCAAGTACCCGAAAAATCTCTCCACCTCACCAATCAAATCAAGAAAATCCTTAACATCGAGTTTCCCGTTAAAAGATAGTAAATCAACCCTCCTATTTTTAGTATCATAGATATCATATCTTGAGTAGTCTCGACAATTATGATTTCAGAGCGAAACTTTATACTCATCATTGTCGCTATTGAGTTCTTCATACGGAGTCCTATCACGTCTTTGGCGACCATCAATGAGATCTCGAACTCATCCCGGGTTCAGACGCTCCATAGCCAATGCAAGTGAGTATGTATGAGTCTAAATCTAATTTTGGGTAATAAGAGCTTCGTCGCCTGCAATCGGATTGGAAACAGAGCTCTGATACTAATTAACGCAGTGCGAAAGTATTAAACCTCGGAATCCACCAAGTGATGCTCTTTAAATCCACAAAGAATAATATTTGAATCCATGAAGAACTTCGAATCCACGAAGAAAGTATTAAAAGAGGAAATTTTATTGATGAAAAGTTATCTAATAATTTTGGGGTTACATGTCTCTTCTTGAATAGAAAAACAAACTACTTTATTACTAAATAATTTTGGGGTTACATGTCTCTTTAATTCTCTCGATACTAGAATTACAAAGACTTCTAAAAATACTAAAATTATAAATAAATAGAAAGTATCAAATCCTATCCTAAAAAGACACTCTATAATATAAGAAATAAATCAGCCCAACATGAATCAAAATTGAATTTATTTCCTAATCTAAATAGACTCTACCTTTATTACTAAAAATATACTAAATATTAATTATTTTTAGATTTTTGCTAAAAACTGGTGATACTGATGAGATTTTAAAATCTAACAATTCGATTGGCTTCGTCTCATCGAGATAGGCGATTTACATAAATAATATGTCAGAATTCACCTTCCGAGTTAGAAGATATGATCGTTTCGTTACGAAAGTCAATAATATGTATGTATCCATATTTAGCTTGTGATTGTCCCGTTCCTCCATGAAATTATCTGTCAAGTGTCCTACATCAGATATGCTATCCAAAAGATGCATGTTATTTAATAAAACAATGCTTTTTAATGTACTAGATACTTGAAGCTGGGTAACTAAAATTTTCTTTACCGAGTTAATATCTGAATTGAGTTACAATTTTATATCGGATTGACTTATTTAAAAAATAATAATTAAAATCTTGTTAAAGGAAAGTTGGAAGTTGGGTACCAAACCAAATAAATTTCAAAATCAGGGTAGAAGCTAATTTTCGAATAATCTAAATCCAAAGGTGAGCCCTCCAATAATTCACCAAACTTTGCCAAACAAACAGAAAGTGACATTTTATCTCTTGGCTTTTCATAAACCAAATTAGATTAAGAAACGAGAGAAGACAGAGAGAGACTTTCATAAGAGACCAGCCCTCTCTCATTTCATAATTACCCTCAACTGAGACGCAACAAGAGAGCCACTGAAATTTTGCTTTGACCCCTGTTGGATATTGGAGAATACAAATCTTAACAAAGGGAACTTTTATTATAGAATACTAAAAAATACAACACTCACTCTTACAAGAACACCTCATTATTACACAACTCTCTTATTTCAGTCTCTTATTTCAGTGAACACACACAAACCTACACTACTCACTCAAGCTCTCAAGCATACTTCTTGCTTGCTTGCTCAAATAAGACCCAAAGACCTCTATTTATAGGTGCCCTAAACATGCTAAGAAGTGTGTAGAAGAATGAATCTTAGCCACATACTTGTGGGAAATTTTTAGAACAATGAATATGAGCCACACTTATACACTTCTAGAAATCTCTTGATGGAGCTACTTCGTAGGATAATGTTCAAGAAAATTCCAGAGCATCACTCTAGATATTTCAAAGTTGGTGATGATTTTTAACACTCCCTCTCATCACCAACTTTATTCGGCCGTGCTATCCTTCCAAGTTGTCGTCGGAATTCTCCAAACTTTGAAGGAGTTAAGCTCTTTGTGAAAATGTCCACTACTTGGTCTCTAATCTTGATTGGTTGCGCTGCTATTTCTCTTTGTAGCACATTTTCTCTTATGTAGTGATGATGGATCTCTATGTGCTTCGTTCTTGCATGGAACACTGGATTTTCTGCCAATCGAATAGTTGATTGATTGTGGCAATGGAGAGGTACCGGATAGTCGATTAGCTGATGCAGATTACTCAGTAATTTCAGTAACCATGTGCTCTCTTGGGCTGCCATTGCTGCTGCTCTTTATTCCGCCTCAATAGTCAAAAGTGACACTGTCAATTGCCTTTTACTACACCAGGATACTGCTCCCGATCCAAGACTGAATACATACTCTGTTGCGAATCGGCGAGTGTCATAATCTCCAGCAAAATCCGCATCGCAATATCCAATAACTTTCAGTGCTTCTCCTTTCTCGTATAATAGATCAAAGTCAAGTGTTCCTTTTACATACCTCAATATTCGTTGAATTGCTCCTAGATGAGATTTTCTTGGCTTTTGCTTAAACCGGCTTGCTACTTCAACTCCAAATGAGATGTCAGGCCTTGTAATAGTTAGATAGATTAGATCACCTACCAATTGTCGATATTTAATCGAGTCCTCTAACTCTTTGCCATTTTCTGCACATCGTCTTGTATTTACCTCCATAGGAGTTGTGATTGACTTGCACTCTAGCATCCCGAATTTCTATAGGAGATCTTTTGCATACTTATGTTGGTGCAAGAATATCCCTTCTTCTGTTCGTTCTACTTCAAGCCCAAGAAAGTGTTGAGCTCTCCAAGTTTTTTCATCTGGAATCGCACCGCCAGGTTCTCTCTAATTCGATGAATTTCTAATTCATCATCTCTGGTAATGATAAGATCATCTACATACACTAGCACTATTGCTAGTTTCCCTTCTTCAAATTTTAAGAACATACTTGAATCTGCTTGTGTTAGTGCATACCCATTATGCACCAAAAATTCTGCTATCTTACCACACCATGCTCGTGGAGCTTGTTTTAGTCCATAGAGAGCTTTTGGATGTTCACGATTTTCAAAGCTTTCTGGTTGCTCCATGTATACGTCTTGATCTAGCTCTCCATGTAAAAAGAAATTATTCATATCCATCTGTCATAACTTCCATGACTTATTTGCTGCTAAGGCTAGAAGGACGCATATTGTAGTTATTTTAGCTACTAGACTAAACATCTCATCATAGTCAAATCCGTACTACTGTGAGAATCCACGAGCTACCGGTCGAGCCTTAACCATGGAGATTAGCTACGTTGCAGCCCTTTAAACAATTACATCACTAAACAAGCTGCATTTGTGAAATCCCATTTGTCAGTCCCACATTAGGAACTTGCAAAGATATATACGACTTTATAGGCTAAGTCATGAGAGTCAAGTGTGTCAAATGGCTAGTTATTTTTTGGTTGTGGTTCGAACCAAACAATGTGTTGTACTTAGTGAGTCTTAGAGCTTACATCACGCTAATAGGCTTGTGGGCACAACGTGTGACGAGGCGTGATGTGCGAAACTAAAGTGTTATACGTGACTAAGTGCTACATCATGTGAGTCCGGTAGGAGCCACCTCTAGAACCCATAGGAGCCACCTCTAGAATTCACCTCATCTTGTGCTGATACTAGTACGAGCATTCTCATGCCCTAAACAAGAAATGCGCATATTTAAGGTGGGGTGATTGTGAAACCCATTTGTTTAGTCCCATATCATCAACTTGTAAATATATGGATGGTTTTATAAGCTAAGTCACGGAAGTCAACTACATGAAATGGCTAGTCATTTTTTGTTAGTTGCCTAAGCCAAACAATGTTTTGCACTCAATGCGCCCTAGGGACTTACATGACGTCAATGGACTCACAGGATAGGGGGCATAACAACATTCTAGTTGTTTTGATCCTTCGCTTAATTTTACTATTCATCCATGCCTAGCTCAACTCAAGGGAAATCTAGATGTCTTTCTAGTTCTTGTATTTTTCTTTTTTGTTACTGTAAAGGTCGAGGATCGCTTAATTTTAACTTCGTTGATTTAAATATCCATACATCTATGGCAAAAACATGTTCTTTGATTTACTTTTAGTGTAGGGAGGGGGAAAACACTAAAATTGGTGGAATTTTTTTTCTTACAGGATGGAAAGATAATCTATGAGAAATTTGCCGCAATGATGAAGGCAGGCACAGATTGGAGAAAGGCATCACGACAATACTCTCGTGAGAGGTTCAATAGAATCAGCTTTCGAGATTGATGAAGGATGAATCTTTACAGATGAAAAAATGATTGCAGAAATATCAGCGGAGAACAAGAACAATCCCCTTTACGAGAAGTTAAAATCACATCTTCCTATTTTGTTGGTTCAACACAATTCTTTTCTTTTCTCTGGGAGTCCTGGGCATCATAGAGGACCTTTGATTCTATGGCCAGTTGCTGAGTGTAAAAGTTTTTCTGTGGTTATGAATCCTACGAAGCTCTTGTATGTATTGATAATTCAGCTTTTCATTCTGTTTAGTATTTTGCGCATATTGATTAAGCAAAAGGAAACCATAGTTTGTTGTATATCATGTTGATTATACTAGAGACTTTGTCTTATGTTTGTTGTTGGCCTACTGGAAGCAATTATACCAAAAGGAATATGAAATGTTCTATGCTCAACTAAGACTCTTTTCTTCTTCTATTTTCTGGTCAACAACAAGGAAGTTGAAAACAACAGCTTCAGTATTCAACTGGACTGAGTCTCTTAGGATTTTGTATTTATTTATAAATAGGATCAGGTGGGATGTATGCATCAATGAGCTAAGATGTATGTTGAAACTTGAAGGTACAAATAAATTTCATTATCTCCTGATCGTTCCCTTTTTCTTTGATTATTTCATTGGCACCCTCCAAATATTTTTCCTTATTTTGTATGTAACTTTCTAATTATTACTTGAATAAATAAACACTTTTACCTCATTATACTACAAAGTTGGACTTTTTCGATGAAAGGATGAACAACTTTCATCTCCCTTATAATTAAGCCATGACCTCCTTCATCACCAGCATTCCTGTACTCACACAAATCGCATCCAAACCCAAATTTACTGATTCGATCTGTTTCTTTTCTTCAGGGCATTTCTTATGATCTGGATGTAGTCACGTAGCTGCTATATAACTGAAGCATTCAACATGATTCTTTCTTGAAATATTCAAAGAGAAACTTCTAGTTTTTATCAAGTCAAGGTCGTCTTGTTAGAAAAGGGTCATGAAAATAATCTTATCAACGAGGAGAATTCATGACTCATGAAAATATTCGTATTATTATTCAACTCTCTCAGGCGCAGCACATTTACATATGGTACAAGAACAGCATGTCCTTGCCAATAATAAATAATCAAACTGAAGAATCCAAACTTTGCCCAATCTCAGCAGCATATACAAACACTTTCAGTGCTACAAGTACAAAAAGGGAACAAGAACTCACCTGTCAATGTGCAGCAGAACCTTGTACCTGTGCATAAACAACCTCCTTGTAAAATCTTCTCGTCCTCAAGAATAATGCAAAGGAAATAAAACTCCCACCAAGAGTAACACTCGCCATTATCAAAAACGCCAACATAAAGCAATTTCTTCCAATGCACATCCCACTCTCTGAAGCTTCTCTATCATATATATAACCCACCACTCTCACAGAGAATATATAAGACCCCACAGGGCTCGCAATAGCAATACTATTAAAAATAGTCCCAAAATGCACCAATCCAAATAATTCTGAAGTAATGCTCGGCATCAATGCCCATTGAGAACCATAGCACACACCAACGAGCACTGAACCTATGTGCAAAGAACCAGGAAGCCCCGAAGAGATAACCAAATGACCTATACTCATGATTCCTAGGGTTAGGGCAATGAACAAAGGTCTAGCCCAGCCTCGAGTATGAAGCATATAATCAGAGATATAGCCACTCCCGAAACGCCCTAAAAAATTCCATATGCTCCATAGAGATACCAATGTACTTGTGGCCATGGTCGAATAACCAAGTGAACTTCCAATTTGGCTCATGTTGTTGACTGTGGCTAATCCTGAGCCCATGCCACATGACATTGCTATAAATAGTAGCCAGAAATCGAGAGTTTTCATGGATTGCAATAGGTTCAAGTTTTCTCCTTTTGGTGATGGAACTTGAATTTCTTGATCTTTAGATAGTGTTTCTTCTTCTATCAATGGTTTTCTTTCATCAAATAAGATTTTGGATGATTCACTTGAGTGGGCTCTAGTAACAATAGTTAACGGCGAGATGAGAAGTATCAGAAGCAGTGTGAATGAGATAATTCGGCCTGATAATCCCAGTGTGAGGATATTTTCTCCAATTATGACAAGCATAAGATAAGCAGCAGTAATCACGGAGATGAGAGAGAAAGAATTTAAGCGTCTCTTGTCATCGCTTCTGTTTGAGTCATGATAAACTTGCACAAAATACATGAGCAGAAGAGAAAGGATTGAGGGCAACAGGGCGAGCATTAAGATGAAAGAGCTCGCTTCGCCATTAAAAAATGTACGATATATTTGGATGAGTATTGCACCACTTAGTCCCAGAAAGCCCTACATGAGCAACATGTAGTCAAAACCACTGCTAAAAACCGAAATAAGGTTCATGTTACTTTTAATCTCAAAGTGAATCTATTGTATGAAAATTTAATCATTTTGCTCTTCCATCGTATTCGCATCCTCTAGTTTCCTCTTGCTCATATTCCCTTGCCAAAAATGTGATACCAAGTTAAAGGGTTGAAATTAGGTCAACAATCATCCTTAATCAATATGCCCACGGAATATGTGCTCCATACACAGGAACCATGAGAGAGAGAGAGAGAGAGAGAGAGAGAGAGAGAGAGAGATTCCCCCCTTAAGAATTTCATGCACAACAATACACTGACTTAACATCGATAAAGAACAGCTTTATCAACTAAATTTGAGAGATCCCCCCTGAAGAATTTCATGCACACAATACACTGACTTAACATCGATAAAGAACAGCTTTATCAACTAAATTTTCTAATATCCCATGTTAAATTATTTAGTCCTGCCCAAATTTCCTTATTATTCTAAGGATGGAACCTGCAATCCACATTGTAGTATCAAAATGCAAAACCAATTGTTGTGGTTGTCACAATATAATACACTCTCATATTGACAAAGAACGAAAAAGATACACAACTGCCACAAGCTTTATTGTTAAATATTCCAATATTCTAAATCCAAAGGTTTATATTAGCTACATTCTAATTGTATTCTGTGACATTACAGGAATTTTGAATCATATTCTGAGGATAGAACCTGTAAATGAGCTTTACAGTTTCAACCTATAAAACGAATAATTGGAAGAGTCACTTCTATTTGGTTTCAAATGTATTTGTCTAACAAAGACATAAGACTGAGACTTGGTTCATATTGGAAAGTGGAAGATTCATAATGATTTAGATATGTTTAGAGTCATTAATCAAGTATGCTTCCAGTGACATGAGCCTAGCCATCTCTTTTAGTGGTGTACTCTCTGTGTTGCACTTGTTTGTATTAGCTCGATTGTGGGCTTTCAAATGATGCAAATGCAGAATGACAAATTATCTGCTATTGAGGTAACAAAATTCCCTGCTATTGGGACTAAACAAGCTACGTGTGTTCCCTCAACTGCAAATGGTCCTATAACCGCTTCAGGTCATGTAGCTTCTTTGTTCTTCCCTATTTCCGCTGAAGGAACACCTTTCTGCTAAGTAGGTGTAATCTCAGTATCGCTGATGAGAAAATGCAAACAGGTAGGCATGTAAGATAAGATCAAGTATATGATGGCTGTATTTGTCTTTTTCCAATATGTTGGCTTGTAATAGCAATTCTATAATCAAAATTCACTTCAATTCTAACACTAACATTCGACATTAGTCTAGATGACCTGTCTTAAATCTTTTGGTAAATACAGCTAAATTTCCAGTGCAAATGCTTTATATCTGTCTCAATTATGCTAAAGGGGACAGACATATTGACAAGCCTAGCTAACATGTCTACCTTATGTGGTTTAGGTGGACAATGGTAATCCACGATGAAGCAATAATTCAACAATGTATTTTGGATCTGTTACAAATAGAACAAACTAGCCCAACAACCGGGGACATTAAAACATCAGAATGTTTCACATATGAACTCTTAAAGTCCCTCGAACCATTATACCAAAACTCCAAAGTTATTGTGTGGATTGAGGATTATATTTTTATATTCTAATATGCCTCCGCACATTGAGCATCCTTTTTATGAGCCAAAACGTGGGCTTACGCAGCGGTGTCAATCTCTAGAAAATCCGCTTTTGAATTCACGGCTGATGAGATTTGAACCTGAGTTACTCTGATATCATCTTAAAGTCACTCCAACCATTACACCAGATTTTTAAAGTTGTGGTAAGGATTGATTATCATATTTTTATATTCTAATAGGAGCAAAAGACAATGGAGAGGTTCAAACAGCTATCCAATTAAAAAATAATCAGAATATTGTCCCCTCATACAACCCTTCCAACTAGCAATATTTTAAAAAGCTCCCGCCTAGGTCTTGGGAGCGCCTAGGGGAGCGGAGACCACTGACGCAGATTGCTACTTAGGTCTTCGTCATCATTTCCTCTGCTGCTGCCTCCACATCCTCTAGCCTCCTCCGAACTTCTCCGGCCACCTCCACCAACTACAAACTCCGCCTACTCCTTTGATCTTCAACAAAACTATCTTTATCACCACATAAATAAAAATAGAAATCCTTCTAGGCCTAACGCCTAGCGCTTTTGATAACATTGATTGTATTTAAAAAATAAAAATAGCAAAATATGCTTAGACCCCACTTAGGTTCCAGCCTAGGCCCTAGGCTCTAGGGGCCGGGTCCCATACCAGGCCGCCTAGCACATTCCATAAAATTGCCAACTAGTATCCTAGCTATCGCATGATATCCCTATTACATTACTATCTAAATGACACAAGAGAAGAAAAGAATATGCATTTCTAATAAATCATCATTTGAGTCTATCTATTCTCTTATAAAACATTACTAGAAATCCTGGTGCACGCGATGCGTGCACGACACAGAAAGTGGGGGAATGTCATAGTCGAATTGTCCAGGTAATTGATGGTTTCTTAGATTTTTTTTGGATTTGTCTAAGTGTGAGGGCATTTCCATAGTTTTTTCCAAGTCTGTAGTTTTCTCCAAGTGTGAAGGCGTTACCGGAATTCTAAAAATGTGACTCACAAACCAAATATATAGTATAGAATATGAATCTCTATTCGGAAATAATGATTACGAGCTACCGGCTCATTTGGGAAAATGGAGTACCAAGAAATAACATGGTTACAAGCCATCCACTTTCTACCATAAGATTCGACTAGCAGGGTGAGGCCTACATTTCTCACCTCAACAACATTCTGCCCCATACATAGATAACATAAGTAGAATAATAACGGTCGTGACCCATCTCTCCAATTAACTGAAGGTAAGTAATTAAGCAAAGCACAACCACACCAAGACAAACAAATAACCAAACTATTATCACGTAATCCACCACATATTCCCCAAAGTATTATCTCTTTCCCACAGGGCTTATCCTCCAAGGGTAAATTGCCCTTAAATGACCTAAAGTTTCCCATTTTTTCACTTATATGACCTCATTTGTCAAACATATCACTTAAATGACTTAAAGTATAGGACGTTCATTTTTCGTTAGAATATGTAGGGAATATTCCCATGTGAGAGGTCATGTGACACATTGAATGCATTTTTACCCCTTATACGTCATTTAATTACAGCCCTTACCCTAACTCTTAAAGACGAAGGGGGCATTGAGGAGTAGGGGAGGGGGTTTTGGGAGGGGAGGAGACCAAGGGGGGAAGGGTAATTTCGGGAGTAGTTAAAGAGGAGGACGACGATGGAGAAAGAAGAGAGGGGGAGGGTTAGGTTGCCGGCCTAATAAAAAAGACAAAACATATTACCTAACACAAGTTACTCAATCACCCCTTAACTTTATTCAAACATTATTATTCAAGAATTTATATCCCCAAAACGAAAAAGTCAACAAAATCAAACTAACCTTCAAGATCCCAATAACAGTCCCCCGACTCGCCGGGAAATTCTCGACCGCCGACACAACATCCGCCGTATTAAAAAAGGTCTGAGCGTGGGCCGCTAACAACATGTAGAAGCCCATGAGGCCCACCGGCGGCCGCGGGAGAATCCCGACCACGGAGGCCCACATGCAAAAATAGCCCACAAAGCACTGGGCCGAACCCGCCATAAGCACGGCCCATGGGCCGAGAGAGGCATAGAGGAGGCCTGATAAGACTCCGACGTTGGCCCCGATGTCTTTGAAGAAAGCGACGGAGTCGAGGGTGTATTGGGAGTAGGATTGAGAGGATTTGAGGAGAGGGGAGTAGATGGAGAAGCAGTAGGAGGCGCCGCTTGCGGATTGGATCCATGTGGTTGCTAAGATTGAGGCCCATTTAGTTTTGATGGGTCGATGATGCCGGGCTGAGGATGGTGATGATGAGGCCATTTTTTTAGGGGTTCTTTTGTTGGATTTTTATTATTTAAATTTTTTTCAAAGAGAAACTTTTTTTTTTTTTTTGGTTGGATTTTATGGAGTATTGTGGAGTGATGAACTGAGGTGGAAAAGTTTAGAGGTTGCAGCGTGGCGATTTTAAAGCCTTTTGAGACTGGAAGGTTGCAGGTCAAAGACGGATATTAGCTGTTTTCTGCGCGGGACCAGATTGATTTCCTTTTAATTATCGTCTAGCTGTCAGAAATAAGTGCATAAAATATATTTTGTTTAAAACTCTACCTAAAAGGAAATATAGACAAAAATTAGAACTTTGATAAGTTTTTAAATTTTATAATCGGCTCTTCATCTTCTTCAGCAATTTCTTCATCTTCTTCAACTTGAAAATAGAAGAAAAGTCTTCGTTATCTGTGATTGGCACGTCTCTCAAGTTCTCTCTCTCCCTTCTGTCTTCTTTTATATCCAATTATTCTTTTCTTTGTCTCAGTGACCGGTAGCAGTCTATCTTTCTCCCTCATCTTCATCGAGGACCCTTTTCCAAGCTGTCGAGCCTCCGCCGCTTGCAATCCCCTTAACAACGGCGACGATCCCCTCACCGACGCTCCTCTCGCCTGCGATCAGTTTCAAAAGGCAAAAGGATCTATGATTTTATCTCTATATAGGTTAAGATTTTGCAAGATTTTGTCTTTATGATGTTTTTATATTTTGTTTATATTGTTAGCACCAGTTAAAGTTAGCAATGGGGACTCGAATTTCTCTGAAAGGTTCAAGTTTTTGCAATGCTAACAATGAGGTGAGTTTCTGTCTACTGATTATATTATAACTTCTCTATGATTTGTTGTAGCTTATGAATTGTCAGTAGTGTTGTAGTTTTTGTCTGCTAATAGAGATTTTATTTTTTATTTTTTATTTATTTTGGTTTAAGTAGTGATGGTTAACACAATGGTTTAGAAACATAGATGATAGGCAATGTTGTTTCTTCTAGACATTCATTTATAAATCATAAGGCAGTATATATGTTTGCTAAGTTTGCTTACAATTAGAAAGATGCTATCCTACCCTTGCTGCTAGATCCCATGGTTAATTTGATTGATGGCTAGAAATATTGCACATGTACTCTAAATAATTATCATTTTTTGAGAAACTACACACTTGGCAGCTTAGAGATGGATAAATGTTCCTATTCCCTATTGTTAATTAAAGGGTTATTTGCATTTGAACACTCCAAACTTTGATCCATTCCTAATTTTATGTTTTAAAATACCCAAAGTTTACCCTATTTTTGACTTTTATGCCCAATGTTTTTATGTTTTAAAATTTACATTTTCTTGAATTTTGGGGTTTTTTGGGTGGAATTTTTTTTTTGGGGAACTTTAACTTACTCTTATGAGAAAAAGGTTATTCCACTTTAATACCCAAAAGCTTACCTCACGTTTAACTATAGTAACCCGACAATTATTTTTACCCAAACAATACTCAACTTTAACAAAATTTAATTTTGATCCCTAAGTCCTTAAAAATTTAACTTTGATACCACACTTAAATTTTTATTCAATTATCATTGAAGTTTTGGGGTATCGAGTTAAATTTTTATTAAGTTTTAAACTATCAAACTTAGAAGTTGTTGAACTTTGGGGCACTTTTTTGCAAAAGATCACTATAGGGTAATCAAAGTTAAAATTCAGGGCACACTTTGTGAGATTTTTAGGGGTATCGAAGTTAAACTTGGATTAAACTAATTGGTTAGGACCTTCAAGTCTACTAGCATGGTGTTTCCTTGCCTCATATGCAGTTTTTTGTCATATTATGATACACGCAGCTAAACCTATTTGTTTGAGAAATGTTTCCCTAACACTATGTTTGGGAGTTCACTAGGGGAAGGGAAGGAAAGGTAAAGTAGGGAAAGGGAAGGTAGAGAAGGGAAAGGAAATTGTAATATGTTGTTTGGGAGTTTAGTAAGGGGAATGAAGGTGAACTTAATCTAACTTGTTTGGGAGTTCTAATAAAGGGAAGGGAAGGGAAGAAAACATATATAAATTTACACAAATGACCTTACATGTTAGTAAAATGTTATGACAACTAATATCAAGTGCATGTGAGATATGCCAGCTGCACAGTTACGTAAATGCACAACTACAAACTGCAAATATTTTTAGTACACTTGGAATAGGTGCCTTTTGGTTTTTACCAATAAGTAACATTATATTAGTTTAAAATAATATAGCATTGTCTAAAATTAACATATTTTGTGATAAATGTAACAATACTATACCTGATTAGCAAACCCAACACCTACACCAAGTAAGAGCCAGCCCAATATGAGCATATACACATTGACAGCAGCCCCTCCAAGTGCTGCTCCGGCCATAAAGGACACCCCGCCCATAAGCATAGATCCGGCAGTACATAAGTGTTTATAAGATCAGGAACCATACCACAAATTAAGGAGCATAACCAACTAAATCCCCTAATTTAGTCAAACAAGATAGTAGAACAAGATATCAATCAACATACAATTACCACATTGTCTTAACAAAAGTAATACACCAATTTTCCAACCAAGTTTTGCCATAAGCATTCGTGAATTAGCAAAGCCAAGTTTGCAATTGTCATACAAAACCAAAAAGTGGCAACAGACAAGTTTTCAAGTGCCATCACATACCCAAAATGTATCCACCAAAAGAAAAGACAACCAATCTAATAATGAGGCGGAGGTGGCATAGATGCCCTACGCATCATCTTCATAAGAATATGCTTCCGCCTATCCGTGGGACAACCAAGCAAACCTCTTAGATTCTCTGGAGAGTTAATTAAGAATACGTAAGCATCATCAATATGTTCCTCCTCGACCGCAATCTCAAGCAAAAGATTCCAAAGATCATCCGGTTTCATTATTGTGTTTTCCCGACCCTTGTTGAATATCTCAGCGCTTCCAAGCATTGCCTCAGCCATTTTTTCTATACCATTGTAAATTTTTTCAGCACCTCCATCCTCCTTCGACTTCTTGCTCCTCTTCTGTGAATTTGCTGTTGATCTAGTCTCCGTTGTAGTCCCATGACCGTGCTCTTTATCAGTTGCTTGGTAACCGTCAAAGCCCTCCAAGATAATTTCATCTCTGGAAAGCATTTCATCGATGCCATCAATTGTCAGATCAACCGCAGCAGTTTCGGAAAAAGCTCGCCTTCTTTCTCTGATCTCAGCTGCAGTTTCAGCCTGATCTCCAGTTGCCCTATCTGCTGACCAAAGCATCAGTAACTTGTCATAATGTGGAATTGCTTTTGTCCTCCATTCGGCAGCTTCTGGATGAGCCTAAAAATGATTTCCAAATAAAGTGAATAGTAAGCTTATATGATATAACATAATCACAAATTTTCATAACTTGAAAACATAAAAAATAGCACTGTTTTAGGATGGCTGAAAACACTGTTTCATAACTCGAAAACATATAAAATAGCACAGGTGTAAAGCATGTTCTGGTGTTTCAGCCATGGCTGAAACACCAGTTCTGGTGTTTCAGTCTTATCAAACACTGGATGACTGCTTTGATGAATATGCAAGGGACCTGTCGCTGAAAGAATGCGCTGATATTACTGCGCAAGATAGCATGGTACACTTATGGAGTAGGATATCGGTTTCATCTACATATGTCTAATGCATTTGGATGCATTGTTGCTCGAATGAACGGGCAAAATAAATGAGTGTATCAACTTAGTTGTTAGTTTGTTTTTCTATGGGTCATATGTTGTGATATTTTGTTACCTGGATATCATCATGACTGCAGTATATAAAAATAAGGACTTCACATGCATTATACAAAGTCTAGAAGAACAATATACTCATTACTATTATTTTCTTTAAAACAATATACTCATTATGAAAATGCTAAAGTAATAACAAAAGAAAAATGTCACAGAATTAAATACCAATCTAGTGTTTTCACATCTCTCAAACTCTAGAATTTTGCATAAAAAGATTACCATTTCTAAACAAAGATATCGATGCAATATTCAGCGAATATATATTAATTACCTGAATTAGTCGATCCCATACTTCAGGTTCCGCACTCCACATATTGGTGTTTCGGTTCCAAGCAAAGCCACTGCCAGCGTTCTTGAATAAGTCATAACAAGCAGCCCATTTTGACTTAATATACTTGATACGATTCTTCACCTTGTCCTTCTCAATTGGCTTATCGGGAAATATTCCTTTGAGTTCAATCACAATTTGGTCATAAGCTGCCGGTAAAAAGTTACAATTGATTCGGTTTCCATTCACATCTTGCTGCAAAAGGGCTTCAATTAGCTTCTCATCCATAAGGGAATTGCATACCAGAGGAATTTGATTCCTTCCCCGAGAAGAATCATCATCCATAGACCTCCTTTTTGACATTCCTAATTTACCCAATGTTGTTAGTGTATATTCAAAAACATTATACATAAATGCATGAAACCGAATCAAAATCAATACAAATAGAGAATACTAGTCTTACAATCATCAAGCACAACACACATAAAGGAATAGAGAACATTAGTCTTACAATCATCAAGTACAATACAAATAGGAGGTCTGGACATTAGTCTTATAATCATCAAGTACAACACAAATAGAGAACATTAGTCTTACAATCATCAAGCACAACACAAATAGAAAATATGAATCCAACACAAATAGAAATTACAATGCAATAAAACTAACACACGCAGGTATAAAAGAGATTAATTATGCATTATAATCTTGCCACATAGAAGCTGCAATGGTGTCTCGTAAACCCTCCCCTCTACGAACATCTTCATCCTCGTCTACACCATCCTCTTCCGATGGATTTTCACTTTCACCTTCTTCTTCCCCTTCAGGGAAATCATCGTATGGGTCAATACCCCTTAAAAAGTTATGCAAAATGCAACAAGCTATAATTATTTGATTTTGTGTTTTAACACCGTAATTTGGTTCAGTTGAGCTCGCTATGATAGGAAATCTTTTTTTTAATACACCAAATGCTCTTTCAATAGCATTGCGAAGTGATGTGTGTCTTAGATTAAAGAGCTCGCGTTGATTCCTTGGTGGATTTCTTGAATACTCATTCAAATGGTAGCGTTCCCCTCTATAGGGTGGAAGTATTCCACTTCTTAACATGTATCCGCCATCAGCGATATAATATTTTCCTATAAGAAAATTTTATTGTCATTAGTAAGTTATTATAATAATATAATTTTACGTATTTATTACTGATAATTACCTTGAGGGATTTTAAAAGGAAATCGTCGTTGTAAAGCATTTTTCAAAATTCTAGAGTCAGATGCAGTTCCTTCCCACCCGGGTAAGACATAAGTGAATTTTAAGTCAAATGTGCATGCAGCGAATACATTTTGTGTTGGATGGTCTTTTCTACCACGATATTTTGGAGCGTCCGTAGGAGAAACCTTTACTCGGATATGTGTTCCATCTATTGCACCAACACAATCCTGACAATATAGAAATTAATTAGTTAAATTCTAAATTTAAAAATCTAGGCAAAGATAGGAATTTGTGGAATTTATCATCACCTTAAAATATGGATCAAACTTTTGATTGTTGCGGATCTCCGAAGGAATTTGCGATCCATCAGGTTGTACCAAAAATATCTCTTCCACCTCTATCATAGCTCTTAGAACATTATGAAAATGACGACTCACACTCTCTCCAGATCGACCAAATATCTTACTAACCTCACGAGTTGTCACATTATGTCCCAACATATACAAAAATTTTGCCACTTGTTCCTCAATGGTAACTCTTTGAGTTCGTTTAAGCCCACCGTTTCTCTCTAATAATCCACATAATTGACGAAAAGCTGGTGGATTCATTCGGATCATTTCTCGGCATACAACTCTTTGTGATATTATTTTTCGCACAATATCCCTTACTTCTCTAGGCTCTTGGGGTTCACTATTTAATCTAATTCTATTTTGCCTTTGTTGTATGAACCAATATGCAATTGCACAAACAACATATCCAACTGCACAATTACAAGCATGTTGAAATCTGATCCATGCGTCCATTATCTATGTGAGGAGTTAAAAATAATACAATTAGGATAGAAAATTAAAAATAAACGTTTCAAATGATTTAAATAAATTTGACATCATTATTATAATTTTAAAATAACACCATCAAGTTGATAAGAGAGAATGCTACTCTCTGTAGCTATAACTTTGAGGAGACTAGTATGTGCTATCTCTTTGCAAGGAAATTTGCACCAAGTGCTCTGGAGCCTTTACTTAGACTTGCATCAACACTCATGGAATTTTGAACACTCAAATCATACTGAACTATAGAAGAATTACACTGTTTTACTTCATGAATGTGTCAGAAAGGTATACTTTTAGATTTTTTTTCCAGCAAAACTTATAGTTTTTATCTGGCTATCAAGGATTTTGTTAACAATGTAAAGAGTTATGAAGTGGATTATGAGGGAGATACTGATCAAATGCTAGTGATGTGAATACAAAGTGCAAGGTTACTTTCTTATATCATTTTTTGCTCTATATATGGAATTTTGGTGCATGATTGTGCATCCTAGAATTGATTTAGAAGCAATTTCAAGGGAGGATTTGTGCCTTCCTTTGGTGAATTAGTGAATTGGCTTTCAACAATGTATGTGCTATTATAGTTTTTTTTTGATATATCAAACTTAAGGGATAATGATAAAATGCCAAAGTCCAAACATGTATAATTGTGTTTGTTGGTTACTGAAGATTTATTATCACTAAAACATACTTGTAATACCTTTTTTCCCTTTTCTCTTTCCATAATTAAGATTGTATCATTTCATTTCTTGATGAAGTTGATAATTAACTCAACACCTATTATCAATATTTTTGCATCAGAATCCCAAAGGGAAAATAGGACCTATGAGGCTCAACAAAATTATTAAACTAAAAAATGATTGTCGGATCATGCTTAGAAAATTAATAAGGGGATCATGCAGTCAAATATAATAAGCAAAGCTTCAACAAATCCAACTAATTTTGGAGATAATGCAGTCAATTTGAATACTTGATTTCAGATAGAATAGCAAACCTTTCTCTTTTGGGATTTCCTTCGATCGACAGCAATGTCTAGCACAACAGAGCCTGAAGTGGAAGATGATGAGTAGGGCAAGGAGGCGGAGGTGACGTCGGCAGTTGCGGGCTGGCAATTGCGGTGGCGGGCCGGCGATTGAGAGGGGAAATCGGAGGAGCAGTGAGAGAGAGCAAGGAGGCGGAAGAGGAAACTCATGATGATATATATTGATAGGGTTTGGATGGAGGGCAGAATCATCACACCACGTCCAAAAGTTGCTGTCAATTTCCCTTCCCCCTCTCTACCGCCCGATTCGGGGGGGAACCGCTCCTTCACAAATCTGGATGAAAACTTCACCCCCCCCTTCCCCTTCTTTACCCTCCTCAAAAAACTCCCAATCAGGGTTAAACTCAAAATTCCCTTCCCCTTCCCTTCTCTAACCTCCTCCCAAACAGACTGTAAGAGTAAGTTGGTTTATGCATCCGTTGATTGATCCTATATGAAAACATATTGATCTTAAAAGTTATCAAGTATTAGTTTGATATATGTTCTTATGCTCAAGCATTCATTCAGTTTGTACTATTGTCACGGTTATCTCTTATTTTATATTAATGTTAGATTAGAACTCTTTTTACTTTATTTGTGTACATATATATAATTGGATTGAATATTCTACTTGAGTATCAATCAATGAAACAGAAGCTAAATTCTTTTGATAAAAACACTGAAATTTCACAAGACATTTTGTTTATTCCTGTACAATCAACTTAAAGAGACCATATTTCTGCTACAAAAGGAGCAACAAACAACAGGTTCAACATTAGATGTTGAGATGTGAGCGTATGAAGATGATTAAAGGGACCAAATCTTAGTTGCAGATGTCTTATGGCTATGTGAGTAAATACCTCCTAAACATTCAATTACAAACTCTAAGAAAACTCAGAGTAATATTCTGAATCATCTAATGTTCTAAATTCTTTGTGCAAAATATTTCTATATCATGGAGATTGTGAGTGTTGAAGATCTCTGGCTTTCTACATTGCATGTTAGCCTACATATTCACTCTGTTTTAAACAGTTAAATTTCTCTTGATTTGAGCGGAAAGGACTACCTTTGATGTTTATGTGCTTACCTTTTTAGTTGGGAACAATAGGAAAGGAGCGGGGGAAAAAGAAATGAAGTTAGAAAAAGAAATGAAGTTACATGGAGTAACGAATTTGTGGTTTTGTCTTTTGAAATTTGATTACGAGATGTCTGCTGCAAAAATATGTTTTTTTTTTTGGTGATAAGCCACTTTAATGTTGAGCTTTGTCATTAATGTAGCATGATAAGCTACTTTAATGGATGAGCTTTGTCATTAATGTAGCATCCTTTTATATGTCTGCAACAAATAATCCCAGGCCTTCTCCAGCAACTATTGTAAATAATGATGTGGTAGGTGGAAATAAGCTAGGCATGTGCAATTTTTGATTTTTCAGTTGTTTTAAAAATAATTATTTTAAGTAAGAATGCATCAGTTATTTTGCAAATTATATGTATCATACCTTAACATAGGTAGTTGTATTTTCTGGTAGAGAAATTACAAAAGTCATTTTTGGTACATAAAAATTATCAAATATGATGTTTATCTATTTCTAAAAAAATACAAGATCATTGGTAAACAAATCCGTGCATCGCACGGGTCTGAAACTAGTTTCATACTAAATGATGGGACCCACGACACATTAATGTGGCTCACTATTTTTGCAAGAGCTTGAGCAATAAATTATTAGGGATTTTTATGATCAGCCATTGTCTGACGACTATTTACTTTAAAACCCACATAGGTCTCTATGTTCGTGTATACTCAATATATAAAATCTAGCTATCTTTAAACCCAAAATATAGAATATAAAATGTATAGCCACAATGTGTATACCTAATAATATAAAATGCATATACCTGAATATTATAGAATGTATAGCTATATGCTATAGGGTGTATAGATACATACTATAGGCAGTGACACAGCTACATAATAGCAGAGCTATATATGTATTTTTATTTACTTTTACTTGTATTTACTACTTGGGACACCACTAAATTCGGGCAAGACACTACTGAAAAGTATAAAATTATAAAGTTATCAATATAGACCGTAAATACAACCATGATAATTGCATTGAGCCACTACTGAGAAAAAGTTCTAACTTCGCCACTGCCTATAGAATCACTATAACAAAACCACACTTATTTTATGACACATATAAAAGTGTCATATTTTACAATTTTTATTGTAGTGAATGTATAGCTACATACTCTATTTTTCGAGCTATACAGTTTATATTGTATAGTTTGGGTTTAAAGGAAAACTCTATATTCTGGTGTATGAGAAGATATAGAACTATGTGGTTTTAAAATAAATGCATGGGAGTAAAACTTTGGCTTTCTAAAAAACAATAAACGGCAAGTTAAAGTTTAGATAAATAACAAAAGAAAGCATGATTTAAAAGGTTTCACTTTTAAAAATCAAGTTATTTGCACTTTGATACCTTAAAGTTTATAACTTTTTAACTTCCGTACTCAAAGTTTTCATTTGACACTCGGATACCCTAAATTTAACACCTCTTTGACTCGATACCCCAAAATCTTTTCCCAACATGTTGATACTACAAAGTTTACACATTTTTATTGAGGGGCTAAATTGCAAGACATGTTAGGATTTGAAGGACTTATGAGAAATTTTAAAATTTTGAGGGACTAATATTGAATTATTGAAAATTTGACTAATATGAAAATATGAATGTCTACATATAAACAATCTAGATATTTTCCGAAATTACATACTGAAAATTTATAAATGGTTAACAAATTTTAGGTTGTAGAATGGTATATATTTTTAATTTGAAGTTTATGCATTTTCTTTCGATAGATAATAATGATATTAAGACTCTCATGAGCATTCATGTTGGTTATCCCCATTTAACATAGAATTTAGCCTGATATTTTGATGGAGATTTACTATTATATCGGTTTTCCTTTTATCCAACAAAGTCCTATTTCTTATGAAACAGAGTACTCTAAGGCTTCAAAATTGAAAAAGTAGATAAAACTGTGAGTACCAAAGTGGAATTAAGCCACTAAATAACCAAAAGGATTTTCTATATATTAATTTATTAAATCTTTCATTTTGAATTACTCCTTCATATTATTTAAATTGCTATTAGGTCCCCAATCTGAATTTATTTGAAATTAGTCCCTCAAATCAATGAAATTACTATTTTGCCCTCTAATTCTAAATTTTTTTTTTCAAATTAGTCCTTCAAATCAAGCGTACAGTCAACAATTAGAATGATGGATTTGAATCAACTTATGAGCACTGAGGCATCTAATAGAAACTTCGATGTGCGTCAACTCCATGGAGCAGGCACGTGCAATGCACGTGCCCTCTTCACTAGTTATTTTAAATGTATATTAACAATTTAGATAATGGGAGAGGGTTTTGTAATAAATAATAATGTTCATGAAGTTTCATAAGTAAGAGGTCCCAAGTTCCCCTTTAACAACGATAAAAGAAAAACAAATGTAATGGGAATTTCAATCATCAGGGAGCCGCTGTGAACTACAATGGACCAAGCCAATAGTTGAGAAAAAAATGTAAGCTTGTAGAGAAAATGTGACGAATAATCAAAGCTTAAAAATATGGACAATTTGTGGCCGCGACAAAACTGCATCACTCAAGTACATCACGATATGATGATTTTTCGTTGCAAACAAATGCACTCTCTGTTTCCAGTGAATGAAAAATCTGGAAACCAGAAGAACCAACATGACAAGTATAATTTACAATTAACCCAAAAATTTAAGGGAAAATGATGCCGGGCAGAACTGTAGATGGCGCTGAATTTGCAAGTATTGTGTGTTGCTGTTCTGAACCTAATTACCTGCCAAAGAGGATAAAATACCATGAAAGAATGTTAGTCCAGAATTGATTAGGGGATATCAAACATTTCCGATTTCTGTAAGCTGTATATACATGTACTTGTATCAGGATACAAGGAATATTCTAGAAATCCGATAACATGTATAGTGTATTTGAATGACAGAAGAGAGAACCATAATAAATAAATCATATTCTGAAATTAATTTACGAAACTATATATTGAGCATAAGCCTGATATAATCTAAAGGGCCATTCATACCAAATTGTCGTCGGATTCGATGAGCAGATTCAAGAATATTCATTTCTGGTCAGAATCACCACTTTTGAGTGCCACTCCTCCACCCGTGCAAATACAAAATTCATTTATGACCTGAATATATGAGAAATAAAATTCTTTTGTCACGTCCCAGAATTGCACAAAGAAATATAGTTTAATGTGTAGAATCAAACCAGACCCAGAATTACTAAGCCATGAACACGAGACAACAATTTCCCACTTCCTAGATGTAAAATGTAGTGAAATATCTTACGCTGGTCGTTTTTGTCTATAATAATTAATTGAAGAAAACTAATAGAAAATATTTTGCAGAAAGAAATAATATTATTAAACTAATAGAAAATATTTTGCAGAAAGAAATAATATTATTATCATTTACTCTGGTCACCACGTCGAATTAGTATACTGTTAGGCAATCCAATATGGTATTCCATCGACATGACTCTAACAGGGGAATGCCTACATTTGATAAGCTTGAAACACTCTTTTCTTTTTTCTTTTTCTTTTTTCCTTTCTTTTTTCTTTGGGAATAAATTGAAACAGTGATTTCTGGTTGACTTTAAAGGACCTTTCAACTCTCAAAATGGCATTCAAGAGGTAGAAATCATTAACAAAGATAAAACATACTCATCACCCTCGCCATTTTGAATTTCAACACACAACGTGCCAAGGACTTCAATAACATCGAAGAGAGGAGAGGCTAGCCTTAGCAGGAACAATTTTATAGCAGAGTGCACCATACCATGTGAATTCTTGTATAGGAATCATGAAGTTGAACATGTTCAATACCTTCCAGTTGATTTTCAGTTTTTGATTCAGATCTGTGTCAATTTCATATGGTATAGAATTTAACACCCAAACATCCTTAATCAATATTGGCTAAATGAGACCTAATGGAAATATGGCCATAAATTAGCAATTTTTTAAGTTATCATGCAACCTTTGATGCCAATGGAGCAGTTTAAATGCATACAAGTAGAAAATCGACTAACCAGCTTAAATTCGGAATCTGAAATATTCCTTTTGAGATGATTCTGAGCAGCTTTCCTTACATCCGACTCCCTAAACTTCACATTAGCTTTCTTCTGCTGGAAAAGGCTGATGATGAAATTTCTGCATCAAAAGAATTTTAATTAAGCATATGTTCATATACCAAAATCAAGTTCTTTTTTTTTGAATTGAGAACTAAAGAAATTTAGAATTTTTCGATAAGAATTTGGTCACACAAGTAATGCGGAAGCAAAGAAGCACCAATGAAGGGGAATACACCATTTAATTATTCTAAAAATCCATGTGTTATGATATTGGAGAGTTTAGGATTTGCTGCATTTATGCACACACCTTTACACAAACATGCACACACCGAAAAAGAAGAAAAAAAAGAATCTATTAAAAAGGCCACAAAAAATTGGAAGTAATCTGATTACCATGTCCATCCAAATGTAAACATAAAAAGCAAGGATTTTTATTTATCTAACCTCAATTCTTTAAGAGCTGGATTCCTTGGGGATTTTAAGACATATACTCCATGTATATTCACAGCAACTTCACTAAGAGCTGATTGTACCTCATGCGTTGCCGCAATTAAATCTTTGCGAATTGCATCTAAGCTGCAACAAGGATGCATAATTCTTCATGTTATTTGTGGTAATAAATCAGGAAAATGATTCAAATAAAGGTGGAAAGCAAAGTTCAGAAATAATTCTTAGCTTGAGGATAAAATACAACAATGAAGCTAAATAGACAAAATAATGGAGTGGAACGCCATAACGAAAGCCTAGACGGATGAAGGTCTTAATTCTTTAGACTAGTAATCATCTTGGAAACATGTCATATGGTTGCAATCAAAGATTTTTTTTCTTCTTCTTCTGCTTCTTCTGTTTGAAAAATGCATAAAAACTACAACTTCGAATCACCGAATCATCAAGCCACGGGCACTGCAGCTCCCCAATTGGAAACAAACAGACCAAATGTGTCTCTCTATCTCTAGTGCAGACCAAATGATCTTAATAGACACCAGAGTGCCAAATCCTATTAAATTTACAAGCCTAGTAAAAAAATTATGCACGTGAGTAGCCATCATTCTCTATCTATGATGTGAACTTGCAAGATTATGAATTGAAGAACAGAATGTCTAACATATCATGAAAATTTTCAGTTCCTATAAATCAATAGTTACCCAAACAAAGATAATTCTTTACCAGAACACTGGTCAAAGAGTCCAAATTAATAAATCAAATGAAATTATGAATCCATTATCTATGCACTAGAATTTCTATCTTCTTCGTCACTATAAATCTCTTTTACAGTTAGGATAGCACTAAATAAGTAAATATTGCTATATTAAGTTATAATAAATGAGTACCCACTCACACTGCCCAAATTATCCATCAAGTATCAGAATGTCCTATCAGATACATACCTGATATGTGTACATCTTCTTTATTGAGATGTTCGTACAAAATAGGTGGTTAAAGGATAAATGCTCTTAAACATTAAAATTGGATTATGTAGTAGTGTGATAAGCAAACAGTTATACTTAATCCACATGGATAGATGGGGGGGTGGGGGGGCGGGGAGGCTCTCAAGGCAGACATATAGAAGTTACAATAAGAATTACCTCCGAGCACCATGCAAGTGGAAAATCTCTAAGAGAGCCTTGTCGATATTTTCTCGAGTTCCATTTAGCATGGTTGTCGCTGAAGAGATTACTGTATTATCAATACCGTCCTTTGGAGTATGCTTAACTTCTCTCAAGTCAACGGTCTTCTTGAGCAAATGCGGGTTTAGAGATTTGATCAAATTATCCATAAACTGACTTTCCTTAGTTTTTCGAGCTCCAACCAAAGAGTCCATAAGCTGTTTCACACGGCCTGCCCATGCACGTTCTTGTTCTTTAACAATATCTGGATAACATTTTATAAATGACAGATCAGTAGGCTCTTTGAATTTCCAGTCATTAAGGCTAGGCCTATGAACTGCTATCCGGCCTAATATTTGTTGTACAAGAGGAGGCAATCTTTTTTCTGGGTCATAGCGGATCACACAATTCTTAGCAAATAGGGAAAGGATGTAATCTCTGGCAGAAGCTTCAACACCATTATATACCAAAGAACTTTTGGCAACCCATAATCCTTGGACCAAGTCTGCATACAGTTTAAGCACCTTAAGAACATCTTCAACTGAATTCGTAGGGGCAAGATATAAAAGAGCAGAAAAACGATTCACTTGTGGTCCCTGCATCCAAAAGTATACAAATCTGTAAGTATTAAGATTAAAGATTTCAGATATTTAGAGGATATACAGTAAAAGTTATTCAAAGAGCTACGAGGAACTTCAGAACAAAAAGTTCATTCAGTATTGAATAATCAGCAAGTGCCCACAAAACAATCAAAGTACATAGAAACACCCCTTCCTCACATATAGGTTTCAAGATATTTAAGCAAAGATGAACAGTATAGACTGTCTATTTGCTGGTGCACCTTAAAACATGGTTCACAAAAAAATAAAATAAAATAAAATAAAAAAAGGTTTCTTTCTCTGTCGGACCTTGTATTAGCATGTGGATACTCACATTGACTAACATCTCTCTACATATTACATATCAGAAATACTGTAAATAACTTGGGAAGACTTACCTCTGAAAACCATTTTTCAGTCGTTCTTCCAATGGAATCAAGAGCAAGTCCCTAAAGCATAAATAATTCAAGAAAACATAGGATTAGTTATTGAGAATATCTGAAATATTTTAAATGATAAGTAACTGATGTATTTATTGAGATCCAAAGGACGTGAAGATTGCTCAGATTTAGAATAATAGTAATGAAATAGAGTGGAGATTCAAACATCTAACACAAGGCTTGCATGAAAACCTTAAAAAATGTTAAACTGGTGGAAAAGAAGAAAAAATTAGTATGAAAAGTTAACACAAGTTAGCTATAAAATAGCTCTAAAATATTCTGACACATTGTTAGGAAAACATTAGACCTTGTTAACAAGACCTAACAAGCATTATGCAACAGCCATGTTAAGAAAAGATACAAACTGGTTATAATAAGAAATACAAGAAAAGGAAATAATTTGTATTGTCAGAAATATATTTTAAAAACTGTACTTCTTAGAGGATAAAGGTTTCATCAAAGGTCATTTATTGTTAAATCTACAATTTTTACCTGATCATAGAGGAAAAGAAAATACAAGGTTGTAACACCTTGATTTCTAGAAAGAGAAGGGGCGAAAAAGATGCTGCAAGGAGGAAAGGGACTGGACAAACAAATGAATAACTTTGCAAAAACATTGACACTGAGAACCAGTATAAAGCCGATCAACATTAATCTTCCAGATAAGGATTGAAGCTTGAAAATTTGATACTTGGCTTCACAAAGGGTGAGAAGTATGCTTCATCTTTCGACGCACATGTTTTCCGTTGGAATCCAAGTGGTTCTAGTCTTGTTCCCTATCTCCCATTTGAAAAATACGACAATAATAACGGCTTCTCACTGATGGATTTTGTCACACCCTGGGCCCACAAGCCTGTTGGCGCGCTGTAAGCCATGGGACCCACGGATTGTAGTGCGTTGTTTGGCTCAAACCACTGCCAGAATCGACTAGCCGATGCTACACTTAAAGCCCACAACTTAACTATTAAAGCCAATAAATCTTTCTCCACTTCCGATGTGGGACTATTGGGTTGGGGTATTACGGGTTTGCTTAGATCCTTACAGATAAAGACAAGGTCCCTGTTGACACTCTGCTCATCCAGGACCATAACTCCAGGCATATTAGACTTAAATATACATATATCATTTACCAGAAAAGAAGGTAGACAAATACATTGAAAAGTTATGCTGTAAAAAGAGAACGGGACTGTTTCGATCAGTAGGGATCCTATTAAAACCACCCCTATAGGAGTGGGCTGGTTTACACTATTGATTGAGTAGTCACAATTTCCAATCGAACCCTCTAACCGCCGTGTATGGAATAGAGCACCCCATTATATAGGGTGTTCTAATGGAATCTTACTCTGTTTCGATTTTGATTTATGACAAAGAAATGACTTTGCCTGGAACTGGCAGTAAAAAAAGGAGATGAACTAAAAACGATCTGATAAAACCATGGGTGTGATGCCCTATGTCTAGTCAAAAAACCACAATCTAGTGACTTCATCTGCTCTTTCAGGAAAAATTTGGGCCAACTCCTGGCCATATAAACCTATGGTTGGGGATCCAAATTGCAAATCACCCAGGCCATCTTGATCTACATGGCTTAGTGTTTAAAACCAAAGGAATGGTTATAGATTTTCCCACACACCTCAAGTTAGGCAGACAGATAAACATTGAAACGAGTTGGTTAGATATATGGTGCAGAGAATACACATTGGCAATAGAATAAAAGATCACGATCTAGATACTTTGAAACCCTTGGAGGCCACTCTTGGATGTGGAACAACCGAAACCAACCTAAGCAACTTGTTATCTGGATTGTTCAATAAACGTATTCTGAAATTTTAACAGTGCAACCTAGTGTGTGTGTGTGTTGTGTGTTGTGTGTGTGTGTGTGTGTGTGTGTGTGTGTGTGTGTGTGTGTGTATATATATATATATATATATATATATATATATATATATATATATATATATATATATATATATATATATATATATATATGAGGAATATGGAGAAACTTGGTACCAAGTTCCTTTAAGGAACTTGGTAGTGAGGTGGACAAATCCGGTCCACACCTCAAGGGGAGAAATAGAGAGGAGAGAGAAAGAGGAGAGAGAAAGATTTTTTTAAAAGCTAGACTTGTGGACCAAATTTGTCCACATCACTACCAAGTTCCTTTAAGGAACTTGGTACCAAGTTTTTCCATTTTTCTCTCTCTCTCTCTCTCTCTCTCTATATATATATATATAGCAATGCTCCTATAAACTTAAGTGTATAGGGAATAGTCATACACCAACATTTGTATCCATTGATGTTGCCTTGGGATCCGTGAAAGATATAAAGCCCACTTTGAGATTTGTGCATCTCTTGATTTCACGGATCCCAAGGCAACATCAATGGATACAAAAGTTGGTGTATACTATTCCCTATCAACTTAAGTTTATATATATATATATATATATATATATATATATATATGAAGGTATAAAATTCTCATATACTAAAGCAATTAATCCAGTAGAAGAATAGTACTCATGAAACTTGATAAACCGTGATAAACAACAGAATAAATATTTTAACTCTAACAATTAGGACTTGAAGACATAAAAAACACATCCAGAGAACCAGCTCCAGTCTTTCATTCCATAAGAATATAGGACATCTATAAAATATGTCAGCCAACGAGTTGAAACCAGAGTTCAGATATACACCTTTTAGAAGGTCCTAGAGCTCCCTTCTTGTTGCTTGATGATCCAGGACACAAGAAGCTGATGTATTCATGCCTTTGAACAATTTAAACATATTAATCATCAAATATTTGGATGACAAGAAAAAAAAATAGTAATTGATAAGTAAAATATGAACTTTACCGTTTCACTGTAAATTGTATATCATTTTTCTTCTCAGCCACCATTTTTTTCTGGTAACTATCCGTAAGAGGACTGTCAATTGAGTGACACTCCAGTGAAACCCATGGCTGTGGTTTTCAACATAGAATATGAGAACTCACATCTTATATAATAGGAGATCCAGGAAAGAAAAGAAAAAGAAATCTAAAAAGTGTACAAACTGAGACTACAAATTGAGGACAGGAATGTGCTACCGTTAATATATATGAAATTCAAAAGGGAAGAGACATATTAGAGGAAAAATACAAAAGTGGAAAAAAAAATGGAATGCAGAAAAACTCAGTGCATGCTGACCATTATGAAAGGCTAAACACATCTGCATGACTACATGTTGCGTGATTATTGAAAGAAAAAGTAAATCAAGTTCAAATAGCTCAAAGTACAGAGGAGTCTTAGACCCATCAAATTATTGGTTGCAAAATTTTAATCAAAGAATGAAAAAACGCCACAAGGTTCAGTGAAAAGGACTAAGAATAGAACTTTCTTCTTGTGAAGCATGTGAGGAAAGAATGAACAGACAAAGCATGAAGCTAGTAGTAATAGAGAACGAGGATGACAAATTCTCTTGTTGTGGTTACAGAGAAAGTAGGGTGATAGATGTCAGGGGGAAAAAAGGATTTGTCGGATAACAATATTTTGGGATGTATATATGGTAAGTATGGGTTTTGGAATCTAGGACATTGTAGCCACTGAAGCTGAGGGATGAAAAGACGCTAAGAACATAAAATAAGTAATTGTAGAAGAAAGGGCGAATAAGCCATTACTGTATAATTAAATATGGTACAAGGTAAATGAATCCGTAAAATAATGGATGGTTCAGGCTAATGTACGGAAACAGTCATAAGGGAAGGATAACTGTAAAATTCCATGAAGACATAAAGATGTATTTTCTACAAACCCCAAATCGAAAGATATTACAACATGAAAAGCTTGTGGTCTCAACATTCTTCTGTTTACTAAAGTTTCAAACATCCATATTTACAAAATTCACCCTTTGAAAATTATAAATGCATACACACCTAGGCGTATAATAAGCATCACCATAACAAGGTTAATTTCTTTTATTATATTAAACAACTGCTTCCATTTAAAACAAAGGAAACACGCTAGCCATATCTACCTTAGCCAAACAACAGTGGTTTTGCAAGGAAGATAGATTATTGTTTCTTTATGTATGACAATCCATTGTCACATGTACTGACTGCTGAACTTTGATCAACTGAAAGTAAATTTAAAAAAAAAAGATGTTCTAGAGATTAGTAAACAAAGTTTCTTACGTCAACATCATCTAGATTTTCACTTGAATCCGCTGGCACTGCATTTCCCTGCTGAGAGAATACAACAAAATGCAAAAAGAACAAAAGTTTATCCTCAGATAAATTTGCAAAATTTTGCAAGAAACTAAGGTGAATGTATTGGTCTGTGTCGTACTGAATAGATGTCAAAGTGAAGAAATGCTACATTGCGTGCAAGTTTCCCAACAAGCTATGGCATTGTATAACACAAAAGAAGTGTGGTGGTTCTAAATAGAAGAAACAAACAGAACCGGTAAAACCATAAAAGAAAATATCTCACCATATTACATTATCTTAAATTAAAACTCTAGGGTAAGCCTCACTGCATCGAAGAGAATTACCAAGAAACACGTGATATGTGAAACATATTCATGACAAACTAACTGAATATCTAGAGTACATCCCGAAGTCAGATTCTACAAACCATATTCTCAAGGTATGTATAAGTATCTCGAAAATAGCAAAGAGGTTATCCTATACTTGATTCTGATGCATACCAGATTCTCTAGAGTACACCTACTTTTGCCAGATTCCACATAGCCTCTTCCAAATTTCACATGCATGGACATGTCATAAAGATTCTTTACAAAGAAATAAAATGTACAACACCCTCGTTGCCAATTTTTCCACCGATATCGAGTTAATCCATTAGACGGGATATATGGAATTCAAAGTAATTAAATAGTCACTAGTATCTGTCAGATAGAGTTTCAAGGTCAGTTATCAACCCTGTTGGAACTTTTCTTAACATGATCTGAAACAATCTTCATTTTTTTATGGAGAATTTTATTATTTTCTTTGGCATCTGCCTAATTAATTCTCCAGATTCTATATCAATCTAGAAAATGGGAGGGACTCTGATGAAGACATCTCACTGGCAAGAAGTTGTTGTGAACTGAATGAATCATTATGCATGTGCCTTAGTGAAGAGTGAAACAGACCACATAAACGATTGTAAATGGAGTGGTACTTCCTGAGTGTTGGATGTTGCAAAAAATTAATTGTTATTAGAAGTACCAGAAAATAAAGTCTACAAACACAGCTAGTACATTAAATTTTTTTCCTCCTAAAAGAGACTGCCAAAAGGTGAGACTACAATTCCAAATAAAGCTTAATCATCCAAATGTTGAATCAATGAAGAAAGCAATTAGTGAAGATGATATTTCCAAGCAACTAATATGGCATTATTCGCACAAACGGGCAGACGAAGAAATCAAAAGTAGAAGATATGAATCCATGAGATAATTTTCGCAGTGTGTTCTTGACGTTGATCAGCATGCAAACATACTCATGTAGACTTGAAGTTGAATGTTATTAATGCATACTTAATCGAAAAAATAGTTACATTTTCCATTTAGTATGTATGAGTGATTAGTATTAGATAAGATTCATCTAAATTGGTACAGTATGATCCAAGAAGTCCCACTTTTATCATGTTCAATCAGAAGTCCATTATGAATTCTTAGTCTTCGTTTGTAGCTATAAATACTCAATATGATGGCAGAAGTAGTTGAAGGGACAAAATTTGAGTTTAAAGGTTATGGCCTCATTATCTACCATACTTTCTGCATCTTCTATTCACTTCCTCTTCCTCCCTTTTAAATGTATCTGATTATCACCACATTGTCTTCTTCTATTTCCAGGTTCAATTGAATTAGTTCTGGACAATAAAAGCAAGCTCTTTTCTAATGCTACTCTAGCTTTCTACTAGTAAGTTTCTTTTTGTCTCTTCTTCTACCAATCAGGTGAGCAATCAAACCATCTTAAAAGAAATCCTGCAATCCAAACACTTTAGATTACATCGCATACATGAACAGACGTAGGAAGGAGAGGAAGAGCATTAACAAAAAGAACAATACCACCACCCTCTCAAACACACACATACTGCAGGAAACCCTCAGTGGAGGCTAACTAGTGAGGTTACTGTGCCAGGGGCCCCAGGGTATTGTTGTCGCAACCATGGTATTCTCTGCACTGATGGCCCTTTCTTCAATTTGTCAGGAAGCACTTCATACCGTACAGGACGTATACAAAGGATTTCATATCGTCTTGGAATAATACATTATACATTTAAAGAAATAGGAGGTGAAGTATCTGAATTAAAATATCTATTATATCCTCCATTGAAGTATCCAAGCTTCATAGATTGAGAAGGGAAAGAAATTGTATTTAGGGTTTCTTTTCCAGACTAGCAGCCAATAGCAATTGTTTGACATGGCAATAGATTTGTATCCATAGCCAAATGAAATCAAGTCAGGCTTTCTGGTAAATTAGTCACCAGATAGAGAGCTTAATTTAATGTAAAGCTTACCTGTAAAGGTTTTGTATTAGCATCTATTCTTGGGGCAGCCTGCTTCCTCTTCTCTTCGCCAACATTTATTGATGGACGAAGCTGCACAACTGAATCAACAGGGTTCAAGTGCAGCTGGAAGATAGCAAGAAAATAAAAGGCAATCTTATATTTCCAAAGAATTAGACCAAAAATATGGAAAGAAAGTCAAAAGACATAGATTGTATCATTAGATGCTGGACAGGCAAACCAAATAGATATTCATGCATTGAGGACAATCTAATCATTAAGTTTCAGGTTTTCCAACTTAATAATAATACAAACATATGCCACTACAAAAGTGGTAGCATTGGTTTAATTGCATCTTCCCTATACATGATTCATAGTGAAACAGTTGCACGGATATGGGTGCGGGTGCAGGCACGGACATGGGACATGGAAAATTTGTAAAAGGCAGGATAAGGGGACACACACGCACAGACACACACACACACACATATGTATGTATGTATGCATGCATACATATCATATTTACATTAGATCAAATATTGAATTAAAATACATATAATATTTGTATGTTTCTTTTACTATCTATAACAATTAAGAATCAAGTAAAATCAAACTAAAAAGTAAGGTTTGACAACAAAATTTTACTTTTAATCGCATGACATGATGGTCATTTTTTTCAAATCTTTAAGTAAAGGGTTTCGGTTTTCAGGTACAAGACCTAACAAGTTCGATATACCAAAGAAACTAGTTTAGGGTATAAGTAATGGGGAAATTGGGTTTTGCTTTGAAACACGTGTCCATGGTATGTCTGTGGCAAATCCGTGTCCGACACAGATACAACACACAATACAATAGTGTCCAGGTAACCTAGGTGTGCAACCATAAAAGCCACCGAGGCCTCACTCAGCAATAAAATGGGAGTTTGGATTATGGGAGACTCATATTCAAGACTGCACGATGGAATATGTTCAATAGAAAATTGATAAATGACAAATAATAAAAAAAGCAAAAAGAAGTATGTTACTCAAGGAAACATCGAAGCAGGCTATCATTAGGTCATGATATGTACCATGCAATATGTTTTGACATGCAATAACAGACAACAGAAACAGTGAACATTTTAGAAATATACAACCTCAATAAAGGTGGATAGCAGATGAACTCTTCATAATGCTCGAGTAGAGCAGTGTCTATGAAACCTCGTGTCATATCCTGCAGTTTTCATTATGTGCTGCCTTTTTTGTGCTAAGACCAAATAATAGGCATATTTAGCATAGTTTCCTCTAATTATTGTAGTTGCTAGTTAGTGAAGTGCAAACAATATAATGGCCACCATAACCCTCAGTCACCATGAAGAAATGTCAGCCTATTGGAATTATCTGATAGGAAAATATACCAAATAACTTTTGGAGGCAAGGACTTACCTAAGAGGCATTATAAAACAAGAACAGAAAAAAGCAAGATAACATACAAAAAATATGCACACATATAAGCTAACTAATAAATTCACGGTTAAACATTACTGTCTGAAACAAAACAAAAACATGGGATCATGAAAACTTGTCACCTAATAATCTTATTAATCCTTAAATGCATTGGATGTTAATTCCAAACTGGAACAAAAATAACTTGTAGATTAGCAATAAACCCATTGATCAGAAAATTATTCAAACAGCTCTACTTATATCAGCTTGAGAAAAAAAATATCAAGTGATCAAAAGTACATGAATTCCAAGCATAGAGCTGACCTGATTTCCATTTCTAATCCCAACAGCAAAGTAAGGTACAGAAAGTCCCCTGGATGATGACAATGTCTGTCGAAGGCAAAAGATAAAATTGTGTAGTTATGAAGAGATGGAGCAACAGGAGTTAAGAAATCACTGCTTTATTTTTGAGATATACACCAATAAGAAATGTATCTAGTCAAAATATTCAGTGCAATATTACAACTTGTATAAGCTAAAAGTAGGTGGAAACAGCAATAGTTTTGTGTACTATTCCATGAACAAGTTTAATGAGAATTGTAACTCATTTTCAGTTCTCAGGCTATAATCATGACTAGAAACGTAAGAACAATTTTGTAAAGGTAAGAATGATTTTGAGGAGATAAATGTACAGATCACAGGAGATAGAAGTGCAGTGCATACGCGAGGAAAACAAAAATTCTTTGTGCATATGTGAGGAAAATAAAAATTCTTTCTGGAGACCATTATCTTTGGGTCTAGAGCATTATCAGTGCCAGAATAGCTTACATTTAAACTCCAATAGAAAATTCGTCTATCATGACCCTTCTTTTATGGATACAGGGAATTTGGGGAGTAGATCCTTAGTTCAAATTGCAGTCCCAGAAAAGCATGTTGTTTCTACCAGCCAAGTGGTTTTCTAGGGATTAGAACATATGGCAGGCTTAACCTGTTCATAGCTTCCTTTGTAGGAATTTGCTGTCAATTTATTGATCCCGGTTGACAGCCTATGTAAGAAGTTGTCAAATCTTTCATAGAGCCTCATATTATGAAAAAGAAACCATACTTCGATGGTACAAAAATATGATACTGATGATAATGGGCTCAAACATGCCAGAATCAGATTACTGCTCTAGCACCAAACCTATTTGCTAACCCTTTGATCAAATTGTTTCATGTATTTATATATACATATACAGCAGACAACAAAAGAAATTCAACTAAGAAATAAATAAATTATTGAAATCCAAAAAAAGAACACTAAATCTCAAATATATTGTTGCATTCTTTCTATTATCAAAATCCCAAAACATTGAGTAAATCTAAAAACTCCTGTTGCATTCTTTTCTACCAGCATACATTATAGCTACATCCTTACCAGAAGATATATTGACCAGATACAACAATTAGTAAAAATTCTCTTTAATAAGTAAAAGCATACAAATAACTATTGGACGCTGTTTGCATAATTATGCACTACTCAATTATTCCAGCATTTCTTTCTTCTAAAGTGAGTTTGAATAATCATCAAGTGGCCTGTTTATTTTTTTAAAATGGCTTCATCATGCTTCATCATGCATTAGTCACCTGCACTAGTTAGCTATTATAATTATATGTTGGTAAATTTTCTTATACGAACCAATTAACCATTATCCATAAAGCATAAATAACATGAGTACTAATAAATTTAGAATACATGGTGATTATTAATTTAACACGGAACCAATAGTAACAGGGTCATCAATATGCAGATACCGGTTGTTTTAAAGTCTAAAGAATTAAAAGGAAAATGTGGTATAGTTACTAACTATTATTATATGATGTGTATGTCTGAAGCAGATGACCTTTGCTTTTAAAATATACTAGAATAGTTTATTGAAGGATTTGATGCATTATACAATTTGTACATTCTGTTGCCCACACAAATATCCTCCTTTAAATGTGAAAGAGTATCAGAACCATCTCCTCTTGTGTGCACAAAGAATGCATATCCATCATAAAATATAGTTCAATAAAAGAACTCACCAGGTTTTCTAAATTCAAGACAGGCTTCTCTGGGTCATAATTTTGTCTGTCAGTATCCAATTTCAAATCAACTTCAACTTTTGCTTGTTTAGGCTTCACCCTGACCTAAGGCAACAAAATACAGTTCAACATGTTGCGTGAGAACTAGTTGGACAAAGAAAACAAAACAGTACATGAAAATTGCCCTAGAATATAAAAGTAGAAAATGCTTAACGATGTCTATTATAATCATTTTATTGTACCTCTTCACATCTTTCCAATTCATACGGACGCCAGGAAGGTCTAAGAGGATACTGCATAACGTACAACTGCAAGAGAATAATAATCCATGAACGTCAACTTCAGATAACACGGAAAACACACTTGTACATAAATTAGATAGATTGTTATTTGAGCATGTTGAACTCACATGCAAGAAAACAGCAAATCTTGACTCAAGGAACCTATATCGGAGTTTGGACCAAAATATGCTGTTCAAATTAAATGAAGTTGCATAAGCACTAGCTGAATTTCCTGCCTATATGAATAGGGAGTAAGAGTATAATGCTATGCAGAATACTTTTTCCAGGAAATTCTAAGACCACGGGGTGGATGAACAGTCAATATAATGAAGTTTGAATTGCATAAAAAGTTCCTTAGTAATTGTTTCGCTTCAAATCCAAGTTGGAGACAGTTTAGTATAGAGCCACTTATTGAGGATTAAGTTCAAATGAGGCAGAAAAAATGGTTCAAGTTTCCCAAGGAGAGTAAAGACAGGTGTAACATTTAAGATATGTGTAAAAGCCTCATAATTGATGTATGTCTACTCCATATCTATCTAGAAAGGATGTTTTTCTTTATTCTCCCGATACGCTATCAATAACGTGCAACTTAGGTTGATACAATCTCCGCTCAGAGATAAGGGGCGAAGTGTTTTGAATATCCAGAAAGCCCTCAATGATACTTTAATATGAATCAGCATACTACACTGAACAGACAATGTAAGAAATTAAGTGATAACTCTGAGTGAGTCAGTTCAGCATGTTAATACGCATGAAAGAAGCTGTAATCACATTCAACAACATTTATTTAAATCTATCATATAAAAAAACCAACTCAAATGATATTTTATAAATCACTAGTATGAATAGGATATTATAGAAGTACAGTAACTGCTAGCTGGATGCAAATTTGTCAGCCTCTTTCATTTCTTGTTGCTGGCTGTTGAAAGGATCATCTGCAAACAGGCAGTATAGATCTTGTATGGTGCAAGTGAGTGCATTTGTGTGTATAACTTATACACCCTACTGGTGTTCAAACCATACGAGTGACAGTCAGTAATAACTGAGCAATGACCACGGTAGTTTCAAAACTATAACTCCTAGGGATATGATATGGCAAAATGGATGAAGCCAAGATAATCAAAAGTTAGGAGCTGGTGGTTGGGTGAGGTTATGGCCTATGGGGATTTAAAACATAGAAAATCATGCTACCAAAGCGTGTACATAATTGGTAAAGGAATGAGAAAATCAATGGATATGTAATTATATTATATTCTGGAATCACCCTAAGCTCCCCCTGAGGAACTCACACAGAAAGCAGACTTATACGATGATAATGGGAACTTCAATAAAAAGATTAATCATTTATTCATGACGGAGAATTGGCTAAGGCCATTTTTATCATGTTTTATGTTTATTTGATATTCAAACTAGAAAATGTGACTAGCCTTAGCAGTATCTTGGAGATATATGGATCAACGTTTTAGAAACCATTGGGTGCTTCTAGGTGTCGGACCTGGGGCCAAGCACCTCAGTGGTGTCTAGGCCTTTTTTAGCAATTTATGTGTCTTGTGCATCAGCTTTTGGGACTGTAGGAGGAGCAGGAGAAGAAGAGAGAAAAGAGAAAAAAGAAGAAAGGAAGAAGGAAGAAAGAGAAAGTGCAAGAAGATGATGCAGGAGATGAATTTGTAAATACTACTGTAAGGAATACTATATGTAATAATTATAAATTAAAGATAAATTATTTTCTTGCAAGTTTTGACAGTGATAGGAGGTGGCTTCAACAATGGTTGGGACTCTGGGACAACGGCTCTAACGGCAAAGAGAAAGGTTGAGAGAAGCCAGACACGAAGAGAGGAAACAATTTGTTAAAAGATCTGAAACCCTAAACTTGGCATTTTACCTAATTTGGATTTGAAGTTTTGAACATCTGGTTTTCACTTGATCTATTTTAACCTGATCCATTTTCTTAATCTGACCATGCTCAAGTAGTTTGCATACTTGATTTTGATGCGGTGTAACACACTTAAGCAGTTCATGCTCCTTTAGGTACCATAGGTGCTTAAGTGAGAGCATCCAAGCACAAATTGACAGTCTGGTTACTGACTCCGCCAAGACAGGCACCCAGACCACCTTTAAAAACAACGATATGAACCTGTAACCAATATTACAGAAAGCGCTAGGCGCCAATCTGGGGCCTAGCACCTAGGTGGATGCCCATGCCGGGATAGGTGGATATTTTTTATTTAAATTTGTAGTGGAGAATGTCTTGCAGAAGGTCAAGGAGGTGGAGGAGATGTTCGTAGTCGGTAGGGGAGACTGGAGGATGTCAATGGAGGTCAAAAGACATAGAGGCGACGGCGAAGGAAATTACGACCAAGACCTAAGTGGTGCAATTCGCATAAGCAGCCCACGCTCCCTTAAGCGCTCCCAAGACGTAGGCAAGTGGCCTCGGTGCCGCTTAGGTCTAGGCAGGAGCCTAGGCAAGTGCCTAGACCGCTTTTTAAAATATTACCTGTGATTGAAATAGTGACACAAGAGAGAAGAGTGAAAACCAACAGAAAGATGTTTCTACAAAGAAACCAAACAACTGGAAAAACACTAATCTGGTGTAGATGGTCCAGTCGTCTTGGTAGTCCTTAGTACCAGATCCTAGTACCCTCCCCATAAAGAGTTTCTCTCCGTCTTTCATAGTTTTGCATATTAGGATGCTCAATTGGAAAGTGAGATAATCTCCATACAGAGTATAACAATAATGTAATGGTCAATTTGAAAATAAAACTTTGAGAGAGGAAGAAAGAGCTCCCAATAGCTAGGGATACAGAAAGCGCTAGGAGGCGATCCGGCGCCTAGAGCCTAAGCACATAGGCGGGAGCCTAGGCGTTTTCCTATTTTTATTATTTAATTACATCAGTATTATCGAAAGTGATATGCACCGCTAGATGTCAAACTGGCACCTAGCGCATACGCACTAGGCCTAGGATAAATTTTTTTATGTAATGACGGAAGAGGTTTTGTTGAAGGTCAGAGGAGATGGATGAGGAGTTCGTAGTCGGTGGAGGAGGCCAGAGGAGTTTTGAGGTGGTTGGAGGACATGGAGGCAGTAATAGAGGAAATCACAACCAAAACCTAGCGATACAATCCGCGCAAGCGATCTCCACTCCCCTAGACGCTCTCAAGACCTAGGAAGGTGGAGCCTAGGTACCGCCTAGGTCTAGGCAGGAGCCTATGCGGTCTAGGCGGAGGCTTTTTAAAACATTGCTAATGGCTCTTAACACTGTTTTAAAAAGCCTCCGCCTAGTACGCCTAGGCCTAGGCGATACCTAGGCCGCCTAACTAGCGCCTAGTGTCTAGGCGGTACCTAGACTGTCCACCTAGATTTTGGGAGTGTTTAGGGAAGCATTGTCTGCTTACGTGGACTACACCATTTAGGTCTTGATCGTGATTTTCTGTGTCGTAGCCTCCAAGTCCTCCAACCTCTTTCAAACTCCTTTAACCTCCGAATATGAATATTTTCACTACCTCCTCCGACCTTCAGCAAAACCTCCTCGACCACCACTTATATGAAGAAAGAAATCCTCCTAGACACCAGTCCGGCGCCTAAGCTTTCTATAACATTGACATTTACTATTAATTATTGTAATTAAAAAATAAAAAAAGAAAGGCTCTAAGTGTCGGGTCCAACGCCTAGGCCTTCTAGCGCTTTCTATAACCTTGTTAGTTATTATTTTGGCTATTTAGTATTTAAGTATGCATGGTTATTGTGGATCTAAGATTGCTATCTATTTTATTTTTATTTTTTTACAAATTTATATGAATTTAATACGTATTTTTATCTATTATTATAATTAAATAATTTAAAAAATAGCTAAACGCCTAGGCGTCGCCTGGGCGTACGCCTAGGCATCTAGGTGCTAGGCGCTAGCTCAAACGCCTAGTCCGCCTAGCGCCTTCTGTAACATTGTCTCTTAATTGCATGCATCAAGGTTAGAGGATACCAGTTTAAAGCATAGAATAGCATGTGGCAAATATATGAGGAATATTCGCTGTTAATACCAAAGCAACGAGGAAAATCTTTAGCAAAACATGTTAAATGCAAAGTACTCTAATGTAATATATGTGATGGCTAACAATAAGGCAAAGGAAAGGACCTATTAATGAACTCAGTATCATCTCTATCAATTTCAGAGCCATGGCCCATGACTAATAATAGAAAGATTTGATAAAGAAAAAGTTAACAGAAAAGGATAAGTAGAACAATTAAGCCAGACTAAGGGAGGGATGTAAATATCAATTGAATAGCATGCCTTACTGAAGGAGTATAGACAAAGAGGAAGTCTAGCGGCAGTCGCTTATAATGACTGTCGCTAGACAAGCGCTACCTCATGGGACCAAGTGTCCATGTTGTTTCTAAAGTCAATTTTATCAAGCTTGCAGGGAACAAAATTAATGAGGAAAAGATAATTTACCATTACGCCCCTGTATGTTGCTCTGGTTGTAATCAGAATTTTTTTTTTACCATTTGCCGCTGAAGAGCACATTTTCCCTCTAATTCCAAGAACTTCCGCTCCCTTCTTTCAACCTAACTATTTGTCCTTTCTCTACAAATTTTATTTTATTGTTCAATTAGCAAAATTTGTTTGCTCTTGATTGGTGCTTATTAAGAAGAATTTCACTTGAAGATATCAGATATATCTATATTTGAGGTGTATATTTATATTTCTTGATTTTATGTATTCAACATTCTGAGTAATCTTATTAATTTATTTCTAATTAATGATTGTAATCCATTGATTTTTTATTCAATTATTCACATTAGGTGTGTGATGGAGGACTTTGATTTAAATCAAGCTATAGATACTAATTCATATGGAAGTGATCGAAGGATGGTTCATGTCGATAATAATGACCAAGAGGTGAAAGATGGAGCAGAGATTAGTAGACATATTTTAGATGAACACTGTGAAATTGTTGAACTATGTAAAGGTATGGATTTCAAAATACAAGAGGAGATTTATTCTTAAATAACACTCTTACACTCAATAATACTTCTTGAAGTTAGCATTCTTAAGACATCATATTTTACAAGAGGAAACTTATGTGAGTTATTCTATCGGTAGTGCTACAGTTAGAGAGAAATAAAAATCTTAAGCATTTTCCCCTTATATCATTTTTTAATAACTATTATTTTTAATATGGTGCAGGTACGATTTATTGAAGCTTTCATGTAAAGAAAACTACTAGTGATGTGAAACCAAAATTCTTGTCAATATCAATGCTTCAGCTTAGTGAAGATTATTTAGAGGAATTAGTAGACTTCTAATCATCATGCTTCAGCTCAGTAATTATTTTTGCTCTTTATGTTAAATTAGTGGACATGTTACTTTTTCATGGGTTTAAAAGCTCTCTTAAATCAGTTAGTATAGCAAAAATGCACTAGCCACAAAGTACAGTGTTTGCTTATTTATTTGCTTAGAAATTTAGAGTAAAGGATATTTGGGGGGAAATTTATACTACAAAGAAAACTTTCAATAAAAAATCATATAAATTTTACATGTAAAATTTGTACATTTTCACTTTTGAATTGCGAGAAACAACTAATAGAGCATATAATTACTTTTTAAATGAGCATTAGCTGTTGTGCAAATCCAATTATCTATGGTTTTATATGCACAATTTAACACACTAATTTGATTGTGGAATCTTGATTCTTTAAACAGCACAGGGGGCATAATTGGTAAATTGACTTTTTCTCCCATTCAACTTCGGTAACAATAAACAGCTTGGCAGTGAATTTGTACAGGCAAAGATTGAGGAAACAACATGGACACGTGGTCCAATGAGGTAGCGTGTGCGACTGCCGCTAGACTTGCTTGTAGACAAAAATATCCCTCCAACCAAGATGTGTGGCATGTTCCTTCTAAAGCTAGTGATGCATGACAATTGAAGCGAGCGCTGAAGATGAGAGACTTGATCTTGGTCATATGAGACTCTATTGATGCCTGTAAGAATAATATTTCTATTGTGGATTAAGTAGGTGCATGAGACCTATCTTAAGCACCAAGATGTGTGGCATGTTCCTTCTAAAGCTGTGAATGTGCCTAGACATGGCTTAATTCAGTGGTCTGCTGGTAAGGGGAGGCTGCCCACTCAAGATCGGTTAGTATGAATGGAAGTTATTGCTTCAAACAAGTGTTACTTTTGTTTGCAAGAGGAGGAATCTCTTGAACACTTGTTCTTCCATTGTGCATTTTCTGCATCTATTTGGAGTGCTATTATGACTTGGAATATGATCCCTTCCTATCCATCTTTATGGGCTTCTGTTCTCCAGTGGAATGTTGCTGTTAGCAGAGGCAAAGCTGTACCGAGGAAGATACTCAAAGCAAGCATTGCTGCCTGTTTATATCACATTTGGTGTGAGCGTAACAGAAGGCACTTTGCTTTGAAATCCTCGGCTGAGAATATCTTGATAGGGGTGATTAAAAGAAAGGTTTTGACAAGAGTTTTCAAGGCTCGCATTCCTTTTCACTGTATCTACAAATACCTCTGAGTTGGAGATTTTGTTGTCTTCTTTTTTATTTGTGAAGAACTCAGGTGTGCCTGAGGGTTGTTCTGTATTATCTACAAATACCTTTTGATTTGGAGATTTTGGTTTAATGAAAATTTATTCATTTACCCAAAAAAAAATGAAGTGTAGACAATATATAGACTCAGAATGAATACTCTTGTAGGATGAAAGTGCAGAAGGAAACTTAATGCATTTTGCAATACGCATTCTCAATAATTTGGATACCAAGCAAACAAGATTTCAGGTTTTTATTAACTTATACGATTCAGGTTTTGAATAACTTATATAATGGCCCAATGAACATATTTTTGATCCAGCAGAACTTATAAGTCTAAATTTGAGATCAGTATCTAGCAATTAGATTTGTGGAGGATGACAATGCAAATAGAGTTTTGTGGGAGTCTAACCGCAAAGATCATCACTGATGGTTTAGTAGCGTACCTTTCCGAAAGGAAAAAAAAAACTTGAAGTGGGTGGGTCAGAAAGGGCCACTAAGCCAGTTGACTCCCTTTAGTGAGAGGAGACTGGTGAGACCAGTGAAAACAACATTTCCGTTGCAATTGCAACTGGTTTTGCATTGATGATCTATCAATGACTTCCATCAATCATGAGGGTTTGAAAAGCGAATCCAAGAAGAGATTACCTAGGGTGGATATCATATCAGGAAGCCTTAGCTGGATTTCTTTGCCACATGGCATACTTATGATGATGAACGATTTGTGAGATTTGTGGATTGAAGAGCTTTAGACATGACACGGACAAAATATGTAGAGGAATTTTGGCAACAAAGTTGGCATATCCTTCTAGTGTGACCTATGAGTATAAGTTTAGTTATTATTAAATGACAAACTAGACAGAGATTCCAGGTTCACATTGAACTGAGAGTATCAGAAGCTATAAACTATAATCTACAATGATTTGAATGAAATATAGCCCACTTCATATTTCCAGTTAACAATAGAAGACTCTTGGCTATATAGAAGCCATGAAAGTGCAGTAACTCGACAAAGTGTGTGACAGAGCAGATGATAAACAAGCACAACGAGAAGTCATAGACCATGCCTCTATATAGTTGGGAGAAAAGATTGGGATACATTACACATTTTTCCGTAGAAAAAAATAACTCATTTGGCATAATATAACTGATACTCTATACAGTCAAATGTTGAATGCATGAGTTATTTCTGATGCATTATACTGGCATTAACAACGCACCACAAGAACTCAGACGAACTGAATCCATCCATTTATTCAAAAAAGGCTACCAAAATTTTAGATTTTGGAAATTGAGCTACACACTACAGCACATCTTGGTTTAGATATGGAAATCCAATAAGACATCGAAAAACAATATCGAATCAATTGAAGAAAAAAAAACAATCGAGTAGAACATACCGACGCGCCATCTTTGAGAGGAGACGCGGTCAAGAACACATCGATCTCTTGAACCACCACCTCATCATCATCCTCCTCCTTTCCATCATCATCACCATCATCATCATCATCTTCATATGATTGCATCGGATCATCACCAACATCATCAGCATCATCATCAAGATCATCTTTTCCATTTGCGATTGGATCCTTCGAGGGCTCGGATTGGGACTTGATTGCAATTGGATCCTTCGAGGGCTCGGGCTCGGGCTCGGACTTGATCGTAGGAGGTTTGATTTGGAGTGGTTTGGTTTCAACAGGTTCGGATTTGGGGACGGCGAGCTTGATCAAGGGCTTGCCTTTGCGTTTTGGCGCGAAACGAGGGGCGGCGGCGGGCTGAGAATCGCCGAGGTCGAGGTCCATTTCGTCCATGGCGATCGAGACGGCGGGGGCTCTAAAACCCTGATGAAGGACTGCGGGGGTTTGAAGTCGGGGGATTCGGGGAATGGCATTTTATAGGTTCCGAGTTCGGTTTGGGTCCCATTATTGGAGTTTGAGGATGGGGCTCGTACCAAATTATCGGCCCAGACGGCCCAAAATAAAAGGAAGAATGTCGTCAGAATAGTATCGTCCTCATCATGCATAGTATTCTAATACTACTAGGAAAAAAAATTAGGATCCTTTTTTGTAAATTTTAAAGAGACTTAGTCGAGTCAACAATGATCTAAACACTCATAAAACTCTTATTTGAAGTGAGTCAATGCTTAAAGAGCCTTGTCCATATAACATATTAGTCTCTCAAATCTTTAATAATTTCATGTTAGTCTCTCAAATCTTCAAAATTTCTTAGTGGTCGCTCAAAGCTTATGGATTTCTGCAAATTGGTCCTTTTAGTTAACTCACGTTAGATTTGATGGGAACATTTTCTTAAATATAATAGTTTGGGGGAAGTTCCCATTTTATCCCTTTGTAAATTTCCCCAACCAGTTTCATAACGGTGTTAAATCCAAGACTACTTTAAAGCAGCCTTAAACCAACAGAGATTATCTTACTCAACAGACGTAAAAACTACCCTTACCCATTTATGAGGTTCCCAATTGCCCTATCTCCTCTAAATTCTTTATAATCCACTAACTAAGTGGTTATTTGATTAGTAAGGATGTTGGGTTATAAGTTAACCCAACCATGATGAAATATTAATTGAAAAACTAAGAGGAGGATCAATGTGTAAGACCCTAAGGATTTGAGGGACTAATTAGAAATTTCAAAGATGTTAGAGACTAATATGGAATTATTGGAGATAAAGAGAAGAGAGGGGGAAAAAGAAAAAAAATCGTAGGGTAATATCTATACTCGCTGGATAAATTTTCATTTTAGCCCATTTTGAACTTTTATTTTTAAAAATCGACCCTATCCCAACTTATTTATCAATTTCGACCTAGTTTCAGCCAGGTAAATATCTATACTCGCTGGACAAATTTTCATTTTAGCCCATTTTGAACTTTTATTTTTAAAAATCGACCCTATCCCAACTTATTTACCAATTTCAACCTAGTTTCAGCCACCTGGCTGAAACTAGGTCGAAATTGGTAAAAGGTCTTTTGAAACTTCACAGGAATTCATTTCCCGTGAAGTTTAATATGTTTTAAAACTTCACGGGAAATGAAATCCCGTGAAGTATTAGCATGTTCAAATCTTCAAGGGAATTCATTTCCCGTGAAGATTTTACACCACACAACTTCACGGGAAATGAATTCCCGTGAAGTTGCAGGGAACAAAATGACAGAGAGCAGCGCTCTGTCAATTGCCCACTGCAACTTCACGGGAATTCATTTCCCGTGAAGCTGCAGGTTTTGCACAAACATGCACACATAGTGCACGTTCCACCAAATTCAAATCCTGTTGTATATAACAAACTTTTCGCATTATTCACGATAATATACATGGGAATTGAACCATAAAAATTACATTTATCGCGCATATTCTGAATTATAACATTATACGGGAAAATTCAACCATAAATGACAATAATACACACGAAACTCACATATATAAACAATAACCGATCCACACAAACAGTTTTCAAACATAAGAAACCAATACAATTTGAAGAAGTTTCAGAATCACAATATAAATCGCATACAGCCTAAAAGTCCTCCCCTCCTTCCTCTTCCCCTCTTACCCCTTCCCCTTCCCCTTCCCCCCAGTCCCCGCCCCCAATGTCCATGCTCATGAACCTCGATTATCTGAGTATTTGGTTGTGTATGAGGCTGAGAAGTACCGGCTCCATCACCATCATGCGCCGCCCTACGAGACGTGTCAGCTCCATCATCACCCGCCGTCCTACGTCTGCGCTGATACGAGAGACCAAAAAGGCGTGACCTGTCCTCACGTCCTTCAAACCTATCGATTTGAGTCTTATGGAACACATTCGCTATTCTCATTCTGATTCTTTTGAAGACCCCTAACGCTGTTGGATCCTGAATCTCAGCAATATGCTGTGATATATCAGCCTCAATCTCATCCAAAACATGGACCTGTAATTTAGCACATCCAAAATATGTACACAGCTAAGTAATAATATAATTACAAAAAAAGAATTGACATTTTAATTGACTTTAAAAACTTACATAATCCCTCTCGATCATAGTACTAGGGATATAAGTATTCGTCGGTGGGCGTAGTGCGTATGAGGCTAATGGTTTGAAAAGTTAATTGCCTTAGTAAAATTACTTCATATAAAAGACACATTGCATGAAAAGTTTGAAAATAAAGTGTTATATATTACAAAAGCCAGATTCGAAACATTTCATACATTCAAGCCCGAAATAATCAACGCCTAATCCTAGTTGGACAACTATTTTTGTTGCGGCCTGGTTGATCGCACCTACTACACTTATTTTTCATCCTGACTCCTTCTCGTCCTTCGTCCATAGTATTTCTAATTCGTACGGATCGAGGTCGCCCAGCTGATCTCTTATACACAGGAGGTAATATCCGTGGCCCACCTTGTGTCCAATATCGACTATCGTATGGTGGACGAAAGCACTCATTGTATGTTTGTTGGTAGTTATAAGTCTTATACCAATTTGCGGCGAATATATAGTGTGATATTCTCGCACCCCCTTGTACATCCGAACAAGTCGCTATAACATGAGAACAAGGAAGCCATTGTAATTGTGGTACGTTGCAAGTACATGTACAAGTATGATCCACTAGTATATTGACTTTGTAAGAGCGATTTTCTCTATGTGAAGATCCTTCAATGACCTCCCATTCATTAAAACTGAATCTAACAGCATCATATGACCGAGCTTGCGCAATCCGATTCACCAATATTCCTTCAACTTTTGGCGCGAATTCCGTTTGAATATTTGCTGCCAATGTGCGTCGTCTGAGAAAGAATCTATTAAGAGGGTGTTTGGGAAGGCTTATTTTTTGAAGCTTATAAGTTAGGATAGCTTTTAGTGGCTTTTGGCTTTTATGATAAAAATATTATAAAAATTATTTGGGTAGTATAGTAATTTTTTGGTCAAACCTAGCTTATTTAGGTGAGCTTATAAGTTAGTTTTTCAAAAGCTGAGGTATGCCAGCTTTTAAAATGTGACTTATAAGCTAACTTATTTTGTATTTTACCAAACAGATAGAAATGAAAAAGCTAGCTTAAAAGCTAGTTTGACCAAAAAATAAGCCGCCCCAAACACCCTCTAAGTCTGTAAAATATTTTTGCAACTAATGATTGTATTGACATACCGCGTGCTCCCCTAAGCACACCATTGAAACTCTCAGAAGCGTTAGTGGTCATCGTACAAAAATGTTTGCCGCCGTCTTCACATAAGGCCCACCTATTGACATTGTTCGGGCCCAAACTAGTCTCGATCCAATCATGTGCAGATTGTGAAATATTTTTAATCTTCTCTTATAGTTGATCATAAATTAATTTCTCCGTTGCACATCCAGCTTGCCAAAGAAGATCTTGGAGATGCCCTTGTCCATGCTTCCTCTTGAAGTTGTCCCTAATATGTCGCAGGCAATAGGGATGCACATGCGGTGACGGAAAATATCGTTGGAGTGCTATTGGAATTCCTTTTATCCTATCAGAGATGAATGTAATCGGTCGCATTCCCACACTAGGAATATGATATCTAATGCATGCAAAAAATCGTGCCCAATTTTCTATATTTTCCACATCAACCACTGCAAATGCCAAATGAAATAAACCACCATCTGCATCAACTCCGATTGCAACGAGCAAAACGCCTTTATATTTACCATACAAGTGGGTACCGTCGATGCTAAGAAGAGGACGACAATATTTGAATCCCTCAATGGAAGGCCCAAATGCCCAAAATACACCCGTAAATCGTCTATCTCCGCCGTCAACCAGATCCGATGATACTTCGTACACTGTCCCCGGATTTTCTTTTTTAAGTGCTTCAAGGTAATGTGGTAAGATCTCATAAGATTTGTCCCAATCTCCGAAAATTTTTATCATCGCCTTCCTCCGAGCATTCCAACATTTGTTGTAGGATACGTCCAGTGCGGTCTCTTTGTATACTAGAAGACGAATATCCTTTGGTCTTAGATCGAGATCCTCTCTTAGTGCAGGCATAATCAATCGATATATGAAAGAAGCGGACGCGTGTCTATGATTCATCTCAAATCGAGGATTGCTACATGTGTGACGTCCGTTGTAGTGTGTTATTTTAAATTACCCGCATACTCTTACCCCCCCCCCAAGCGGGAATTAAGCTTCCAAGGACAATTTGTATTTCCATCGTGGTGACCACCATTGTCTTCCTCCACACCATCTTTGCGGTAAAAATAAACTACGTTATAGCTTGTTGCATTACTTTTTGTCTGCCTAAACTTGACACTATTTTTTATGGCCCATAAACGAAGCGCATGAATCAATTTCTCTTTGCTTTCAAATAGATCGCCTTTTTTGAATGAGAAGTCCTCGCGTTGGGTATCATCATTTAAACTAGTGTCAATAGAAATATTTTCCATTGTGGAATCATCAATCCATCCATCACCATGAAGTTCATCGGGCGGCAGATCTTCTAATACGATATACTCATTATTAGACTAACATCGGTCAATTAATTGGTTTTCTCCTTCAACCGGATCATTCAAACACGTCATACTATTAATTTGTAAGCCATCCTCTATGTCATCATCCTCTGATTCAACGCTTGCATTATCATCTTCTATCGCTACTCCTGTGGAATGCCTTATATCTTAATGAGGAGCGTTATCATCGAATGCACTCGAAGTTCCAACAAATGAAGGACCATCCAAGTATTGTGACTGTGTCCATCCCATATCATGTTACGGAGACAAAAAACCGGTGGAGTCAACATCAAGATCTTCCAACATGCGAGAGTATGCTCTATCGTGATCAACCGCTTTGCCCAAATTTCGCTGATGTTTTTCAACAAATAATTCCACCGAACGCTTCTCCTCATTTAATATTTCAATGAGACCCATATTGTAGTCACTTGAGATTTGAATACCGCTTGTTCTATTTTCCGTAACGGGATAATTACAAATCACGTTGAGATGATACTCACGTGAATTGGTCAATGTAAGTTTATGTAAGTCATTAACCAATTCATCGAAAGTACATGATTTGGATATGAACAACGGTTTCGTGACACCTCCTTCGTATACAGGCATATTATTCTCTAGATATTTAATCTTCCCATCATACGAACAAAGAATTGCGATTCGATCGTTCATTGTTACCCCTAAATAGTAAAAATTTTCAATATTAATATTACTAACAATTAAATGTCAAAAATTCCAAAATCTACTATTAAAAGTTATTATGATGAAATAAATCTCAATATCAATATTATTTACAATTAAATTTCAAAGTTATTCCAAAATCTACAATTAAAAGTTATTATGATAAAATAAATCTCAATATCAATATTATTTTCAATTAAATTTCAAAGTTATTCCAAAATCTACAATTAAAAGTTATTATGATGAAATAAATCTCAATATCAATATTATTTACAATTAAATTTCAAAGTTATTCCAAAATCTAAAATTAAACAAGTTATTATAATGAAATAAATCTCAATATCAATATTATTCACAAGTAAATTTCAAAATTATTCTAAAATCTAAAATTAAACAAGATTTTATGATTAAATAGTGAAAATATATAAAAATTTAGGAGAACTAGGGTTAGGGTTTACCAAAATCCGGCGGGAGAGAGAGATCACGAGAGAGGTAGTGACGGCGGCGGCGGCGGGAGTTGATCACGGGAGAGAAGGGTTAGGGTTTGGGGCGAAAGAAGAGAGGGAACGCGAGAGAGAGGGAGAGAGAGAGAGAGGAAGAGGGGTTCACGGGATCTATTAAGTGCGTTAAGCAGTGGGGCCACGCAGCTCCACGGGAAATGAATTCCCGTGGAGTTGCAGTGGGCACTTGACAGAGAGTTGCTCTCTGTTGTTGCCACCTGCAACTTCATGGGAATTTATTTCCCGTGAAGTTGCGCACAGCTCCAAATCTTCACGGGAAATGAATTCCCGTGAAGATTTGAACAGCGTAAAACTTCACGGGAATTCATTTCCCGTGAAGTTTTAAAAGCTGTTAAACTTCACGGGAAATGAATTTCCGTGAAGTTTCGAAACACCTCTTACCAATTTCGACCCAGTTTCAGCCACCTCAGCCGGGTCAAAATTGATAAATAAGTTGGGATAGGGTTGATTTTTAAAAATAAAAGTTTTAAATGGGCTAAAATGAAAATTTGTCCATACTCGATTGCTGCTGGCTCCCACTTGTAGTATCGCTTTCTCCTCTTTTCCCCAAAAAAAATATCATATCCTCAGTCCACTCTGCTCCCGCCGCCGAGCTCGCTGATTGGCCGGCGACCGCTGACCTAATGTCCTCCCTCGCCGTCCATCTCCTGTGGTCCCCTTCCGACGTCGATCTCTTGCCGTCCGTTCATCGCCCCTCCGCCAACTCCTCAACCTTCAGGTCACTAAATTCCCCCCTCAATTTTACCCCTTATTTACTGAATTTTTCTCCTTAATGAAATTTTATGGATAATTTGACAGCAAACTGAATGTTTTGGTGAACCCAAATGGGATTAAAACTAGACCTAACGCGAGATTGAAGGTAGTTTGCCATGGAATGCTGGCTCCGAGAAAGTTCATGCAGAGGAGGAGGAAAGTTGAGGTTTTTAAGGACGCAGCCACTGAAGCTGAGGTCAAGAACTGGAGGAGGTTGATGACTGAGATCGAGCAGTCGGGTTCAGCTGTCACGGTCTTAAAGAACCAGAGGACTAAAGGCGAGGCACTCCCTAGAGATCTTGTGCTTGGTACTCTTGTTAGATTCAAGCAGTTGAAGAAATGGAAAATTGTTAGTGAGGTATTATAATCTTACGCAAACTAGCTGTTACCTGTGACACGCACGGGAGTTGGCCTTACAAGCATACTGTGATGATATGATTTGATAAATATCCATTCAAAATTAATGGAAACCAATATCTAAATGTAACTATTTCTGAGATAAATCATCTCATAAATAAGTGATTTGGGTATAGATTATACCATGAGAGCTAGAAAACATGAATATAATTGTCTCGTAGGAGATATATTAGGATGATTGACACTTGTCTCATTGTTGTAAATAGCTACTTTAGTATGATATAGATGATTCATGCCCACTAAGTGATTCCATGTTATTTTAATTGATGTCTCTTTGTTTGTTCTTATTAGATTCTTGAGTGGCTTAGATGCCAACATTGGTGGAATTTCTCGGAGATGGATTATTTAATGCTTATCACAGCTTATGGGAAGATAGGGGATTTTAACAGGGCAGAGAGGGTTTTGAAGTATATGAACAAGAAAGGTTACCCTCCTAGTGTAATATCTCAAACTGCATTGATGGAAGCATATGGGAGAGCTGGGCAGTATAATAAGGCGGAAGCTATATTTCGCAGGATGCAGTCATCGGGCCCTGAACCATCTCCAGTAACATATCAGATCATCCTCAAAAGTTCTGTTGAGGTAGCCCATCTTTCTCTCTTTGCTAATTTCTTGTTGCTTTTCTCTTATACCGATTCAAGTACGTCTTTTGGTGTCCTGATATGACGTATGATTCAAGTATTTCTTTTGATTCCCTGATATGATGTATTATAAATTGCTCTTCAATTCTCATTAATTGTCTGCTACTAGGTTGACTTCCTAACTTTTGATGGAACATAGTGAGTTGATTTCCCTGTGGGTAGCTTCACCTAAGCTATTGGCATTTGGAGACAAAAATATGACCAACTATATACAACTTTTTTTCCCTTGAAGCGTTGCAGTCTAGGAATAACGCACAGTCACGCACATAAATACGACATGACCTAGAGCACCAGCACAATGAATTCTAAGATAGTAGCATTGGCATGTGGAGAAGCATCATCATCCAGTATGAAACGCCAATGACAAGGATTTATGTTGAATGTAAGAGTATGTGATTCATAGTTGTTATCCTGGTATATCATCTTTTCACTAACAGGTTAAGATTATTCCTTTAGAAGTCCTTTGCAGTTCATCAACTACGATGGGACAACATGAAAAATAAGCAGAGTATAGGGTAGGGGTGCAAACGGATTGGATACGGATTGGTTATGATCTTACCATATCCTATCCACTTGCCAATCATGGATATGAATATGAAACTCATATCCATGTCCACCAGAATCGAGTACAAATATGATAAAATAAGAGAAGTATATATGAATACAAAACAGATACGAGAGCGTTTAAAATTTGTAAAATATATAGGTCACACGAGAGAAGATGAATATGTTCCACATATTGGAAAAGCTAAGATGGGATCTTTGGATCATCAAAATTAATCTCAAATTCATTAATCTAACGGTCAAAACAATTGCAACTGAATGATAACACATATTCAGATGTGGACCGGATATTTGACTACATATTTGTATCCATGTTTGTATCCTATCGGATATAGATATCTAGTAACCATCTTCATATCCTAAAAGATACAGCTATGGATATATCTGCGGATGCAGATACTTTTTTGCACTCGTAGTACACAGCCTTCATATTTAATCCCTTTTGGGTATTTGTTCTCCACAAGATTGGTTTCACATCTATTTTGTCCTTGCTACAAATTCACCATTCTGATTGATGAAATTATCTCAAATTCCTTCGAGGATTGTCATTAAAGACCATTAAAGGACATGTTCTCTGCAGTATTATAGTCAGTGTTTCATACCATTAAAGACCATTCAAGGGTTCCATGATACGTACATGCCAATATTTCCTACTCGGCTAAATTACCAAATTGGCCTAAAAATTGACACACGGTTTTCAATAAGGCCTAAAAATTGACTCCAGCGACAATAAGGTCTATAAAGTGATTCACTTAACCGATAAGGCCTACTCCGGCGACCGGAATCTTAGTTTGACCGAGAAAAGTACAAAATTTTTACATTTTAGTCCTCTAAAGTTTAAATCCTCTCTCTCCCTCCCCTCCCTCCTCCATCTCTCTCTCTCTCCCCCCCCCCCCTCCCTCCATCTCTCTCTCTCTCTCTCCCTCCCCCATTGTTTCCTTCCCAAAACACACACACACACTCTCTCTCTCTCTTTCTCTCTCTCCCCCCATCCCCTCCTCCATCTCTCTCTCTCTCCCCCATTGTCTCCTTCCGAAGACTCTCTCTCTCCCCATCCCCTCCTCCATCTCTCTTTCTCTCCTCTCTCTCCCCTCCCTCCTCCATCTCTCTCTCTCCCTCCCCATTGTTTTGGAGGAGGGAGGGAGAGAGAGAGAGATGGAGGGGAAGGGGAGGGAGAGAGAGAGAGAGAGAGAGATGGAGGGAGAAAAAGAGAGATGGAGGAGGGGATGGGGGAAGAGATAAAGAGAGAGAGAGTGTTTTGAGAAGGAGACAATGGGGGAGGGAGGGAGAGAGAGAGAGAGATGGAGGGGAGGGGGAGGGAGAGAGAGAGAGTGTGTTTTGGGAAGGAAACAATGGGGGAGGGAGAGAGAGAGAGATGGAGGGAGGGGGAGGGGAGAGAGAGAGAGAGATGGAGGAGGGAGGGAGGGGGAGAGAGAAAGAGGATTTAAACTTTAGAGGACTAAAATGTAAAAATTTTGTACTTTTCGCGGTCAAACTAAGATTCCGGTCGCCGGAGTAGGCATTATCGGTTAAGTGAGTCACTTTATAGGCCTTATTGTCGCCGACGTTAATTTTTAGGCCTTATTGGAAACCGTGTGTCAATTTTTAGGCCAATTTGGTAATTTAGCCATTTCCTACTCATTTGCACACTACTTTATTGACCTTGTCATTCTGAATAATGCTAATGTTGGCAATTTCAGGGGGAGAAATATCAGGAAGCTGAAAATATTTTCCAAAGCGTTCTGAATGAAGAAAGATCTTCTTTCAAGCCAGACCAGAAAATGTTCCATATGATGATTTACATGTACAAGAAAGCTGGGAATTATGATCAAGCTCGTAGAATATTTGCTCAAATGGCTGAGAAGGAAGTCCCACAATCAACTGTTACTTATAATAGTTTAATGTCTTTTGAGAACGACTATAAGGAGGTCTCAAAGATATATGACCAGGTACTTTTATGCAGTGCATGAACTTTTTCCCGCACATATTAGTTATATTGCTTTCTTCTACTCCCACTCCTTACCTCCTACTCACTAATAGTATTATATAAATATCACATGTATGCACACATGCATTTCTGTTCAGTTCTGCTTGGTTCGCATGGAAGAGGTGTGTGCAAGTGCTCGCGGAGGTGGGGATTTGGGGGTTTTCTCTAGTTTTTTTTCATCTTTTTACTGTTAAGGTTTTTCTTGCAATTTCTTTTTGGGTAGGTGGTGGGGGGTACAGATGGATCAGAGAAAATTAGACTTTTTTTTTCCCATGTGCCTGCTATGAATAATCTTAAATTATGGATCCAGAAGTTTCATTGTGATGGGAGTTTAAGACATTAAGCTGCACATCTAGGGACCAATTCCTTTAAAAGGAAGAGTGTTTAAAGCACTTGATCCTTTTCCGCACAGATTTTAGGATGTGTGATTAGAATGAGCAGTAGAAATCATTAGAATATGTTTTTGTTTGTATGTGCCTAGTAGCAAATTATCTTATAGGCCATCCTATTTGTATTATAATCTCTCTCTAGGAAATGGGGACCTACTTAAATCTTACACTATCTCCTTCTCAAGCTATTGGTATTGCTCCTGGTTCTGGAGTACGCTGACTAGAGAGATGTTAGGTTCCACCTTGGCATTCCTGTATGGGCTTGTAGGATGGTATAACACTATGACCCGTTTGTGCAATGTACATTGAGTAGATTAATAGTTCCTCTTCTTCCCAAATTAATCAACAAAGTCTTCTTCACTTTTCCTCATCACCAAAAAATTCTTCAGGTTCCCATCTTTATTGCTGGTGGGGGAGCTTGCGTGCCATCCAGTTTGTAAAGTACCCGCTACTTAGTGAAAGTAATCCTCAACCGGCTTCTCACAACTGCCTGTGGCTTCTTTATTGAGAGGAAGGTAAGGATACTTTTAGCTTACTGCCATTAGCCAATCTAAATGGTCAAGAGGTGGAAAGGATTCATAGAAGACCAGCATGGTAGTTTCTAACAAGCTAGGTTACTCGGACACGGTGTCTAGGGTTCCGTATCCGTGTCTGACACATGTCAGACACGGATTCTCTGCGGACACACCATGGACACGTATAGTTCAAAGCAAAACCCCAATTTCCCCATTACTTACACCCTACACTAGTTTCTTTGGTAATATCGGGTTCAAAACCAATCAGTTTTTGAACCCTGACACCCATTACTTAAATATTTGAAAATTACCTATTGTATTATCCCATGCGATCAAAACTAAACTTTTGTTATTAAACCTTATTCTTAGTTTGATTTAACTTGATTCTTAATTGTTATAGATAATAGAAAGAAACATACAAATGTTACTGGTATTTTAATTCAATATTATTATTATAATTGTTGAAAGAAGTAATCAGAGAGGATGTTTAGTTCCCTCTCTTAGATATTATTTATAATACCACAACTACAAAGAGGCTTGTCCCTAACCAATGTGGGACTAAACAACATAAAGAAACAACTCTCAACACTCCTCCTCAAGATAGGCGAAAGATATCTATTAAGCCCATCTTGTCACACCCTCTAGCTAGATCTACTGAGCTAAGTCCTTTAGTCAAGCAGTCTGCAGCCTGATTCTTAGTTGGAACATGACCTAATTTCAGTAGCCCACTGTTCAGCTTCTCTTTGATGAAGAACTTGTCAATCTCGATGTGCTTGGTTCTGTCATGCTGTACTGGATTGTTGGCAATGCTGATAGCTGACTTGTTGTCGCACCACAACCTAATCTTGGCCACTTGATCTAGCTTTAGCTCCACCAGCATGCTTTTCAGCCACATCAACTCCGCAACCCCCACGGCCATTGCTCTGTACTCTGCTTTAGCTGTTGATCTTGTCACCACAGGTTGCTTCTTACTTTTCCAGGAGACTAAGTTGTCTCCTATAAATATGCAGTACCCTGAGGTAGACCTCCTATCATCTCCGCAGCTAGCCCAATCTGAGTCACAGTAGCCCTCAATGTTCACATGGCCACTCCTCCTGAATATCAGCCATTTGCCAGGGGCACCCTTCAGATACTTCAGGATCTGGTATACTGCGTCCATATGACCCTTCCTCGGGTCATGCATGTAGCGGCTCACCACGCTCACCGCAAATGAAATGTCTGGACGTGTGTGACTCAGGTAGATCAACCTACCAACCAGCCTCTGATATCTCTCACGATCAACTGGTTCTCCTGTCTCAGCACTCAGCTTGAACTTCTGATCGATTGGTGTAGTAGCAGGTTTGCATCTCAACATCCCTGTCTTTGCAAAAAGATCCAGTGCATACTTCCTCTGGGAGAGAACAATCCCCTCCGCTCAATGAGCTATCTCTATTCCATGAAAGTATCGAAGCTGACCCAGATTTTTCACTTCAAATTCTTTGCTCAATCTCACATTGAGCTGGGCAATCTCTTTCTCATCATCCCCTGTGATGATCATGTCATCTACATACACTGCAAGCATAGTGATGTGGCTCCCACTTCTTCGAAAAAACACAGTATGGTCTGCATTGATCTGCTTGTATCCCATACCAACCATATCCCTCCTGAACCTGTCGAACCATGCTCGGGGAGACTGCTTTAGCCCATACAGAGACTTCTTCAGCCTGCAGACCTTACCCACTGTCTGTCCTGTGCCTAATCCTGGTGGTATCTCCATATACACCTCCTCCACTAGATCCCCATGAAGAAACGCATTCTTCACGTCTAGTTGGTGTAGTTCACATCCACCATTTGCTGTCAGAGAGATCAGTGTCCGAACAGTTCTCATCTTCGTCACTGGTGCAAAAGTCTCATCGTAGTCAATGCCGTATGTCTAGCTGTACCCTTTTACCACCAGTTGTGCCTTGTAGCGTTCAACCTGTCATTTTGGATTCTGCTTCACAGTAAACACTCATTTGCATCCCACTGCTCTTTTCCCTGCTGGCAGTGTCACCAACTCCCATGTGTGATTTTTCTCGAGAGCCCCCAGCTCCTCGTGCATGGCTGCCTTTCATTTTGGGTCCTTCTTAACAGCCTGTCAGTTGTTAGGTATAGTAACAGAATCTAATGATGCAATGAATGCTCCATGTGAAGGGGATATGTTAGAATAGAAAATAAATTGAGCAAGATCCTAACCATATCTGTCAGGAGGATTACCTGCATTACTGCGAGTAGTCCTCCTTACAGACACTGGTGTGAGCAGAGGGGTAGGAGTAGAAGGAATGATATCACATGAAGTGGAGGATGGTGTAGGTGTCTCAAGAGTTGGAGCAGAGCGGGACGAGGGACTGGGCACTGATACTATAGGCACCTCTGGCACTGTAGGCACCTCTGACTGCTTCCCCTTCCTTCTGTATGTACGCAACTCTCCCTGAGCTGTAGGCAACTCCCCCCGAGCTGTAGGCCTAGCACCCCTTGTCTCCTTCTCTTCCCCTTCGTCTTCATCATCCTGCTCCTCTGAGTAAGGGACCGAAATTGGGATTGACCCCCTTGAGCTCTCACCATTCTCCCCCTCTCGCCTCATACCTCCAGTATCGGGCGAGTCTCCAAAGGGTGAAGTTACCCCCAATGTGTAGTATGGCTCGAGCTCTCGAAACCGCACATCCATGTTGACAAACAGCCTTTTTTCCACTGGGCTTCAACAGACATATCCTTTCTGTGTGTCAGAGTATCCCACGAACGTACACTTCACAGCCCTGGGGTCCAGTTTTTTAACAGATGGTCTGTTGTCCTTCACAAAGCACACACATCCAAACACCTTCAATGGTAGGGTTCCCCCGTTGTCTCCCTTCAGTGTCTCACGCGGAGACTTCCATTTCAATACACTCGAAGGCATCCTATTGATTAAGTGAACAGCTGTCAAAACTGCTTGTCCCGACAACGTCTTTGGGACATTCATTGCCATCATCATACTCCTAGCAACTTCTAGGAGATATCTATTCTTCCTCTTTGCTACCCCATTCTGAGCTGGGGTGTATGTGCATGTAGTCTGGTGTTGTATCCCTTGAGCTGACAGATACTCTCTAAATATTCTGTTGGTGTACTCTGTCCCATTAGCTGACCTCAACAACTTTACCACTGCACCATACTGAGTCTGGATGTGCTAATGAATGTCTTTGAAACAACCAACTATATCATTTTTATTTTTCATCAAGTACACCCAAGTGACTCTAGAAAAATAATTAATAAATGTAACAAAATACTTGCATCCATTTATAGAATTTATTGGATAAGGTCCTTATACGTCAGAATGTATCACCTCAAAATTACAGGAACTCCTATTACCCGAACTAACATAAGAGCTTCTAGTAAGCTTCCCAAACTCATAAGCATCACACTGAAGCTTTTGTTGATTTGCTTTCTGAAATAAGGTTGGATACATTTTACCCAGAATACTAAATGAAGGGTGTCCCATCCGTTGATGATGTAGCATCAACTCATCCTCTGCGCACACCTCAGTTCCTCCTGTTCCCGTCCTCTCAACCATAGATATCAACGCTGAGTCCATCCCTTCACGGTCCAGGTACCACAGCCCGCTACGCCATGTACCAATCCCAAGTCTTCGCATTGTCCCCTTCTCCTGAAAGATCGCCTTAGGAATATCGAAAGAAACAACACATTTTAGTTAAAGTATAATGGCACTAATGGATAACAGGCTAACAGGAAATGAAGGAGCATGCAAAATATTAGATAGTGTTACAAAACCTGTACAATTAACAGTGTCCTTACCGACCACAGCCTGTGCTGTACCATCCGCAATCTGGATACTCTCTGGCTTTGCCAGGTGAGTATAAGACGAGAACTCATTGACATTGCCAGTTACATGTCTGGATGCTTCAGAATTCATTATCCAGTCTGTGGATCTAGTGACAGTCATGGATGCAAGGGCATGTGTGTCGTCCATACCTTTGTTTGGGTGGGCGCGAAGAGCGTAACTGGCATAGTCTCCTCCAGAGAAAGCAGTAGATGCACCCTCGGACACGTTGCCTACTGCTCTCTATTTCCTTCTCAGTGCCGCCAAGAGAGCTCGATCCTCCTCAGTAAAAATCATCTCAGGTTCTTCCTTCCCCTCTGCCACCGACAGATTCGCCCGATGGCTTCCTCTTCCACCTCGCCGGCCTCCACGGTCATGGCTGACCTCCCGGCTGTCCCGTCCACCCGGTCCCTCTCCTTGGGTGGCTTAGAGCACATCTGTCTCAGATGCCCTACCTCTCCACAGTTGAAGCACTGTCTAGTCTCCCCTCACGAATCCGGTGTTGCGGTTTGAGACCACCGATCTTGACTTCTCCCCGAAGTCCACATGTCCCAGCCTGTAGCCTGATACGGCTCTCCTCCTGTATCATGGTCGAGACTGTCTCCTCCAGAGATGGAATCTTCGTCTGGGCTAGTAGCATCATCGTCCTCTGCTCAAATGATGGAGCCAAGCCTCGGAGGAATAGCACGGTCCTCTTCTGTAAAGAGGCCTCGCGCTCCTTGCACTCAGGGTCCTTACAGCTTGCTAGGGGCGAGAAGTGATCGTGATCCAGCCACAAGCGCTCCAGCTCCGTGGCATACTCCTGTACAGTCCTCTCTCCCTGGACTGTAGCGTTGATCTCCTTTTCGATCTGGAATACTCTCAGGTTATTCCCCACCCCATCATAGGTCCTTCTCAGCTTCTCCCAAACATCCTGCACCTTCCCAAGGCCATCTACCGTGGCTGTAATTGGTTGGACTACAGAATTGAGAAGCCAGATATACACCAACATATGAGTGGACTTCCACTCATCTCTTCCTGCGGAGCCCTCAGCCGGCTCAGTCTTCTCCCCCGTCAGATATCCCTCTAGGTTCCTCCCTGCAATGGTATATCTCACCCGGCGCGACCAACTCAGATATGTCACTGGCCTTTCGAGCATCACGTCGATAAGTGGAAGCTCCACCTTCTTGGGCGGTGATTTTGTTGAGCCCTTTCTCGCTGTCATCCTCATGAACTGCATCAAAGTTGAAACATCCTCTGGGTCAACTTCTTGATGAGTTCCGCCATCGGGCTTGTGCCGGTCTCCATCGATCTAATTTGTGTTCGGTTCCCTCACACCGATCCCACAAATCTAGATCCCACACCCGGCCTTCAACTTTTCTCGTCTCCAAACATCACCCTCTTCTCATCATCCACCTTGCCCCCCGTTCATCTCATCTCCTCAACACGAGGGGGGCTACACGATCAAGGGGATTATTTCATGAAGGAAATAATCGCCAAAGTGAGTGAAATCGACCAAGCGAAATCACCACTCTTCTCAGGATCAAAGCAAGATTTGATCCAGAGGGGTCAAGTGTAGATCTGATCCTTAGATCTCTCGAACTCTAGGATTTTGGATCTTGGGTTTTGTGAGGAATGACGGCTAGGGTTAGGGGATTATTTCACGAAGGAAATAATCGCCAAAGGAATGACGGCTAGGGTTAGGGGATTAATAATCGCCAAAGGAATGACGGCTAGGGTTAGGGGATTATTTTACGAAGGAAATAATCGCCAAAGGAATGACGACTAGAGTTATTGTGGCTCTGATACCATGTTGAAAGAAGTAATCAGAGAGGATGTTTAGTTCCCTCTCTTAGATGTTATTTATAATATCACAACTACAAAGAGGCTTATCCCTAACCAATGTGGGACTAAACAACATAAAGAAACAACTCTCAACAATAATTATATATATATATATATATATATATATATATATATATATATCCTACATTTTACAAATTTATCGTGTCCCGTATTCGTGTCCGTGTCCGTGCTACCTAGCTGATAAGTGATAACCCTCTCCAATGTCCAAACCACATCTGTTTTCTCCATTCTTTAATAGTTAGGGTCATCTCCAACATATATAACAGAAAATCTGACAAGAGAGTCTAAGAACAGTTTCTGGAATGCATACAGAGAAGACACTCATTGTGTAGGCTGGCTGGCAACGTGTTGATAGCTTTAAGTAATACTACAGGCGACACATTGGTGGGGGATGCCCAAGTTTTCGCAGTGGTTGCTTGTGGACCTGTGGTATCCCTTCCGCTATAACTTTTTTGATAAAATATTTCTGCACATGTGGTATAGGTTGGTGTCTCATGAGCTATAATACAGTTCTCTACAAAAATATGTTCTGTAATGTCTCATGTGCTGACAACCATGGGCTTTCACGAAAGAGAGGAGACCATATCGTCTTATTGATAGAGATGAATAGAGGAGAAATGAAGCAACATCTTTCTTTACTTTTAGATATTTTTAATTTTAATTTGGTTTTAATATCCAGATGCAACGAGCTGGACTTAAGCCTGACGTGGTGAGCTATGCACTTCTCATCAATGCTTATGGAAAGGCCAGGAGGGAAGATGAAGCATTGGCAGTTTTCGAGGAGATGCTGGATGCTGGTGTCAGGTGCTATGTTTTTCCTGCTAAAATCTATTTCTACATCACCCCGTCATAATAATGTTGGTTATATGAAAGCCTTTTAACTTAGTGCCGAAAAATGTGGACTATCTCCTGTGCGTAGGAGTTATCCACTTATCCTACACTTTACCCTACTTTTTTTAATATTTCATATGACTTGAGAGTTTCATGAAGTAGCTCACAGAAGTTGAATAACATATGATTGAGATTGCCAATAGAGATTAGAGAAATTATTGCTTTCTCTGGCTAAGATGGTCATAACAGATCATTGAGATTGCCAATGAGAGAGCGGTTTTGTACATACCAAACAACTTCTACATATCTAACTGCCATCACTAGAACTATTATGAACATGTATAATCTCTACTGCTAATAAAGACCCTTGATCAAAGTGGTTGCAATTTGTGTACATCACATAAATGAACACTCATGGAATGCCATATCACAGGCTCAAGTCCCACTTTCTAAGGAAAAATATTCAACTTAAGATTGCTGGTGGACTGGTGTTAAAGCTCTAGTAATTTGAAAGCTGAAATTTGCAAAATATCCATCTCTTTCCAGTGAAAGCTATTTGTCTTTTCCCAGCTTCTGTTTGAGGTTATTGATATTTTCTTTTTGTAATATTTTTCATATGCCCTGATCTTTTGGTTGTTTTGCCTTGTTTCTTTTAGGCCAACACACAAAGCATATAACATTTTGCTCGATGCCTTTGCAATATCCGGAATGGTGGACAAAGCTCGGACTGTGTTCAAGAGTATGAGAAGAGACAAGTACAACCAATTCCCCTTGGATAAATCTAAAGGCTAAAACCAAGTAGATGTTAATTTATCTTAATATCATCTAATTTATTTCACAGGTTTACTCCTGATCTCTGCTCTTATGCCACGATGCTCTCTGCTTATGTCAATGCCTCTGACATGGAGGGAGCAGAGAAATTCTTCCGCCGTTTGAAAGAAGATGGCCTACGACCAAATGTTGTGGTCTATGGGACTCTAATGAAAGGTTATGCCAAGGAAAATAACCTAGAGAAGTTAATGAGAGTATATGAGAGAATGAGATTACAAGGAGTCGAACCCAACCAAACAATCTTTACAACAATTATGGATGCCCATGGCAAGAATTCTGATTTCGGGAGCTCTGTGGTTTGGTACAAAGAGATGGCTGCTCGTGGTTTTCCACCTGATCAGAAAGCGAAAAACATATTATTGTCTCTAGCTAAGACACCGGAGGAACAAGAGGAAGCAAACAAACTTGTTGGTAATGTAGTTGATGATCTTTCTGAGGATAAGGTCAGTAGCTTACCTGACTTTGCTGGCAATTCTGAAGTACAAAGTAAAGAGGATCTCACCGAAGAAACTGTTAGCAAGTTTTCTGATTTAGATGTTGATGATGACTTTGAGCATAATGATGACGATGATGATGATGATGATGAACTAGATTTTGTTTCCTTGGAAGAAAGCCGAAAGCTATTGCCTGTAAATCAGTTATGAAACTGTAGATACAATTTTGACAGTTGATTTTGAAATAGATATCTACCTTGTAGAGATTATTATTTTAATGCCCAAGCTACTTTTGTTAAATCATTTTGCTGGTTTTCTTGAAAATTTAATCATAGTTTTCTCCATGTAACATGATTCCTAGAATTAAAACCGATAGTTGTTATGCATTTGCCTTCAATTACTCAAATCTAATCGTTTCCTCCATTTTGATGTCTGGGGACTGGGGTTTAGATTATTGTAATGTTTGATTCAAATTCTTGTAATATTTGATTTCAAACACGTTTGTTAAAAGCATTAGGATCCTGACATTGGACAATATTTTTTCACTTGAAGCGTTACCATGTTTAAATACCTGGAAATTAACCAAACTAAGATGACGCGATGTGTAACTCCTAGTTATAGGCGTTGGTTTACATCATTTTAAGAGTTCCAGCAAGAACGGGGGAAAAAGAAAGCACGTAGAATATCTGATGATGATGCTTCTATTTTCATACTGCTCCCTGAATTTTTCCAGCCATCAAAAGGTTCTAAAAATAACAAGAGTATAAATAGAAACAATTTCATCGCAAGACAAGTATATAGTTCTCAACATAACAAGAGATTGTTTAAGGAATTTAGTCAAGACAACTGAATTGTGCAGATTATCTTATACAACATTTGAAAGAGATGGTACAAGGATCAACTGACAAAAGAAAGAAAGTTCGATCTTAAAGTACATCACCGACTCGACTCAGATTACAGAAGTTCTTCCAAATTTTAACAATTGTGCTCCCTTAACGGTGACCTAACATCAGGAACTTGTCCTGTTTTGTTTTTTGAGGGTGAATTGAACTTTTTCCCCTCTAGGTTTCTGGAGTTTGCTTCGACTTGAAGATCTGCAGAAATGGCATTCTCATTTGCATCATTTTGCATAACCCTATCCCAGTTTCTCTTAACCTCCTCACTTTTACCCGATATGTTCACTATCAGGTCATCGAACCCCATCATCTGGTTGACTAACTCATCTCTATCCGACAAAACCTGCACAATGGACTCGTAAAGAGTCTCCTTCTCAGATTCTAGCTCTTTTGCTCGGGCTTCTAATGCCAATTTACTACTCAGTATGACTTTGAGTTCATCCTGGAAGTGAACCTGCTCTTTCTCTTTCTCCAACAGAATTGTGGCTAACTTGGCTTCAAGCTCGTGTACACAATTCTTCAGGCTAAATGCCAGCTCCTCTCCACATTTAGCCGTCCTCTGTAATGCATCAATTTCTTTTTCCAACTCAGCCACTAAACAGTTTCTACAGTAGATTTCATGTTCATCAAGAATGTGAACTGCCATTATCTTCTCCAGCGTCTCGCTAAGCGCACAAAACTCAATATCTGCATCTCGTTCATACGATAAAATCTTGTTCTGCATATCAGTAATTACTTTCTCTTTCTCTTCCATTACTTGTTGCGACCTCATTTTCTCTTCCTCAAGCTTCATTAGAAATTCATACTCTCTGAGAACATAACTTTGTTCAAGAGAATCAACTTCTGTTTGCACAGATCTTTGCCTCCTGTCCATGTCTTCCATAAACTGAAGAATTTTTTCCTTTTCATACTCACATGACTTCTTTGATTCTAATTTGGTTTCCATATCTTGTTTATCTTCCTCAAGCAGAAGAAGGGATTCCTGAAGCTCTTCTATTTTCATGTCTTTCTGCTTTAAAGTTTGCAGAAATCTCTCCTTTCTTTCCTCAAGGTCTTTCTCAGCCTTCACCTTAGCAACCAAGGAATGCTCTAGATCCCTTCTCATAGATATCATCTCATCACGACATTCGTTTAATTCAACTTCCAACTCACATCTCATCTTTTCCATCTGCTCCACAACAAGCTTACATTGCTCTAGTTCAAACTCAACCTTGCCAAGTTGATTGCTCTTCTCGGCAAGAGCACAATTAGCCTGGTCTAGAGCAGACAAAGCTTTTTTAACATCCTCCAATAGGTCGTTTTCCTTGGTTACAGTTTGTTTCTTAAACTTTTCTAGTTTTTGCAATGATTCTTCGAGCATCACTTTGTATGAAGATATTTCCTTCTTCATCTGATTGTATTCTTGCTCAATAGATTCTGAATACTCCATCTTTGACAGTAATGAGTCAACTGTTTCATGCTCTCGCTTAATCTCAACTTGTGCTTGCGCGAGATCACTAATCTTCTTCTCTAGTTGCTCCATCAGAAAGCGGATTCTCTCCTCCGCTTTCAGACCGTTCTGCTCAGATTCGTGCATCAAGTCTTCGAGACTTGAAGAGGATTCCACAAATTTCGATTTCAATATCATAAGAACCACATATATCTCTTCATTTTCCAACTTTTGCTGCATCAATGAGGAATGGGCAACTTCTAGTTCAGCTTGTAGGTACTGTATCTGTTCATCCTTGTCACTTAACTTGAGCAAGCAATCATCCAACTCATTGTTAAGCTTTTCTGTCTCCAAGCTCCACTCAGCATCTCGAGCTTTCATTTTCTCAGAACAACCTCGGTGTGCCTGTTCTAAAGCTCGGAATTTTTGCTGCAATGTCTTCAAAGAAGCAGCTGCACCCACTCCACTAACTTGAGCTTCTTGAAGTTCTTTCAAAGACGAACGCAATTCTTCATTCTCTTGCTCAAGATGTCTTGCCCTATATTCAAGCTCCTTAGCAAGAGTCCCTTTTGTGGCCAATGTGTTTCTTAATGCAGCTATCTCCTCATCTCTCTCCACCGTAAGCGATCTAATTCTCGATCTAGCCTCTTCATAGTCCGACATGACATTCTCATACAATGCTTTTGACTCAGCCATCTGAATCTCAAGCAATTTCCTTCTGCTCTCTTCACGAGCCAGAGCTTGATTGCACATCTCTAACTTGGACCTGAGATCCTCAGCAACCCTAGTTTTTGAATCCAAATTAGTCTGCAAAGAGGAAACTTCATCAATCAAATTGGCCCTCTCCATCTCCAGCTCCTTCTGGCATGCTCGAAACTTCTCTTGGGCCTTATTATGGGCTTCCTCGAGATGCCTAAACTGTTCTCTCTTCCATTTAAGCTGGTTTTCCAGTTCCTCTTTATCTCGCTCCATTATAGATATTGTTTCATCTCTCCTCCTCAATTCTCTCGATGCCTGAGCTCTTTGCTCTGCATCAGCACATTTCTTCTGTGTAATCGACAAAAGCCCTTTTAGCTTCTCGATCTCTTGTTTACAAGAAGAAATCAACTCATCCTGTTCCTCCCCTTTCATGTTGGCTTCATCCAACGCTGAAACAAGCTGTTTATTGTCTCCTTCCAGCCTCGAAACTTCCTCCGAAAAACCCGCCTTTAGATTTTCATGGGCCAAGCTCAAATGCTTGAAAGCCGATTCCTTCTCGCTAACCTTAGATCTGAGCTCTTCACACATTTGTTTCGTGACAGAGATCTCCTCATCCTTGGCATCAATCTCTTTCGCTTGCTTCTCGATCTGGGCTCTGCTTTCTTGGAGCCTCGCAGACTGCTCATCGTGGGCTCGCCTCAAGCTCTCGAAGAATACGGATTTAGCCCGGATTTCTTCAGTCAATGATTCCACAGTTGTCCTGGCCTCCTCCAGCTCTTTGTACGCTTGCTCCATCTCTGGATACAAAAAGTACTCTCTCTTTTAGGAATTTTGTCAAACAGTTTCAAGATCAAATTTTGAAATGTCAAACAGTTTCAAGATCAAATTTTGAAATGTCAAACAGTTCATTAAAACCTACAGATTTCCGGATAAAAAACATCAAAATAATAGATGGGCACCTAATGAGTAGATATTTAGAACAATTTAATCATGTAAAGAAATAATAATAAATTCGAAAATTTTAAAATTTGGCATGGGAGAGGGGAGCAAAGAGCAATACTGACCTGAAGAAGGAAAGAGGAGGAGAGATTGTGAGAAACGCTGTTTCGCATTCAATGAAAGGTTGGGTCTTTTTTTTTTTTTTTTTAATAGGCGGGATGTTCCCAACTTTTGAGTTTTCAAAATTGATGGATCTGAGCTATTGGGATTTAGGGCTGGATAACGGGTCGGGTTGACGTTTAAGATCCAAAACCGGAAGGTAATCGGGTTTGGGTTTGTCTGGTTTAGTAGGAAGTTCGCTAAATGCTAATGGGAAATTGTTTAAGGCCCCCGCTCTTGGAAAAAGTTGCTTATCACTTCATAAAAAGGCGCACTCTCCAACATTTTAAAATGTCCCCAAAATACCTTCACAGATTTATCAACCTCAACCTCTCAAACAATACGTCTCCGCTGCTTCTCCGTCGTCAACCTCTTTCCGATTTGTCGTCGCCCGCTGTCGTCCTCCCTTTGCTCCTGCCCCACTCCAATGAGGACCCAGAGGGAGGCGATTGGAGAAAAGGTCAGCTATGACTATGAGGCAGATGAGGTGATGATTGAGGAAGAAAGAGAGAGGATTGTTATCTTTTATGTTTTCTTGTTATAATTATATTTTACCTTTTGTTTAGGTGTCACTCGATATCTTTTGTACGCTTTGCTACCTTTCAGTTCTTTTTATACTTTTATTGGATTATTGTTACCTTTTTATTTCCTTTTTTTTTGTTTTTTTGTTTTTTTTTTAATGATAGTAATACAAAAGTACATCAAGATGCTCCTCTAACAACGAGGGAGCAAAAACCTTTAGTGAGACAGACCTCACTTGTACAAAAGATACAAAAGCAAAATATGAGCTATAAACATGTAAACTCTTCAAAACAACAACAAAACCACCAATACAACACCTACGGCCAGCGCATAAAAACACTGCCGAGCTGAAAACAAAGCCAAACTAGCAAAGAACACATAAGGCCAGAGTATAAAAGACACTGCCGAGCTGACCCATTGGCATAAGGAGTGTCCAAACATACAATAACCGAAGAGCAAACTACAGTGTGGCCGAAAAGGTGGCCGCTGAGCTTGCGATCAAGCCAAATCGCCTCAGATCGAGCTGGTTTTCTTCGGGCGACCTTTGAGTGGTTGATCAGGGTGCCTTTTGTTCCTTTTGGAGCTACGGGGCACCTTGGATATGATATCATCAGTAGCATAACCTGCCAGATTAGTGGCCTCTGATTGGGGCTCTTCCCCCTCAGCGTCATAGGTCTGAAGAGCATCAAATGGGTTTTGGGTATCTTGAATGATGGCGAGAGGTGAGGAGGGATGGGAATCAGGTTCAAATGATGAATCAGAATTAGAATCATCATTGGCGGATGTTGATTGGGGGTCTACTGGCTGCAGTGAAACAGGTGGGTCCTCCGAAGTGGAATTAGAAATTGAGCTGGTGCCAACATCAACAATAGGGGCCTTAAGGCGAGCCTGGTCGATAAGCGGCAATTGACGGTTGACTGCATCCCAGAATCCCTGGCTTGCTTCCAAGTTTGTATGTTGGGACACAAAAGCGACTAATTTTCGCTTCTGTTTGCCTGACTGCTTGAGGGAAGAGGAGGATGGTGGTTTGTGAGGTGTGGTAGGGTGGATGGGCGGTGGGATAGCTAGAGGGGGGTTGGTACTGGCATTGTGGATAGATGCGTAAGCTTCCGCATTGGGAGAGGAAGGGCAGCACGACGGTTGGGAGACAGTTGGCACCGCACTTAGCTGATGTGAAGAAGGCTTCGAAAGGTGAGAGACTTAGCAGGCGGAATTACTGATTCAATGGGGAGAATAGTGTTGGTGGGGAGGGGAGTATTCACCGGGGGAGGGGGGGAGTATGATTGAGGGGATTAGATGAGTTATGCTTGGTAGAGGCATTGTAACGAACAGATGGTTGTGTAGAGGGTGGAGGTGGTGGAGGGGGAGTATAGTTTGAAGGCTGAGATTAGTGTGGACTGGATTGGGGTTAGGCGACGAGGATGGATTGACTGTGGGGTTGGGTTTGTTGTTTGGGTAATGGTGCTAGAGCTAGTAGGGGTAAAAGTGGGATTGGGAGTGGAATGTTGTGTGGGACAAGGGGGTATAGCAATGGGAATCTGCTGATGAACTGATGCGATATCCGCTTGAGCATTCTGTCGAACATGTGGAGTGCGGATGTTGCGAGTGGGTGCTCGCTCTCCTGCGAGAGATTTGCAGGGCTCAGCATAGTTTTTAGAACATTCAACAGTTTTGTTACCTTTGTTCTTTCTCTGTCATCTTTCATTAATTAATAATACAATTTTGTGATTCTTGCGACCTTTATTCAATTCTTGTTGTCTTTCTCTGTTTATTGATATATTTATTCTTCATTATTTGCTTGAATGGTTCCTTTATGATTCTTCTTATGTCTCTTTGTTTATTGATACTTTTATTTATTTTTATTATTTTTTCATTTCCTTTTAGCTTTCGTTGTTTAATGAAACCCTCGATGTTTTTGTTACCTTTGTACAAATCTTACTTTAGATTGCAAATCATATATTTAGAAACAAAATCAAGACGGATTTCAAAGTGTACTGGCTACGTAATTATATTGTCAAAATCAACATTCTAGAATCTCCATAGATCGAATGACCTTTTTACCCTTGGAAACACGATTAACAACACGTCAAAATCATTGAAAATTTAATTTTCCAGATGATCCATATTTAGGGTTTTTTTCCTCTATATTTTCCAGACGATCCATATTTATCTCATCAGCAAACAATAACTCAAAACATGTAACACAAAGAGAGCGAGTACCATCAAGACAAAAGACAGAACATGTGATTTCTTGAACACAGAAGGTTATATATACATCAATAGGAACGGTGTAATTGTTTGCTGCAGCCTTGCATGACTTAATTATTACACATACCACATTCTGGCATATAACTATAAACTCATGACTAATTATGTAAACAAGATAATAAAACTTCATACAATTTGTGGCTTTGGCTTCCCCTTCTACCTTGAGAAATATTCACTCTTAGATACCTCCGTGATATGTAGATAACACCACTCTTTTGATGGTAATTGCAAAAAGTTATAGATAGGGTGTAGTGTGTATAAACTCCAGCTTGCATTGTAAGTTTATAACTTTGCATACTTCCTAAGAGCATCTCCTGCATCATTGTTTTCCTTAGGCACTGGCATGTTCGACAGTATCGTGACCTTTGATGATGCTAAAAGCTCTCCTTTCTCATGGTTGGATCCTGGGTTTATCTTCCACAAATGAACCTCCCACACCTATCAAAATAAAAAATAAAAAAATTAAAAAATAAAAATAAAAATAAAAATAAAATCACGCAAGTTACAATAATGTATGGAAGTTATCAGAAAGGCCAAAACAACCCAATTCCCCTTTACAGTAGTGGCGAACTCTCAACTCTCCATCTAAAGTATTAATTTACATATCTTCTCTCTTAAACTATGCGCCTGGGCCCAATATGGTCATTTTCTTATCTCACAGTCGACATATTGATCTATTGGTTATTTGACTCTGGGCTCACAAAAAAATAGGCAAATTGATAATTTAGGGAAAATTTCAGTGTCATTCTTACTGGAGTTGCTGAACTTTGAAAGCTATTGATTCGAAACATTTCTTAAGGCCCAACACAGGGTGAGCCCATATTTTGAGTTTCCGGACAAATAATATCACATGAACATAATAAAAAATAAAAAATGTCTTGGGGGGTTTTCTAGAGTCCCCAAACTTACTAGGGGTTTAGTGAGATTTTCCCAATAACGTGAGCAATGGGGTTGAGGGCAGAGCCAAAATCATCTTTCTACTGGATGGTCTCTATTGTTTACCTGTAGCCCATCACGTAAGACCTAAATAATTTATACTGCAGTCAACAAAAGCCCAGGGCCCAGCTTGGCTCATCGACACCCACCTTCCATGAAAGATTTGGATAAATACAAGAGATGCTGTTGTCTATGTCCCTCTCTCTCTTTCTTTCTATGTCAATTATTATCTTTGATTTATTAAAAAAATAGAAGATTAGGTGAATCATGATTCACTAATATTGTACACCTCAAATGCCAACGACTTCGAGGCATTGACTTAAAAAAAAAGATCGCGTCCCGCAATTAAACAACACAAACAAACAAACAACCTCAGCTTCATTATGCACGGACCACAGACCCATTTATACATCTTATTAAATAATAAAAGATTAGTTTTAGAAAACCCCTCTCAACTATGAGGGGTGTCTCAGAAAACCCCTCAAGTTTTGGGGTGACGTAGATATATAACCTAATCAACTTTGAATTAAAGTCGAGAAAACCTCTCTGAACTTTTGTCAACTAATCCCCTAACTAACAACGTACATTCGAACATATCACATAACAAGCACATGACTTAAACGGCTAAATTACGCTCTTAGCTTTAGAAAATTTAGGCTAGATATTTGCAGGATGAGAGAAAAATGGGAGAGTGAAAGCGAGGAGAGAGAGAGAGAGAGAGAGGAAAAACGCACTGTAAATGGCTTATAGTCTCCCTGTTTAAGAGGTTTATTTTAATTGAAACAAGTTTTTGCCCAAATTGATATAGATCATTTCGCATTTTGACAACGAGTCAGCGATTTTCTCAGAAAAGCGAAAAGATCAAGAGGGTTTTTCTCAAATTTTCACCGTCAAGTAGGTTTTTATCTACAACACCTCCAAACTTGACAGAATTACTCAAATTGGACTTAGTTAATAAAACAGTTGAGGGGGTGCTTTCTAAAATTAACCCCAGTAATCTTTTACTAGGGTATACATTAAAGCAAAACCAAAAGACCTCAAACTCACAAGAGGTTGCCACATAGGATTCCTCCTTCACACAAAAAATTAACACGTGAACAGTAATCTACGCCGTCCATTTCTAAATGAAAAAACCAAATTATGTTTTAGCCGTCCTTTTCAAAAATCCGAATCTTTTAAATCTTTTAAAATTCAAATTAAAATTGATCAAGTCTAATATTTATGGAAAATTTATGAAAAGATTCGGATTTGGTAGAAAGATTGATTTCGGTATACTAAAATCACGGTCACCAAAGATTGATTTTGGTGACCGTGATTTTTTTTTGGGCTAAAAAAAAATCACGGTCACCAAAATCAATCTTTCTCCAATTAATATATTATTTAGTTACATTACCTTTAGTATATTAATTAGTGTTTTAGCATAAATATTAGACTGATGGTTAGTCCGCGATATCATTAGAAGATTCCAAATCTTTTCAAAAATCGATTTGGTAGAAAATATATCTATCCATCAAAAATCGGAAATTTTTCAAAAATTTAATTACTAAAACTTCCAACATAATTGTTTCCGTGATTTTAGATATTCTGAATCTTTTCAAAAATCGATTTGGTAGAAAATTTCAAAATACTACCATAATTATTTGCATGATTTTAGAATTTCTAAATATTTTTAAAAATCGATTTCGGTTGAGAGAAATATTATTGTTCTTCATCTTCATAGAGGATCCTCCAATGAATAGATCAAACGAGGTTAGAGGTACAATCTTATAATGTTTTATTTGATATAATTTTCATTTAATATAGACTTTTTAATTCCAAAAATATTTTGCTTGAGTGCGGTGAACAACTCATGCTTATGCTTTTGCTCGATGTAATCGAGAATTGAATAATCTCAGAAATACATCAGGTAATTATTCTATTTATGCTGAAAAATGTTTATGTTATTTTAATTTGTGTGAAATTTATTTAGGCCGAAATTATTTTAATTTGTGTAAAAATTATTTATGCCGAGAAATTCTAATTTACTTTTCGGTCACTTTTTCAGTTTTTTCATTTCATTTTTCCCGTCTCAATTTTTTGAAATCTGAATTATTATTTCAATCATCGGTACTTAACTAGCACCATCCAATATTTATCTTATTTTATTTTGTGATTTTTCCTGATTTTAATAGGTTTCTAATTTTTATTTTTCAAATTGTCGATTTATAATTCCTACTCCAAATTATTATTCCTACTCTGAATTATTATTTCAATCATCGGTACTTAACTAGCACCATCCAATTATTATTTTAAATTATTATTCCTACTCTGAATTATTTTAATTTTTTCGAATTTTGTGTATTTTAGATATTTAATTGGTAGTTAATTTTAAGATTTTCAGTTTGTATATAATATTTAGAATTTAATTTTTGATAATTTTCATAATATGTATCTAAATTGTTGTAATATTTTCAGATTTTTAATTTTTTAAGATTTTGGTTTCATAAGAATATTTTCGGTTTTCATAAAAATAATATTTTTGATTTTGACTAAATATGAATTGTTTTGTTAATAATATTACAACAATTATAGTATATAATTAGTAGTTAATTTTAAGATTTTCAGTTTTTATATATTATTTGGAATTTAATTTTTGATAATTTTCAAAATATGTATCTAAATTGGTGTAATATTTTCGGATTTTTAAAATTTTATTTAAATTTTGGTTTCATAAGAATATTTTCGGTTTTCATATAAAATAATATTTTTGATTTTCGATTTTGTCAAAATATTAATTTTTTTCTTAATAATATTACAACCAGTATAGTATATATAATTTATTTTTAAAATTCAGTTTCTTAAAAATATACTCGGTTTTCATATAAACTAATAATTTCGATTTTGACAAAATATGAATTTTTTCTTAATAATATTACAGCAATTATAGTATATATTTACAACAATTATAGTATATATAAATAACATTTTTAAATATTAGTTTCTTAAAAATATATTTGGTTTTCTTATAAACTAATAATTTTGGTTTTACAAAATATAAACTAAAAATTATTCATGATAGATTTGGTTTTCATATAAAAGGGTTTTATATATTCGGTTTTCATTTAAACTAAAAATTATAACCATAATAAACTAAAAATAACATATTTTCATTTTCATATAAACTAAAAATTATACATTCGGTTTTCATATATTCGGTTTTCATATAAACTAATAATTATTTTCGGTTTTGACAAAATATCAAATTTTTCTTAATAATATTACAACAATTATAGTATATAATTGGTAGTTAATTTTTAGATTATCGCTTTGTATATCTCATTTGGAAGTTAATTTTGACAATTTAAATATAACTATAATATTTCAATTTTAGAAAATTTCGAAGTTAATTTTAATATATATCATTCAAAGATTTTTAGTTTGTAAATTATTTTTGGAAGTTAATTTTTGATAT